>CM034706.1:52272320-52324532 GCA_020142125.1 Phrynosoma platyrhinos | reverse complement strand
AACGGTCTCAAGATCCCTTACTTCCAGAAAAGGGCACAGCTGGCGTATTATATGCAATGATACGATAAGCATATGCAATGCTGCTGTCCCTTTAGTGCAACTGTTTGTTCAACAACTGATGTAAAATTTAGGTCAAGCAAAATGTAACCCAGTAAAGTCACCATGAATTTTACAATGACTTGCACAACAGCTTGGTTTTGTTGGTGTTATTTGCCATCAAGTCAGCTTTGACATCTAGTGACCCTAAATGAGACACCTCCATGAGCCCCGATCATCAGCAACTCTGCTCAGGTCTTGCAAATTGTGTGAAAGCTGTGACTTTATTGCATCAAGCCATCTGTAATGTAGGGCCTATGCAGACTGGCCACAAGGGCCGGCCTGGGGGTGGAGTTGGGGTGGGGTGACCGCAAGCCGGGTGCCCCAACTCTATCATCATGCCACATGTCCCAACGCATGGTGTGTGGCATCAGGGTGCTCCCTTGGTGCAGCATGTAAACCTGTTGCACCAAAGGGGCGCAGAAGAGCCGCAGCAGTAAGGGCGTCTTTTTTCCGCTCCAAAAAGGAATGGCATTTGCCAGCTCTTTTTGGAGTGGCAAAAAGCCAGATTGGGTGGTTGCCATAGCCCTAATCTGGTGCTCCCAGGGGGAGCATGGAGCTGCCCCTTAGGGGCCGTCTATACAGCCCCATAGTCTTTTTCTTTTCTTACTGCCTTCTACTATACCAAGCATTATCATTTTTCCACTGAATCATGTCATGCCATATGTCCTAAGTTTGATAGCCACTGTTTAGTAATTTTGGTTTTTAGGGAGGGTTCAGGCTTAATTTGTCCCAGAACCTATTTATTTGTCTTTTTAGCAGTCTGTGGCATTCATCATACACAATAGCCTGGATAAATAGAATCAAAGAACCGTATGCCATGTCATGAAATATCTTGGAGATGGGACCCAGGTCTAAACACAATATTGATTTATGTTTCACACATTATGCACATAGTCTGCAGGTAATTTTATACAATATTTTAAAATAATTTTGTTCATGAAACAAAGGGGGGAAGCAGATGGCTTATTGGGCCATTTTGGGGTCAGGGAAGGAGAAGGGCAGCCGCACGATCGGCGCCCCAACTCCTTCCCCAGGTCGTCCTTGGAGCAGCTGCCCCTCCGCATGGCCGGCGCTCCAAGAATGGCCTCCCGCTGCAGCGTCCACACGCGCTGCAGCGGAAAAGTCACCGAAGGTGCGCTGGCAGCCTTTTGCGGCACACCTTCAGCGACTTGTGAAAGGAGCGCTAATTTAGCGCTCCTTTCAGGGGCACCGAAGCTGCACTGCAGGGACGAGGTGTGGGGATACCTCGGTTCCACGGCCAGCATCCTGGGGCGGCCCCTGGCCGCCTGTCTGCTTCGCCCCAAAGTTTGTGTACACTGAATAATCAGAAAGCAAAGATGTCACTATTTCAGTTACCCATGAAAAAGTTTTGGCTTTTGAACTAGTTTGGATTTTGAAATTCCAGATAAGGAAGTCTCAATCTGTATTAAAGGGTTATTAGAAAATGTAATTTTTTTTCACCAGTGAAATAACTTTGTTTCCACTTTCTGTGTTCCTTTTGAAATATAGAATCAAAGAACTGTATCAATGGAGCTGGGGGGTGGGGGGTTGCAAGTGGTAGAAATGTCATGCTAGCATGCTTATAAATTTATAAATTGCAATCTGAATTTGAAATGCAACTAAATTATTTTTAGTTTACTTGTATTTTATTTGCACTCTTATTTGAATTTTTAAATTTTATTTATTTATATGTCTCCCAGCCAGCTCTACCAGTGGGCTGAAAGGGTTAGCAGATTTTGCATGTTTGGCCAGGGCAGCAAATTCATAGTTAACTAATTTGTTACTATTCACTGACAGGAACACAGGGTTGCTAGAGCAGCAGAATCCCATTCACTGATCATTTCAAGATGTAGTGAGTAGGTCTTTGTAATGACACAGGGGTGGATCTTTGTCATGAATAGATCTCAGGGTCTGACCCTATGTCTCAGAGCCTGTTCTTTTCCTCTGATCTTCAGGATAAGGCGGGAAGAATCTTAGAGCAGACATACTGTCTTGAATAGTTTATGGTGTGTGTGTGTGGTTTTCTCATTTGTTTAGAGTTGGCGTCTTTTGTTTAAGTAGCATACGTTGTACAACTGCAACTAATGTTTAGTGTAGCATGCTTACTGATATCACTTGGGGTTGCTCCTTTCAATATCACTCCTGTAATAACATCCATCTCTCTATGACAACACAAGAAGGTGTCCCTAAGTCTTAGATTTCCCCCCAAAAATTTCAGGGCCTCTGAAAATCCTATGAGTCATTTTGATCTTTCAGGTATAAGGCAGGCAAATAAGAGTTGGGAGCCTAACCTCCAACAATTCATAGTTGAAAGCTGGGACACATGTGGCCAAGCACTTTCAAAGTGTGGCCAAAATGGCAAAAGTTATTAATGAGGAAGAACAGACCAGTGAGGAGAAGCTGTAGCAGTTTCCTTTTGCCAGACCATACCAGGAAGGGGAAGGCTCTGACCCTTCTCCTCCTGAATTAACTGAGTGCAAACTACTTTTGCACTTTGAACTCACAGCAACTGGAGTAAGCTGAGGACTAAGGGGGAAAGTGGGAATAGAAAAGAAAAACTTAGGGCCTTTGCAGACTGCCAAAAATAGTGGAAACTGAGTCCACTTCAAAGGTTAGGGTTAGTGCTAGGGAATCATGGGAATTGTTTTTTCCCCCCGAGACATTGAGCCTTCCCTGTTAGAGAGCTCTGGTGCCACAATAAAATACAGTTCCCATGATTCCCTAACCCTAACCCTAACCCTAACCCTTAAAGTGGACTCAATTTGCACTATTTCTGGCAGTCTGCAAAGGCTCTTAGACATTTTAAGAGCAGCTGAAACAGTGGGATGAGAGAGAATGAATGCCCCAGGCAAATCAGGATAGTTGGAAGGTATGGAGTTAACAGGGGAGTACTCTGGGTATATGGGTAAATTCCACCTAACTAGGCCAGATGGCATCCAAAAGACAAAATCCCAAAGTACATTTCAGCTAGTGGGCACAGTATGCCACCTCTGAAATCTACTTTTATTCACACTAAGGCTCACAGCCTCTGTGGTCTTACCCAAAACACTTATTACACATAGGGAGTTTCTTTAGGGCTTAAGCTGCTGCTGGCACTTGTGAAAGTACCACAGCTGGCCCTAGGGAAAGTTTTCCTCCACCTTTCCAGTCTCTGTTTCACTGTTCCCAGGGCTTGTAGAACAAGAAGGCAAAGAAGTTGTGATGCTGGCACTCTACCCCCCTACTATCTATGTGCATGCAGCCGGTGGCATTCCCACACTGGGTGACACCTGGTGCAAGGACAGGGCTTCTGGGTTGTGGGACTTCCAGCCCCAGACTTCCTGTGGGGTTTCTGGGGTGGTCCCCCAAAAAAACCCTCCCACAGGGCCTTGGAAGCAGGGAAAGCCCTGCTGTGGGGCCTATAATGCTCAAAATGCCCCGCCATGGGGCTTAGAAGTGACCGTGCAGGGCAAAGCAGCATCCACAGGGGGCGGGGAGCTGACCTGGTATCACCCCCTCTTCTTGGGTATCGTCCCCTTCTGTGTCACCCGGTGTGGCCCACATCCTTCGCACCCCACTAGTGACACTACTACATGCAGCCACTGTCTCTTTCCTCAGTCCTCTCCCTTCATCCCAGCTTTTTGGTGCTTTGATATTGCTCTGAGACAACACACATATACTGTAAACAACATATTGTTAAATCACAGAGCCCCACCAGCTAGAGTTTGGTGCCTAGGTTTTAAAGCATGGATGGGGGAAATGTGGCCCTCAAGGTTCTGGCTTTGAGAATGTTTACCTCTCTGAACCCATATATGCACCATTTCCAACCAATCCAACCCAACCCACCCCAAACTTTCTTTAGGTCAGGGGTGGGAAACTAGAACAGGTGGTGATGGTTAATGCCCTAGGACCCAAAGGGCCTGCATGGATTACCAAACAATAAAACAAAACCCTTAATGTGGCTGGAAATCTACATTTGGTTCTCAAAAAATGGTATTTTAAATAATGTTAAACAGTGCAGGAAAGCCTCAGAGCCTATTTTAAAAGTAAATTGTTTCATGTAGACACTGCAAGGAGCAGCAATTCACCCCCTTTTTGCTACTTCCTTCCCCTGGGATTATAGAGATTTCAGAAGCTAACAAGGGCTGCATCTGCACTGCAGAAATAATCTAGTTTGACACTGCTTTAACTGCCATGCTATTGAATTCTAAGAACTGTAGTTTTCTGGGACGTGTAACCTTCTCTACCAGAGAACTCTGGTCCCACAACAAAGTACAATTGCCAGAATTCCATAGCTTTGAGCCAGGGCATGTGTCAAACTGGATTATTTCTGCAGTGTGGATGCAACCAACGATTAACATTAAATTGAATTAATGCAGTATTAAAAACAGATGTAATTCTAAACACACTAGGAAGGGATGGAGCACATATATGCATAGAGTCCCATGGTTGCTACAGATACAAATCCCAAATAAATGTGTGCTTTAGAGCTGGATAACATTTTACACTTTAAACGTTTTTAGTTTTCAGTTCCCATAATTTCTCACTTTTGGCTGTGTTAGCTAGAGTGATAGGGGTTGCTGTACAACATTTGAAGGGCCACAAGTTCCACGCTTTGTCCACCTCTGCCTAAGAAGAATGCCTGAAAACTTTCCCTTTTGTGTAGTAATGTGTTTACCATCAGACTCTCCATGGCTGGAGGGGTGGGGAGAAAGGGGGACACAGGTGGCTTCTGGAATTGAGCCCTTAGAAATGGAGCTGTTCACTTTCAGCTGCGGCACAGAATGGAGCAATTTCAGTATTAAATCCATTTCCTTCAATATGTTCAAGGTCAGTTTGAATTGCCATAAACAAGCTGCTTGGCTTCCTAGAACCTGTGCCGGAGGAACGGTGTTTTTGCTGCAATCTTGGCAAAGCTCAGAGGCAAAACAACAAGCGTAGCAAGGAGAAAAGAGGGACATTTTCAATAGGCAACAAGTGACAGCTGTGCAGGTTTTCCCCATGTAGTATTGTTTATCTTTGAAAAATAGAGCAGTTGTTATGGCAGGCTGAATACGAGGGCCTCCTCTGCTCCCTTTTCTTTACAGTCCTTCTCTCTGGCTTGATAGTACTTCCTTCCTGACCTCTCATGGCTTCCTGCTCCAAGCCTTATCGCAGCAAAAAACTTGACACTGGACTGGCTATGCCACTTAGAATGCATGAATTCTGCATTCCATAAATGGAAATCTCTTGCTTTTTAACATTTAAAAAAAATCTTATCATCTTCTAGAGGTCAGTCAGTTATTTCCTCCTGATACACTGATTCTTCATGTAGGCTCAAGAGTGAAATACGGATAAAAAATCAGTGCAAGCCATAAACGCTGCATTGTAAAGTAACAAGTCTGCATCATTTTTATAATTAGTCCTGTACATGTGGGCGATTAATGTTTTGTGGAATGCTACAAATGCCAATAACCATGGGATGATAACAACATGCACTAATTTGATTATTTCAATAGAAAATGACCTATAAAATACAATACAGCTTAGGTACAGACTATCTAATAGACCATATCCCCAGTCTAAGCCCACCCAGACCCTGAGATCCTCAGGACAGGCCCTTCTTTCAATTCCACCATCTTCACAGGTCCATTTGGTGGGAAAATGAGATAGGGCCTTCCCCATGGCAGACCCTAGACCTGGAATACCCTCTGTACAGCAGCTAGAATGGCTCTCTCCTTGTTGCCGCTTCATCAGAAGGTAAAGACATTTTATTTTGACAGGGTTGTATAACTGTGGGTGGCAGCATTAAGGAAAAAGGGTGCTGCATTGTGTATGCTGTAAAATGTGATGGTTTGGAATTGCTTCTATCATTTTCAAGTGTATATTTTAAATTGTTGTAATAATATTAATAGCTTATTTATATTTTAATGCCGACTTTTTGTATGTTTTAACTATATTGTAATTAATTTAATTTGTTAAAACACTCTGACACCCAATCTTGGAGAGATAAATAAAGTTAATAGTGGTACATGGTTTCATGTGGCTGAAGTGAAAATCTGGTAAAGACAGATAGACTGCCAGGGAAGAGGGTGTCTCTCTGCCCCCTCAGCTGCATACACAAACACACACAAACACATCCCTACCTTCCAGCCAGGCTTCTGGGGGGGTGGGGGGTGGGGGGTGGGGAGAGACCTCCTGACTGGGAGGAAGGAAAGTGTTTCTCCACTCCCTGAGCTCCATCCCATGCACCCCCACATACATCTTCCACCAGATTCAGTGAGCAGAGGGACACTTTTCTTGCTCACAGTAACCAGCAGCCAGTGAGAGAGCTTTTCTTCCCCTACTGAGCACTTTTGGGGAGCAGTGGTATTACCTCACTTAGGATGTCACCAAGTGAGATCTGAGCCTCCCCAACACTGTGGGGGTAAGTGTGTGTCTGTTGGATAATGGAGTGCACAAAAAAAGTAAAAAGAACACCAGCCTGTGCTTTATAGATGATAGCAAAGCCTTTGATTGTATAGAATAGATCATGAAAATCTTAAAGAAATGGGTGTGCCACAACATTTATTGTCCTGATTTGTACTTAGGACAAGAGGCTACTGTTAGACGAAATTAAGGAAGAATGAAATGGTTTCCAATTGGCATGGGGTTCAGGTAAAGCTGCATTTTATCACTCTTTTTGTTGCCTTGTATGCTGAATATATATGCAAAGCACTAGAAAAGGCAATAATGCTTGGTTAGACAGAAGGCAGTAGGAAGAGGAAGACCACATTTCAGATGGATAGGCACAATGCAGGAAGCTATGGTCCTGAGTCTGCAAGACCTAAGCAGAGTCATTGGTGACTTGAAATTCTCTCATTCGTAGGTTACCATAAATTGACGTCAGCTTGACAGCCGTTAATAAAAAAGTATGTGACATGGGGATGGATGTCATGTTCACTTTCAGTGTTGTTGGGCTTTTTCATCCCCATCTCTCCCTTATGGCTGTGTTAGTGAGGAGTGATGGGAGCTGTTGTGCAATTACATCTGGAGGGCCACAAGTTCTCCATTCCTGGCTTTGTAGACCCACCAGTTAAGAAATCTAATAATTTAACAACAACAAACAGGAATATGAATGTTTTTTCCCCAACAGATATAGAAGAGTATCCACACAGTGGACATAGCATTTTTTCTGGGGACTGATAACTTATGTGGCCAGTGAATTTAAGAAGGCAAATGGCAAATATGTGAGCCAGATGCAGTAACTGTTACAACACTGGGGTCTGGGTTTAAAATTTATTCAGAATTGGATAGAATATATGATCCTAGTATTAGACTAGGATTCCAGGAGACCAGCATTCGAATCCTCACTCAACAATGGTAATAGTGTATAGCAGGGTAGAAATTGTGTAGCCTGCCAGCTGCAACTCCCATCATCCCTAGCCAGGACAACCAAAGTGAAAGGATGTGGAATTTCAGTCCCACAACCTCTAGAGGGCCCCATGTTGCCCAGCCATGACCTAGAGGTTCACATTCTTTTACTATGACTTGTAGTTGTTATGGTCTGTTGTTAAGAATATTTGTGCCAAATTGTCTGAGTATGTTATTTTCCCTTTACAATTTGTGTGTGTATGTTTTAAACAAAAAAATGCCTTTGCTTGAAAGGGACAAGTGAGCAAGAGCAATGTGATCACAATTTGGAGCACCATGCAATAAGCACTGTTTATGATGGGTGCCAACCAGAATAGTATAGCTTCCAATATAATTGCAGAAAGTCTAATCAACAAAAGGAGGATACCAGTTTAGCTTCAGTTTTTATCATACATTCTTTGCATTAGCACCTTAGTGCTGCTTTGGTGATCCATGGCTATGCAATTTGATTTTAGCACCACCACCTTAATGCCACCTTCTGACCCTTGCACAGCCTCTGCACCCATCAAAATTAAAGTTTCTCCTCACTAGGAGGAGACTGTAATTTTTTTTTGGCTGGCGAGGGGTGGGAAGAAAATAAAAGAAAGTAAAAGCAACAACAGCCTGTTCTGGGATAGTGGGGGGGGGGGGGGGAGAAGGAGACATTGACACCATATGACTGCCCAATATGATACTGGAGCTGCATATTGCACCTGATGATTAATGGCACAGTAGCATCTTTGGGAGCTTATTGATGAGTTTTACCCGTCAATGACAAGATGTGCTTGTAGAACAAGGCAGCAATGAGAAGGACATGGTATCATGTGATAAGTATTGCCAAAGGCTCTATTATCTAATTTTAATGATGGTTTAAAAACCACATGAGATAAAGTCCCTATTGGACGATCAGCCAAAACCTGACCGGGGCTTGTTACTAGTACCAGCTTGCTAGTTCTTGCCCTTCCATTGTTCAATATAGTCATTTAGCAATCAAATTATCTGTTTCCTGACCCAAAGAGGTTTGGATGGTGTCTGAGATGGCCACAGAAGCATTTAGGCACACCAGGAATACTTGACTAAAAAAATTGAACCCACTGTTGGTAAACATTTGCTTTAAAAAGTAGTATACTACTTTTTTTGCTGAGATCAAAAGGGGTTTGGTAATTATTTGAACCAGCTGTGTTTAATCACTGGACTTGTGTCAGGCCTACCTAGTATACACATTTGACCATTCGGTGATAAATGGTTTCCTTTGCTGTCTGATTTTTTCTTCTTCATTTCTTTCAAAATAACAGTTTATCCTTCCAAAATAAACACTGAAGGGAAATAGATGAGTGGTACATCACCACAGAAATATCTGAAGCAATAGACTTGAAATGAATGAAGACCCTGTGTGCTATTTTTATTCTGCTTCTTTTAGTGACTTTTGGTTATATTTTAAAGGTATGTACTGTTGCTTGCATTTCTCCTGCAATATGCAAATTGTAATGTTTCAGTGTTTCTTATTTTAGTGCCAGTGCTTAGTACTACTAAAATCATAAAGGATCAGGGAAGGTATATGGTCAAGGTGTTATAATTTTTTTTGATTGATCAGAGACAGTTGTGCTTATCACCAGAAGATCTTGTCTGACTAATACCTTCTTGATAATTGTACAGCAGACCCTTGGTTCCAGGAATCCTCATGGATATCAAAATCTGTGGATGTTCAAGTCTCATGAATACAATAGATAGTAAAATGGTATTCTTTACATAAATTTGGCAAAATCAAGGTTTGCTTTTCAAAATTTATATATTTTTGGAATATTTTCAAGTCATGGATGCTTGACTCGGTGGATAAGGAATCCATGGATACAGAGGGCTGACTGCATGTTTTAAAATCAGAGCTTATGTCAGAGTCTAAACACCTTGAGTGTTGGGTATGGTCTGCAGTATATGTTATGTCTAAGCATGGTCCATTTGAGGGAAATCCTTATCCTTTCACTCTGGCATACCAGTAGTCTAAAGGCAGATAACACCATAACATTTATTAAGCTAAGTATCTATGTCTGTTGAATGGATATGAAACTGTCAAGGGCATGGGGGGGAAATCATGTGGCTTTCTTGACACAAATTGCAAGGCCTGGTGAAGCCCTCCCCCTTAAAATAAAAAAAACAATTATTTTTTTGGCAATTTTCACCCAAAACTGGACCAAACAACCCTAAACAAGCTGCAAACGCAGCAATTTGTTTCTCTCACCCAGCAGAGCTGTCATATTTCTCCTAAAGTACTCTAAATGTTTTTTAATGTCCACAAACCAGCCAAAATGGTGGTAGGAAATGATGTAATGTTGCATCTGGAGTATCCCAAATGTGATGGTGCAGGTGTGGGGTGGGCAAGGGTGACAATTGGCTCCCACTTTCTTTGTAGTTGCTCATCCCTGCTTTAGATTTTGTTGGACAGCAACTCCAGCATTGCTTCTCGTTGGCTGCAAATAGCTGAAGTTCAAAAACATCTGGAGCACTGTATAATTTTCACCCTGAACAACTTGTTGACATATAGTTTGTGAGCAGTATCTTCCAGGCTTCAGTGTCTTCTGAAATAGTGACTTTTATGCTCCAGATATATCCATATTTTACTTGGCTGTAACTTTTTGCTACTGTGTGGCAAAGAGCTAGTCCTTGAGTGTTTGAATAGGAAACTGTAATTACTGAGAAGGCAACAAAGTATAGTTGTAATGACAACTAAATTTGTCCACTTTCCTGCTAATTTTCACTTTCCTTAATACACATTTCAATGATGGGATTCTAGAATTTTGTTCTTGGGTCTTTCTTGTTTACCGGTCTCTTGATCCCAAAGCCATTGACTAGTGAAATAATTTTTAATCAGTCATTTCCAAAGTGACTGAATATACTGAGAGCATGAAAGGTTTAGTTCTTCCTAAATGTGTTACTTGTTGATCCTTGTGAAAAGTAATTAGTTCTCATTGCTTATTGATTTTGGTTAGTTTTCATTTGTTGTTATTTCCCATCAAGGTGGCTTTGATTTATGATGACCCTATGAATGAGAGACACCCTCCCCGCCGCAATAGTCCTGATCACCAACTGTCCTGGTCAGGTCATGCAAACTTGGAGCTGTGGATTTCTTAATTGAATCAATCTCATCTGTGACATAGGGCCTGAACAGGCTGCCAGTCATGTTCCAGCTTGAGACCACTTTAACTGTCCTGGTTCAATGCCAGATAATCGAGGGAATTGTAGTTTTTTTCTGAGACATTGAGCTTTCTCTGTCAGAGAGCTCTGGTGCCATAATAAACTACAGTTCCCATGATTCCCTAACACTGACCATCTTTTCCAATGGGTGATGCCATCTCATGATATGTCCAAAGTACAGTAGCTTCAGTTTAATCATTTTGGCTTCTAGTGATTTTCAGTCTTAATGTTTTCCCAGACACATTTATCTGTTGTTTTGGCAATCCATTGTATCTCTAGAACTCCCCTCCAGCATCATATTTCAATTGAGTTGATTTTCTTCCTGCCTTCTTTCTTTACTGTTCAGTTTTCCCATCCATATATAAAGATCAAAAATACAGTGGTATGGATGATATGATCTCTAGTGTCTCTTCCTTTTTAGATCCAGCTTGAACATCTAGCATTTCTCTCTACGTATGTGATAAAAGAGTTTGCTGTAAAATTTTGAGCATCACTTTGCTTACTTGGGAGTTTAATGCAATGGGCCAATTGTTAACACAAGCCTATTTGTCTTTTCTTGGGGACTGAAATGTATATTATTTCTAGTCTGTGGTCCATTCTTTCTCCTATATAATTTGTTGGAATTTTAATGGTTTCATTCTCTATACTTTTACAGAGCTCTTTTGGTCATTCAGGGGCAGCTGTGTTGGCCATTTAGCAAATTCAAAAAAAAAAAAATCCATCAGTAATACCTTTATTGGCTGATGGATTTTTGTTTGAATTTGCTAAATGGCCAACACAGCTACCCCTGAATGTTTTCTGTATTGTGAGATACCACATTGTAGCTGCAACAGGGGAACCAGGAAGAATAGCCTGTGGACTGGGTTCTTCAACCAAAGTAAAACATTTTTCTTCTTCTTAAATTTGGACTGAATTCATGTGTTTTACCTCGACATCCACCAAAATATTCCTGATGAAAACACATGGAGACTTCTTGAGGAATCGATTGTTCTCTGCAACAAAAAGGCCCATGGCGTCACTGGAATGGAGACATATTGGATTGCAAAAGAGGGGTTCCTTTGATATGTAAATACATTTTAAATTTCCCGGACTTGGAAAATCTCCCTATAGCCACAGAGCCAGAAGGAGGAGGACCCTGCCTGCAAAAGATATCCTCCCCACCATGTACCATCTTAACTAGAGACTGAAACAACATGTAGGCATTTGATTAACATCTCCAATTGTTTTTCTCCTGTTTGGTTTGTAACATCTTGCCTGATGAAGAAACCCAATGAGTTTCAAAAGCTTGTAAGAAGTACATTGTGCATTTTGGCTGGCCAATAAAGGTATCACTGATGGATTTCAGTTGTAATGAATTACCTATGTGTTCACTTCAGGTTCATCTACTGTAGTTTGAAATGCAAAACAAAAACAAAACAAAACAAAAAAAACAGAACCACTAACTTTAGTTATAAATGCAGAAGGAAAGGACATTTCTCTAAGCTTCTACCATTTGGCTCAAGGAGAGAAGGCAACTTGGTTGGCTTGTTTACTCAGCTTAAATGGCAGCACATCCTTCACTTTTAGATCCTCCAGTACTGAGAGAGGCAAATTTTATTCACTTACTCAAACTTTAATCAATTCTAATATTTACACTGAACAAAAGATTGCAGTTGTGTGCAGTGCATCTATGACGCTTCATGTAATGTGCTTTAGTTTGGCTTAGGTGATGTTTATTGATGCAGAGTAAATTTTATTTATATCATAAAGTCACTTTTTATTTAATAAATCTGATCATCTTTCAGTTGTCAATAGGTGAAATTGTATCTGCATGTAGGTTCATACGTACTACTGGTAGCTGGCACCTTCCATGTCACTGGGATGGTGAATCTGTTTGGGGGGCTTAAATTGAATTTTAAAAGCATTATTCATGGTGCTTAATTTATTGGGGAGCTAGAATTCAGCACCATGGAAAACTTGCTTGAAGTTTAGCCTAAAGCCCAGAGCAGATTCACTGTCTCACTGACAAAGAAATCATGAGTTGCCACTGATATGTTTTTTTTAAAGGTACCTATTAAGTGTATGTTGTATTGTGAAATATGTACAAAGCACAGCATGAAATCCATCTGACTTTCATTATAAAATTTATTTTAACAAATTATCTCAGTCATGGAATACAATATAGTTTCATTACCAGCTTCCAGAAAATCAGATAATCTAATCCATAAGTAATAGTAGTGGTGGTGATGCTGGTAATCATTTTTTCAAATTCTTTTCTTGAATTTCTTATTCCAAAAATGCCATGAACGCATCCACTTTGTCATAAATTCATCCTTTGTTCCTTGAGAAATAAGTTATTTTAGACCATATTGCAATATGCTAGACTTTTAAATATCCATCTGGAATACACACACTCTTTGCATGGTTTAATAGATTAACAAATGAAAGAGTCCAGCAACATGTTAATATGCTTCACCAATTCCCTGTGGGAGTAGCTTTTATCTCGATCACTTGCACCACATAGACTTTATAAATAAACTGAGGTTTTCATTTCCCTGCTTTGTTGGCATGTTCTGTGCTCAAAGTGGAGCCACACTGGCCTTTCAGTTAAGACACTTGTTTATGTGTTGTCTCAAAAGCCGAACAGAGAGCCTGCAAGACAGGGAATCCTGTTATGTCAGTGAGAAAAACATAGCCTCAGCTATTTCCTAGTTGAGCCATTTGACTGATAATGTTGCTCTGTGAAGAAGCAGATGTTTTAGGCCATGGTTATTGCTGAGAAATCTGAGGATTTTGCCCATTAATATTTATTTTCCTTGTGTAAGAGTGAGACTGAATCTGACCTTGTGGCTCCAATGTACATCAGCTATCATTTGTATCCATTTTGAAATTACTCTAGAGCAGGGGTAGGCAACCTTTTTGAGCAGGGGGCCAGTCTGCCGAAATCGTCCCTCCCGCTGGGCTGAGTGGGGGGAATGGCAGCTCACAGGCACCCCCCGCCACCACGCCAACCCCCCCACACGCTGCTGCAGCTACCGCTGCAGCTGCTGCCGCTGCAGCTGCTGCTACATGTGCTGCCACAGCCACCTTCAAGCATGTCACGGCTGCCATTTTGATTTCCAAAATGGCGGCTGTGACACATTTGTGTATGCACAGGAGTACTGCACATGTGCAAACAAGTCGCAGCTGCCAGTTTGGAAAACAAAATGGTGGCCACGACTCGTTTGCGCATGCACAGTACTCGTGAGCATGCACAAATGCATCACGGTTGCCATTTTGGAAATCAAAATGGCGGCTGTGGCACATGTGGCCACACGGCGGCGAAAATGCGCGGCGGCAGCAGGGGTCCCCCTGGGCCGGTAAGTGTGGCGACCTGGGCTAGAACCGGCCCGCGGGCCGTAGGTTGCTGGCCCCTGCTCTAGAGCATAAATGTACAAATAACACACACAAGCTGGCATCCTGTTGGTTAGCCCCAACTAGAGTAGTCTCATTGAATCAAATGTTGAGTCAACATATTGATAACTCTAATGGATTCAGTAAATTTACTCTCATCAAGCCTAACAGAGGATTTAAACCTAATTAAACAAACCACTGGACTTTTTGTGATAAATAATTCATTGTTTCTCTAGAAAGGTCTTAGAAGTGTAGTATTATTTCCTTTAGGTCAGCAAACCATGATGAAAATAAGATCATATTTTGCTGAAAATGCAAACAACTACTGCCTATAAATGTATTGTTGTTTTCACTTTTATTGTGTTCGCTAGGATAGTACAGTGAGATCGAGATTTCTTAGAAATTTCTTAAATGGAAATCTGTGGCCTTCTAGAGGCTGTTGGAGTGCAATTCCCATCAGCCCTAGCCAGTATAGTCAGTGGGAGTTGGTAATGGGAACTGTAGTCCCAAAACATCTGGAAGACCATAGTTGCCCACTCCTTTTCTAAATCATCCATCATCATCAGGATTCAATCAGGCTCAGGCTGTGCTGAGCTTCATCCTAGGCTTCAATCATGTCCTTACACATTGTTTTGTTCAAGGCCATCTGAAAAATGATCTGAATACAACAGTACCACAGGCTTAGTGGGGCCAGCACCAGGAGTTGGTGAATCTGCTCTGGATTTTAGTCTGAACTTTAAAATACCTATCCAAGATGTTGAATTTGTTCCAGAGACAGGTTGTATAGCTCTGTTAAAATTTAGAATAGAATTTTGATTCTATTATAATCTGCATAGATTCATCCAGCATTTGCCATAAGGACAAGCTGCATTTGTCAACAGAACTGTGCTTTCAGAAATGGAAGTAAAAACAAGTTCAAAATGAGATGGGTTCAATAATGTTTGTTTCCACATTTGCAAGTATACTTAATACAATGCAGATATGTTTGTAGTATTCATAGGTAACCAGTTTTATTTTTATTTTTATTCTTAGAATTATTTCTAGGATGATAGGTTTGACATGCATTTTTATGTTTCAAAGAAGAGATGTGGCCTACCTCAATATGTGGTTATTGACAACAATTCTTTGCTTCTGAGAACATGGCATCAAGGTGCTCCTCAGGGGGTCAGCCTTTCTCAGCTTAGAAGATGATAGAAATATGTTCTCTGAGTACAACTCTGTTTAACATTGGAACATGATTAACGAATGTTGATTTATGAATTTCTTATCAGAGAAGACTTTGTCCCTAGATCAGCTTCTGCAAGTGTGAAGAAGAACATTTTGAACTTGGTGAGGGTCAGTCCTATGAGACGGTACCTGTTAAGTCCTGCTGAAACTTGGAGACATTCCATTTTGCCCTAATGTTGTTTTGGGCACTGTTGTTAGGTTGTGTTGATGAAATACTGTGTAATTATAGAGCTGGGTGTCATTTTACATGATGGCAAATAGGAAAAGATAGGAGAAATTTGACATTTATAGATGAACAGCCTAGAAGGAACTGGTATTCTAGTCTTATAAATATAAAAATTGTGCATATGTGTTTAGTCAAGTATAAGAATTGGAACCAAGAACCTGTTTGTGATTTCACAGTAATGACTACAGATTTAAGGGTGTTCACATTTAACATTCAGTGCATGTACACTGTTTGTACATGCATACACAGGTTGTTGGTCTCTAACTTATAATAGTTATTTGCATGTAATGTATACAGTCTGTAGGCTGGAATCAATTGTATTATTCTGCTGATAGAACAACTGTCAGAGGAATAATTGCCTTGAAGACCCCTTCCCATTTATAAATGACATGGATTTAGAGGTAGACGTTTTCCAAATTTGCTCATGCCACCAAAGTAATTTAATTTTTAAAGACCCCCAAATTCTTTATTCCTGCTGTTAGTGAATCAACAAGCTTGGATAGTGCAGAAGCAATATATGGCTTACAGTATTTGGTCACCTTTTCTGAAGCTGAAGAAATGCTCTTTGATGGACAAAACTATTATTTACAAGTGTGGTAATTTACTCCATTTAAACAAGCTATTTTGCAGATAGGTGTCAGCATCTTTGACAGTGCTTTTAAAATTTCAGACTAAAATCCAGACCAGATACTGCCTTACTGACATGCAGGCTAACAGCCACCGCTGCAAGATGATGTTATGTAATATGACTTCTGTGTAAGGACACAATTTCCATTTCACCTATGCTTGTGAAAAACAGGTCTCTGAGAGCTGATAGTCTTATCTGTTCTTCTACCCTTTAGGTGATGAAATGGTCAGCAAAACATATCAGGAATTTATGATACTCTTCCCTCTCAGGAGAGTTTGATGTCCAAACATTTTGCAGTAACTGAAGTTTCCTATTACTTTGCTAATAGAAACTAGAGATGAACAAATATCTTTGGTTTCTGTTTCTCCAGTTTTTCCACTCCTTCTATTTTCTGCCATCTCATTTCTACATCCGTTTGTTGACTTTATAAAACATAATATTTCTACAAAAATAATATTCATATTTGTGGGCACTGTTCTCATGAACCAAATTTTGTATAATTTTTGCATAATATATTCATTTGTGCAAGCAGTTTCCCCCATTTATCATTTCTCTTATCTGTAATATATATACATGTCACCTTATAAACACTTTGTTTGTTTGTTTGTAGGACTGGATCATAAAATGCTTGGAAATGTGGCTATTATAGGATAATTGTGTTCTGGTTCACATATTTGGACAGGATGAGTATCTCATGTGACAATATGAACTGACAGAAATTCAGCCCCATCCCAAAATAAAAATGCTCAGATCTGCTCTGAGATTAAGGTCATTTCTAGTAGTCAGAGCCAAAGATATCAGAGATGTCTCATTTCTTTGTATCAGTTCAGCAGAAGTTGAGAACATGCAACAAGATCCATGCTCATGCTCTGGTGTGGAGGTTGGAGTAGCATATTTTTTGTAGTTGCTCCTGTATTATAGAACAGATTTCCATAACAGATTCTTCAGGTTTTTTTCTGTCTTTCAGGCAAAGAAATTATTTAGAGATTTATCTTTTAAATACAGTCTATTAACAGAAGGAGTAGAAAAGATATAAGGCAGGCTTTTAAATGTTAGTTTTTGCAAATTTTTTTTATTTTGGTGTAGTTTAAGTTTTTTTAATTGTTCCAAGTGACTTTGAGCAAATCCTGGAAGATTTAGCATGAACAACATAAATAATAAATAAACTTATATTAGAAGCAGAGGGTATTGCTTTTGCAAAGTTGATTGTATGTGAAATTTTGACACATCCCTGCCCTACCAACTATTTTTCAAACAAAAAGTCTGAAAGATTATTAGTATTGCTTTATCTTGTACCAGACTTTCTTTATTTATCTGATTTAAAAAAATCAAGAAAGTTGAAAATATTTTTCCACAGGGAACAATAAAGCTTATGGTGATCTTGTTCTAGTTTTCTTAAACATGGGATTATTCATCCTTAAGAATGCTAATAAAAATGCTGCATCCAGGAAAAAGGAAATAAGACATAATACAGTGTGCTGATATTGTTTGCATTATAGCTGTACTTTCCTGACAAACAGAAAACATTATACATTCATTAGGCTGTAGAAACAAAAGCAATCTTTCAAACGAACCAACCATTGATGCATTATTGATGTTTATAGCACAACATACCCCCCAACACTTCATAGATGAAAAATAAAAACAAGTGTGGATAAGCAACATCAGAATATTATCAGGGTGGCAAAAATTATGAGGAAGAACACAGAAGCTAAGAAATGCTACAGCAGTTTGCTTTTGCCTGAACCTACTGGGAAGGTCAAGATCTCACCTTCTACTGTCCTTTCCCTCCTGTTGAGCTAACTGCATACAAATTACTCTTTGCACTTTGAACTCAGACTGCAGCAATGGAATTAAGCAAAGGAGAAAGTGGAGAAAGACAGAAACTAGGACATTTTAAAAACAGCTATGAAAAGTGGAATAACAGAGGATCAATCAGAGTTCATCCTGCCAATTGGAATAGTTACATGGCATGGCACAGTGATGTCCTGTATATGTTCAGAAGATCACACTGTTCTATGACCAAAGTATAGGCTGTTGGTTAAAAAGCAATTGGCTTATTTTAAAACATTTCTTTATCTTATTATATTTATAGCTCATCTATCATCAAAGAGGTGGCATACAATATGTAGAGGTGGCATACAATATTCAGACCCAGATTAGGTGAAGGATGCAATTTTGTCATAAGAACTCACCTATTATTTTGAAACCCTTCTTGCTGTCCCACCACCCTCACACCTACACCTGGTAGGACCACCAGAGATGTATTTCTCCTTGGCTGCTCCCAGACTCTGTAACTACCTTCATAGAGAAGCTAGACTGTTCGGCTTACTGTTCCTCTATAGGGGAGGTGAAGGCTTTTTGTTTTGGTATGTTACTGAGGATTGATTGCTCATGGATACAGGGCTTTTAATAATGTGCTGCATTGTCTGTATTTGTAATCATCATCATCATCATCATCATCATCATCATCATCATCATCATCATCTTTATTTATATCCTGCCCTTTGGAACCCAATCAGGGCGGCTTACAACCATAAAATCGTACATGAATCCTAAAAACAGACAACCCCTCCCCCCTTAAAACAGTATTAAATCTATAGAAATTAAAACTACAATTCAAAAATTAAAACAATTAAAACATTTAGACAATATAAAAAACCAAAAACCCTATGGCAATGTAGGGTTCTCCCCCCCCCCCTTTCTCAATGGGTATGCTTTTAAATGGCTTTTAATTCTGTTGATAGTCTAATTACATTTTAACTTTTGAATGATGCAAAGTTTTAGCTGGATCTGTTCTAACTTTTGTAAGACAGCTTGAGCCCCAAGGCTAGGGAAAAGGCAGGATATAAATAATTTTTAAAAAATAAATAATTATCACTTTCATTTCCCCTCTAGCAGCTCTTGAGTCAGGTATGACTAATCCAAAATCACTTGGTAAGCTTCATATCTGAGCAGGGATTTGAATCCAGGCCTCTCTGGTCCTAGTTTGCTACTCCAATATAGTCTCCAACATTTTACAGATGAAAACCAGGGCACATGTAGTCAAACAACATCAGACTGTGGTCAAGATGGTAAATTAATAAGGAGGAATCTGCAAGCTAGAAGAGGCTGCACCAATTTGCTTTTCCTGACTCTACTGGGAAGGGCAAATTTCCACCCCTTCCTCACCTCTCCTCCCTGCTGAGTCAATCGACTGCAAGCTGCTTTTTCATTTTGAACTCAATGTGCCATGTATTATTTTTGGCATATGGGATTTTGTGTACAGATAAGCACAGATATGAACAATTAAAGTGAGACTTTTTGAAAATGAATCATATTGAGAAATGAATCAAACACCTAACAACAACTAGGGTCAATGGAAATGAGAAATTTTACTACCTAAAACACACAAAAGACTAACACACAATAAACCAATTAGTACTCAAATTAACAAGAAAGGCAAATAAAAGATTAAGCAATTTATGGGTTAAAATACTGCCCTTCAAGACAATTACTCAAATTAACAGGACAAAATGAAAAGACTCAGGGACCAAGCTCAGATGACAACCAACCACCACCCAAACCTGCACTGCAGCAATTTTATTCATCTGCCAACTGTCATTATATCTATCAAAGGAAAGAAGAGAAGCAGGAGATAGTGGAGTGCATAACTTTAAGCAAACAGAAAGATGCATTCAAAGTGCAACAGTAATTGACATTTAATTAACTGAATTGATGAGAGAGGAGAGAAGATGGCAGAATCTTGCCTTTCCCAGAAGGAAAAAGCAAGCTGCTGCATCCTCTCTTAGCTTACATGTTCTTCCTTATTAATAAATGTTGTCATCTTGACTTCACTCAGATATTCCTTTATCACATGTCCTAGTTTTCATCTGTGAAATGTTGGAGGGCATAGAATCTCAATTTGAATTCTGGACCTAGAGCCAGTCAAGTCCAGATCAATCTAGAATAAATGAGGGCTGCATCCAAATTGCCCTAACAATTTGTGAACTCAGTTACACAGCCTTACTAGTAAAAACTGGAGATGATTAGAGCAAGAGTTAGGATTTTCCTGGAAGGAACAGAGAGCAAGGTCATATTTTCACAGATCTGTATAAACAGCTTGGTTTGGACTGATCTAGAAATGTTGTACAGAGATTGAGGTACGTGTCTTCAGATCTTAGGTGGTACTGAGAGTCACAAGATCTGATGCAATCATTTGAGGATATTGTACAAAGGCAGTGGCATTGACAGGTGTGGTGATAGTAGCTGTAGCGGAGATGGCCTGGGGGGGTGGCCTGATCTGGCTTATCCTCCCCTCCTTCTGCTTTGCACACACCCCTCCATCACAGCGGGAGGATGGCCCCACCAGATGTCACCTGTCCTGGGTATCACCTGGTGTAGTCTGTACACACACCCTGCACCTGGACAGTGATGCCACTGTACAGATGTAATAACAGAAGGCTAATAACAGACCTACCACAAAGGGGGAGAAATAAATGAAAAGTTCTCCCTGTGATAAAGAGGCAGTTTGCAAGAGAGTCAGCTAAAGACAAAATATATATTGAAGTTGGGGACCTTTGGCACTCTAGACGTCTGGGGCTACAGCTCCCAAAGTCCTCTACATTGACCATACTATAATTATTATTATTATTATTATTAATAATAATAATAATAATAATAATAATAATAATAATAATAATAATAATAATAATAAACAACTTTATTTATACCCTGCCTTTAGCTGAGGCTGTCAAGGAGACTTACAAGTTAAAAAGAATACACCCATACAATCAATGACAAATAACCCCCCTTAAAAATATATTAAATCGTTATACAGATTAAAATCTCAGTTACAGTAAAAGAATAAACATCTAACATGGACAGACAGTGGCAACTGTAGACATCTCGGAAGAAACTATCTAGTGGCGGTGGAGGAGGGGGGAGAGAATATGCTATACTGGTTGGGAGTGTTGGGGACTATAGGCCAAAATGTCTATAGGCCTAAAGGTTCTCTACTCCTTAGAGAAAGCCAGGGTTTCAGCAGAGTGAGCTAGAAGAAGGCAAAACAATTGAATCAGAAGCATTAGGAAGGTCAAGGATAATGAGCAATGAGTAGAGTTCTTTGGAACAAAGTAGAACATTGGTGACTTAGGTGAGTAATTTCACCAGAATACAGAAGATGGCAGTTGCATTGTCAAGAATCAAGAGACACACTGGAGCTGGAGAGACAGTCAAGATTACCAGAGTGAGCAACATGCTTCTGGAATTTGGAGGGGAAAGGTTTCTGGGAAATTTGAATGGACATAAAATGTTTACAAACTGAATAGAACATAGCCATCAGTATGGAACAGCCTTTTCAGAAATATATTTTATTAGTGTAATTTTAAAAGAACCACCTGGTTGGTGTCACCACACCATTCCTAGACTGCATCTTCATTGCAGAAATAACGCAGTTTGCTACATCTTTAACTGCCATGGCTCAGTGATGTGGAATCCTGTGTAAAAATGTGATGTGTGTGGGTGCCTGCACCATGTACTGCTATGTGATCTTTAAAGAATCAGAAAGAGATAGGCAATCTGCTGGTCTCTGGATGTGTTGGGATTACCCATAAGCCCCAGCTAATATTGTCTAGATGTCCAGGGATCATGGGAACTGTAGTCAAAACATAAACTCCTAGTAATCTAAGATATTCAGCAGTTGAATAGGTCTTTGCACAATGCAACTGCTAGCTTTTAAGGTGGGTCTGGAGATCCAGGTCAGGAGACTTTATTTGGTTGTACAGGCAATTGTCTATTTGATTTTTAAAAAAAACAACAAAACTCCTCTATAGCACATTGTTTTAGAAGTATTTTGCTTTTAGCTTAGTAGGATATAAATTAAATATAAATAAACTAATAAGCCAAATACAAGTAGCACCTGCCACAAAATATTGTTGCTTGGACTGGATTTGTTCAAATTATTTCCTTCCACCCCATATTGAATTGTCAGTCATCTTGCAAGTTAAGTCATTTATTAGGGCTGCTGCCACAATGCAGAAATAAAGCAGTATGACACCACCTTAACTTCCATGGTTCAATACTATGGAATTCTGGGATTTGTTGTTTGGTGAGGCACCAGAGCTCTGAGACAGGGAAGGCCAAATATCTCACAAAACTAAAACAACAACAACCCAGAATTCTATAGCATTGAGTCATGACAGTGAAAGTGGTGCCAAACTTCTTTATTTCTGTGAGTTTTCCCTATATTCAGATTTTATTTTCTAAAGATGCTTTGTGCTTCTAAAAACCTTGGGCTCCCCTAAAGCTGTTAACTCCTGCCTCTTGTGCATGGGGTGGTGCTATTTTACCAGCACAGAGACCACCATTTAGAAAACAGAGATCTTTACTCAGATATATGATCCTGGACAGAACTTGGAAAAGATGCCTTTTTTTTGGATTACATCTCCCAGTATTCCTCAGGCCAGTATAGTCCCATTACTTTTATAACTATATACCTGTCACAGCCCACAGCCAGCATGACTCTCTGAGAAATTCTGGGAAATGCAGTCCCAAAATGAAGATTTCCTAGTTCTGATCCTCTATTTGACTTGCAAACTGTAAGTATCTGTAGCACTCCTGAGTTTCTGGGAAACAGCTTGAAGAACATGCAGCAGTTACAAATTAAGGGCCAAATTTCTGCCTCACACAAAATGTACCTGTGATAAATTAAGGTCTCACTGACCTAATAAAAAGCTCCAGATTGATATTCCTTTTGTTGAGCAGCCTGCAGTTTCATTAATATTATTGACAGTAATTATAACAAGTTGAATTTATGGAGACCATAAAGAAAAATTAGTGAACCACATCAGAATGTCAGCATGCTCAGTTTGCTACAAGCTGCCCTCAGTATGTTTGTGACTGTTCCCCCCCCCCCATCCAATTGGCAATCCTGTTTACAATTTATAACTAGATTAATGCTCCAGAATTAATAGCTGACAACTCAGATTTAAAAATAAAGTGAACTTGGTGTGTCTACTTCTTCCTCATCGAGGCTATCAAGTGATCACTTTGCACTTGTTATAATTATTTTATCCCTCTTTGCCTTATCTCTAGTCATAGGTTAGTATTAAAATGTTCACATTTATCTTGTTTGCATTTGCTGTTTCATATTCTTGAAAAAACAAAGGTAAAATCTAGGGTTTATCTTTGGTGTTTCTTGTTATTATTATATTGTAGTGTTCAAGTATTCCTTTTGCAATCCTAGCTTAGAATAGAAAACCCATGAATACATGCATATACCAGTCTTGTGAATAGTTCCTCCAATACATAGTAATTCATCTACCAACATAATTTTGTGGCTTCCCTAACAAATGCCAGTAATGCTCTGTGTTAAACCAATGCATAAGATAAGTACAATACTTTGATGCAAATGCACCCACAACAGGGCCTGAACCTATGGTTAGGGAGAACTCCTTAGTCCTGTTTTCAACAATGGCCTGCCAGGTGTTTCCAAAAAGTCCAGAAGCAGATTTAGGGTGGCAGAGAGGAGAAGAGTTGCCCCCCAAATATAAAAAAAATATTGTAATTTATACAGGCAGATACACATCAAGCTGTGGAGAGAAGGCAGAGTTTGGCCAGCCTATATAAAGATTATTTGGGTCCTGGGTAAAAGTAAGTATTGTTCTCTGGAGAGAGTGCTGTGAAGTAAACTGTAACAAAGTGAAATCAAGAAAGTAAGACCTTGAAGTAACAAATGCATAAAGCATCCCAACAAGTGAAATATTGTTCAAATCATCTTTCAAATACTGTAAAGTTTTATTATTGTTCAAATACTGGCTAGTCTGGGACTTGAATAAGTAACCACGCTACTGACATTTACAAATAGAGAATCAGTTTCATATATAAGTAGGTGTACACAAGAAAAATAAAGTGACCATCACACAGAGGTGGCATCGACACAAATTGGTGGCAGCGGTGGGATAACAAATCCCATTGGGCTGCCACAATAGCAAATAATTGGGTGAGTGGGACTCACCGTTACACTAACCAGCAAGAAATAGAGGGTTCTTCCAGATAAATGTGTTGGGAGGTTGCCTCATGTTGGGAGTTTGCTGGCAGTTGCAGTATTTGTTGCTGTAATTCTCTCGCATAATATCCAAATCTCATGTTTCTTCACCTGGACTATCTTCTGACAATTTCTAGTACTAATGGCAGCTTTTTATGTCCATGGTTTTACCACAAGGGTTTGTTTTCATTTGGTTTTTTAAAAAATTCTGAAAACAATAGAGGTTGGTGATGGGCACATGACTATCTATCTATCTATCTATCTATTTGGACATCCCCCATGACTTACATGGTGATGTCATCTACATTATCTACATGTCAGTTGAACTTTCATCTCTCCTTGTTGTTCTCTTCTCCTCCTTTTTCTTCTTAAACTTTAACTTTGTTTAAGAATAAGGTGAAATTTATAAAAATTCTTAAACTTTTAAGAATTATAGCACCCTACTGCATCAGCACTGCAATGAGCTCTTGGTATCTGCTGGGGTTTGATTCCAGGACCCCCTGTGATACAAAAATCCATGGATGCTTAAGTCCCATTATATACAATGCCATAGTCAAATGGTGTATTTTAAATAAAATGACAAAATCAATCAAGCTTTGCTTTTTGGATCCCCCCCCCCCCCGATACAGAGCTAAGGGGGAGAAGGAAATAAAATAACTTATGTGCTATAGTGCTATGAGTCTTAAGAAGTTTTTTTAAAAAAGTAAAGATTTTCGAGAGGAGAAAAATTGCCCTTAAAACCATAGGACCAACCTCAGCAAACCACGAGTAGTAACTTTTTAGTGTCATAAACATTCATACATGTGGTTCATGCATATCCATGTCTCTTTTTGGATGGGGTTCTGAGACATATTGTCTAATCCTTTTTACCTCATCCAAAGTTTCTTCCCTCTCAAGGCCTAGGAAGGGTGGTTGTTGGTAGTGTAGCTTACCAGTGAGGAGAAGATGGAACAGGCAATTCCGATGATGAAGATGTGGCTGTTCTGGGCTTCAAGTGGAAGGAAAAGATGGGATGCACTTCATCTATGAACACACCCCTGTTTCTTCCCCCCGCCAGCCAAAACAAGATGCTTCTTGATCATCTGAATTCTCTCCCCAGTTCTTCTTTTCACCAATAAGCAGAGCAACAGGGCTCAGTAGCTGCCATGGTGGTGGTGGGGGACAGCACTGTATGGCCAGAGATTACACTCTACCTGATGCAGGAGCTCAACTTATGCCCCTAATGTAAAAATGAAGAAGAGGTTTTAGGGTGGATCCAAGAAATAGCTGCATTCAGCAACAAAACAACATCCCCCCCAAAAAATGGTAAAGAACTCATTGATATGAAGTAAGTGAACAACAATTGGCAAATCACAGAAAAATCCAATACTGCAAGGGCAGTAAGACCAATCTGGAAGAACTCTCAGATATCTGTGCTGGAGAAGATCCTCCCTTGGATTCTGTTTTAATTATCCTGCTCCTGGCAAATTTTAAAAGATTTGGACTTCCTAGAAATAGAAGAAAGTCCTTGTAAATACAAATAATACAACAGAGCTAGAAGACAGGGCCTCCTTATTTTAATGATCCCAATCCTGTCAAATATTTCAAGATTTAGAATAATAGAAATCCAGAACAATATATTTTTAATTTTTATTTTATTTATATGACATCTTTCTCCTGCAGAAGGACTCAAGGCAGCTCATTAAAAAAATCAATTAAACTCAATAAAAATATGAAACAATTTTAAAAATTAAAACAAACTAATTACATTAAAATAGTATAAGATTATTTTAATAACACACAAAAGTTATTATATGCTTCTGCATGTTTGTGTGCATAAATATAAATCTCATGCCCCAATAAGAGGCCTCTGTGTGAGAGATTACATATTAGAAGCCTGCTTAAACAGAAAGGTCTTTGCTTGCAGTGAAAGGAGAACAGAGTGGGATATCAGAAGAGAATTCACTGTTGTCAGCTACAGGTGGAAGTATATATTCCAGATTCCTGATGTACTCACTGGGAAACAGAGAAGTTAACCTGGTTTAGATTTATCAGAGACTAGGGGGAAAATAAAATGGCCTTCCCCACCCTGTCCTCTTGGCGGGGAGACCAGATGATGCTGGGCCCAGTCCCAGAGTTTGGCACTAACAGACGGGATGGTGTCTGGGTCGCTGAGTCCCAAACCCAGGATATACCTCTCAGACTGCCAGAAATAGTGCAAATTGAGTCCACTTTAAGGGTTAGGGTTAGTGCTAGGAAATCATGGGAATTGTTCTGAGACATTGAGCCTTCTCTGTCAGAGAGCTCTGGTGCCACAATAAAATACAGTTCCCATGATTCCCTAACCCTAACCCTAAAAGTGGACTCAATTTGCACTATTTCTGGCAGTCTGCAACCCCCCTTACTGCAGATTTTTAAAAGTCCCCAATAGCTCTGAATCTTCTCAGAAGATCCAGAGTCCTCTGTTCTGATGCCGGGCAGCTGTTTTCACAAGCATCTTGCTTGCTGTGCTACCTGGCAGAGCTGCTGGTGCTGCAGGTTCCTTCACTCAGAGGCCAGAATGAGATGCTCAGCCATGTGATCAAGACTTGGTGTTTCATTCTTGTTAGCGCAGAGGGAAAGTTGAGTCCATACACTGAAGGCTGCCAGCTAGGAAACAAGACACCACCGCCAAGTCTGGAAAGTCACTCACGACTGCTGGGTTCTTCTGAAGATGCTTTTTACTCTAAGGTTGCGGCGAATATTTACAAGCACGATACAGCAATATTTACACCAACTGACATAATGCTCCACCATCAACCACCATCCACACCATCACACTGTACACTGGAGCATTCATCCTTATGTACATAAACACAGCTAGGTTTCTGACCCAACCTCTTGCTAATTTTTCATCATTTTCCTGTCACTTGTGAAGTTTTGAACTGTTACCACACAATTTCCTGCTGATGTTTCATCAGTTTCCTCTGAGTCAGCTTTTCACCTTTGTGCACACTCACCTTTGCACATACTGAGCTCGGGGCACCTTTCACTTTTGTTCCACATTGCATGCATCTGGGACATTTTACAGTCCGAGGCAAATTCTCACTGACAATTCTAACCTCAGAAGTGAGTGATTTACCACAGCAGCAGTCATGCAGCACAGCAGGACACCCATATGAACAGCTGCCCAGTGTCAGAACAGAGGGCTAAGGTAATTGGAGGGAGGGATCAGGGCCAGGATACTCTGGGATACAAAATTTGTAGGTTTATTCTCCAAAACTCAGTTTTTTTTAAAAAAACCCAAAAAACTACGGAAAATGAACTGAACATTTGTACAGTTCAGAAATCAAGTAATGCAACAATTCATTTCAGATGTAAAAATTGACTGATAACTGTATGAAAAGTAAAACCAACAGTCCAAGCTTCTCTAGAACTTCTAACCCTAATCAAGCATAACCATTTCTCTTTCCAATCTAAAAATCCGGAGCGTATATCCACTAGATAGTTATTGCAGCTTGGTACCAGTTTAGTATCACCAAACATCTTCAGGGCTGTAATTCAAGTGAATGGATTTAAACTTAAATTGTTTGGATTTAATAATTTTTAAGGGGTGTGTGTGTGGGGAAATAGTTTTTAAATGTTGTATTATGATTTTATTATGTAAGCCGCCCCAATTGATCTCAGAGGGGCGGGATATTAAATAAAAAGTATTATTATTATTATTATTATTATTATTATTATTATTATAACTTTCTACTAAAAGATTCCCTCACCAAAGTATAAGTCCTACAATTCCATAGGATGGAGCCATTACCGTTAAAGTAGTATCATATTACCATAAGAGTATAGTTTAGATTGACTTGTGCTCTGCACAAGTGCTGTAAATTCTAAATTCTGAGGATTATCTTCTTTTATGACCAATGCAGACATCCCTTAAGGGGTGGATCTGTGCCGTCCCTGAGAGCGCCGGATAGGGGCCATGGCAGCCACATGCCACAGCCCTGATCCGGCTCTTTGTCACTCCCAAAAGAGCGGGGAAATGCCATTCTTTTTTGGGGTGGCAAAAAGCTGCCCTTAGAGCCGCCACCATGGCTCTTTTGTGCCCCTTTGGTGCAGCGTGTGTGCATGCTGCGCCAATGGGGTGCCCTGATGCCACACACCATGCAATCAGGCACACGGCATCAGGATGGAGTCAGGGTGGAGTCAGGGTGGCCAGGTTGTGGTCACCCTGCCCCAACTCCACTCCCAGGGCTGGCCCTCTAGTCCGATCTGCATCAGCCCTTAGTTTTTAGGCTTCTGAATGTCATGGGATGTGATTCTAAGGTACAAAATGTGTGTTCACAGACACAGTGGTAATATGCAAATGTGTTATACTCATGTATGCTGTAAATCCATACTCATTTACTATTTTACAGCTTTATCTCTCTCCCCCCCCCCCCAGAAAAATTCCAGTAGTCACCTATCAGAAGGGACATGAGTACAATGATAACCTCATCTGTACTGTCCAGGAATGGGTATGCAGAAGGAGAATGACTACTTATTATGGCCATAGATAAACAGGTTATGATTTTCTCTTTGTATGCATTATCTATCAAATTATAACTAATAATAAACCCCCATAAAAATATATTGATACGATGTAAAGCATACTAAAGAACCAATAGATTCTTTATTATTTAAATCCTGGCTTTAAATATGTGGATCTGTCTAAGGTTGTTTATATATAAAATCAAAATAGCAATAATACACACACATACACACACACACTTACATTATTTTGGACTCACCTGAGACAGAGCGGTGTAATGGTTTGAGCATTGAAAAAGGATACTGGGAGATCAGGGTTTGAATCCCCACTCAGCCATGGAAACCCACTGGGTGACATTGGGCAAGTCACAGACTCTCAGCCTCAGAGTATAACAATGGCAAACTCCCTCTGAAGAATCATGCCCAGAAAACCCTGTGGTAAGTTCACCTTATGGTCACCATAAATCAGAAACAACTTGAAGGCAAACAACTACACACACACACACACACCTGGATGAAACGGGCAAGAATGCTACAGCTTATAGGAAGTTTAATTTAAATAGGAAAAATATAGTTAAAATACTGCACAATGATCCTAGAATAGGTTCAGACAGCATGACATCGGTGCCATTTGGGATCAGGAAGAGCTTGAATGGCTGCTGCATAAAGCCTACAGTTGCTGTGGATTGCTTTATTTCCTTACATTGTGGCCTCGCCATATCTGTTAGCAGCTTTGTGGGTGTGAGCCAACTTTCCACTCTTTTGTATAGTACCAAAAAAGAAAAAAGGAATCTGGCAGTTGACATACTGAAAGAAATATAGCATATATTTCTGATCTATACATTCCTACAATCTTGATATATTTGCTACATTTGGTTCAAGAAACACACTTTAAAATATCTGTCTTAAAAGTATATCACCCAGGAGGGAATCGACCAAATCTTGTGCAGAAACGGGATTTAAATCCACAAAAGTGGGATCGTTTTCAGACACATTGAGCATTAATCCGAAATTAACCCACACAGAAAGTGGACAAATCCTGCAGAAGTGGGATCTTTTGCAGACACATCGGGGGCATTGAGCATTGATCCAACATTAATCCACACAGAAAGTGGACAAAATCAGCTGCTTTTTACTTTTGGGATTTTCCTGAAAGTCAAAAGCGGCCAATTTTGTCCACTTTCTGTGAGAGTTAATGTCGGATTAATGCTCAGTGCCCCCGATGTGTCTGGAAACAATCCCGCTTTTGCAGAATATTCCTGGAATTTAAATCCAGTTTCTGCACGGGATAGCCTCCCGTGTGATAAACTCCATAGAGTAGATATGAACAAGAAGAAATATTGTGTACTTATTTCTAGTGAAAGCAGAGAAGTTATAAAATAAAAAGAGTGATAATAAATGAAATAATTTGCTGCCATCTAATTCTGCTGTGAGCTGCCCTACCAAGGAAGGTCCTGAGTTTTAATGATACTAAAAAACTAAACAGCATGCTTCATTAAATATTCTTCACATTTTAATATGTTTATATTTTTAAAAACAATGACATGTGTCTCTGATCTGGAAAAATACCCTTTCCCACTAAACTGTGTTCCCATACTGTCCCCATTTGGAGGTAACAAGCTGCAAGTAACAGTTACCTTTAACTGTTTTGGGGTATTGAGAAACAAAGCCACATTTTCAAAACAACAAAGGCCAAGATCCTATATCACAGGTGCAGTTAAGAATGCTTAACTACATCACAGATCCTACATCACATTAACTACATATCATCTCCTAACCTGAACTTTTAAACCTGCTTGGACAGCCAACAGCCACACTGAATGACTGAGGTCTGTTCTGCTGGTGATCAGTACACTGCAGTATGACATTTCCAGCCCCTTCCCACTAGTGACCTGCAGTGTGACAGGAGTCCAGTTTCTAATTGTTCTACCCCAGATCGTTGCCATAAGGTGGCTGGAAATGTGATCTTGCTGCTCCCAATCTCTATCAGAATGGACCTCTATCACTCATTGTGGCTGCTGGCAGTTTAGGTTTGGAGGAGGCTTTTGTGATTGTGGCAATAATGCCACAATTGTAAACATGAATACAGAACAATTATAAGTGGGTAAGTCTAGCTTACCCATTTGTAGCTGCTCAACAGGGTACAAGCTATAACAGCAAAACTACTTTATTGGTATAATTAATATTCTGGTGTCATGTGATTTCAAGCCAGCTACAACTAATAATAATAATAATAATAATAATAATAATAATAATAATAATAATAATAATTTTTATTTATATCCCGCCCCTCTGCTAGGCAATCGGGGCGGCGTACAGAATTTCAAAACATCAGAACAAATATCAAAAATAAATCAAATTCAAATCTCATTCCCCCTTCCCATATGGATTGATAACCCTATGAATGACAGCCTTACAGGAAACCCTATTCTTAACAACCCTGTTCATATCTTTAAATTCAAGACTGTATCTTCATTGGTTGAATCAATCCACCTATAATGCAATCTTCTTTTGCTAGTGTCTTCTACTTAACTAAACATTACTGTCTTTTCCATTGAGTCATGTCATCTCATAAAATGTCATAAATAAAGTATAATAGGCTCAGTTTAGCCACTTTGGATTCTAGTGAGAATTCACACTTGATTGCTCTCAGAACTATTTGTTTGTCCTTTTCACTCTCCATGAAATCTGTAGAGCTCTCTCCTAGTATCATATTTCTTAGTGTTAATCCTCACCCCCCATCATCTTTTTCACTGTCCCTGATATTCTTTAATACCTGTGGATCTTATCTAGTTTTTTGATAATTTCCCTTAGTCTTCTGAGTTCTTTGTGACCATATAAACTGATCAGGTGATCTTTGGCAAGTCACACATTCTCAGCCTCAGAGGATGGCAATGAAGAAACTTGCCAAGAAAACCCCATGATAGGTTTGCCTTTGGGCTACCATAAATTAGGAATGACTCAAAGGTGCACAACTACATTTTGAGTGATTGTGAAACCAAGATATGGAAAAATGTCAACGTTATCATTACCAACTTTTAAACCTACATAAATCTTTTGTGGTCATTGTTTTGGCTTTCCTTAACATTCAGCTGTAACTTTGCTTTTACATTTTCTTCCTTAACTTTTCTCAGTAGTTGTTCCAAGTCTTTGTTATTTTCTGCAAGTAATGTGATTTCATTAAATATCTTAATTTGCTGATGCTCTCTTGACTTCATAATATTCTGAAAGTCATTTTTCCTGCTTATTTCAAAAGTTACTTTTTATAGGTCTTTGCCATTTGCTTATCAGTGCTGACGTTTTTCTTCTTCTTTCAAAATAGTAACATACAGTGATCATAGTATTAAGCAGTATTAAGAATAACACATTGCTTGTTTTCCTCATTGTAATGAGATCCAGCATGGTGTAGTAGTTTGAGTGCTTGACTATTACACTGGAGAACAAGATTTTAATCCCCATTCAGCCATGGAAACCCACTGGGTGACCTTGGACAAGGCACATGCTCTCAGCCTTAAAGGAAGGTAAAGACAACCCCCCTTTAAACAAATCTTGCCAAGAAAACCACATGAAAGGGTCACCAGGGTCACCATATGCGGGAAATAACTTGAAGACACAACAGCAACAACATACTACTCTGTTATCAGAAGAACTGAAGTGAAGTGGTAGGAATCTTGGAGCTGGATTTGGGAGAGCCATATTGAAATCATCCTTCAGCTATAAAATTCACTTGGTGACTTTAGGCCTATCGCTCTTTCCTAGCTGGCTTACCTCACCAAATTACTGAGAGGATACAGTTGCACTGGGAAGTGCTGTATTTGCCATCTTGAGATCATTGGTGGACAGCCAGAATAAGATATAAATGTAAAAATAAAAATAAATATTGCAAGAAATCACCAGTTGTTATGTCACTTTTCTAGTTTTGCACCCACCTTACCATCAGGATTTTGTAAACTGTCTTCCAGCTTTAATGTTTGGGAAATGGGATGAAAGGTGATATTATCATATCTGTTGCCTGTAGACCTGAATATTGATTTCTACACCTTGTGATGGGATCTCCTGAAAAATCTATGATGACCAACCACCACGGTGTATTGATCTCCATCTCCCTGTCGCCAGCAGAATGTATACTTGCCACGCAGGGTGTCTCCCCATACACCCCAAGCTACAACACAGAGGCCTTCTTGAGGGGAAAGGTCATAGATAAAAGCATCCTATTTGCCAATGATTAATAATAAGCCGAAAGCGGAATCACAACGACTTTCTTCACATTTTTCTGCTTCTTTTTCTCTCCTCCTGCCATCTCTTCCTAGATAACTGACAACTGACTTGGGACAAAACGGATGTGATATTGGAGATCTACAATCAGATTTCCTCTCTCTTTTAACTTTTGAAAGCTGCCTCTTCTTCTAGTTTGAAATTATGCCTTTGAAAGAAGGATTCATCCTTTCCTTGTGGCTTTTCTTGATGTGCTTTGTATTGACTCATTAAAAAAAATCTCACAGATATATACATATTTTCTCTTATAGAAAATAATAGAAGCTTGGGGTGAGCTGTTACATAGGGAAAAATGCTGGGAGGGGGAGTTAAAAACCTTCATTTAGTGCTCTGTCCTTGAACTATTCCCACCTACCCCATGCAGCTACTTTTTGGGAGGGAGGGCAGAAATAATAGATCTGTAGCACCTGTTGTTGCTAGACCCTTGGTGTAAAGGGGCAGTTGACTTCCCCACGGCTTTGAGTGTCTATGGTCTTGATGCATGCCAAGAAAAATGTATACAGCTAAAATGTACTGTATAATAGTGAACTCATTGATGTCAGTCCAAGCAAACTATAGAAAGACGATGTCAACAATCCTAAGTAGTCACAATTTATGTGTATTGGAGATGGGGAATAAATGAAGAGTAGAATCACGTGTGAACTGGGAGATGTTTGGGAATTCTTACTGCAGCCACTCATCTAGCAAATTGGACAAGTTGAACTTTTCTTTTTAAGACTCCCTTGTCTGTTCTGCCAGATAGCAGAACCTTTTTATTCCCACTCCAATAAAGCTTGTCCCTAATCCACAATATGTCTTCCTTTGTCAGGGAGAATGGTGAAGAAAAGCATCCATCTTCCAAGTTGATGCCTACCACGTTATGTATGTATGTGTGTTAAACACACACACACACACTACTGCCTGCTATATCACAGCCAGATTTTCAAGCATTCACAAGGTTTTCTACCTATGGATCTGACCCAAAGATAAGCATACTGGTGCCTTCCAAGTGTTTTGAACTACCAGTCCCATCTGCTTGAGCTTCAGACAGAATTGTCAATAGTCAGAGATTATAAGAGTTCTCATTGAAACATTAAGAAGACACTAGAGTGTTTACCCCTAATCAACAATTTATAGGCTACAATCATGTTTTTGATGAAGTAAATGCAAAACTATGCCTTAAACAAGGTTATCTGTGAAAAACACTGCAGAACTAGCAGCGGTATTACTTTATGGCTGCATCTACACTGCAGAATTAATGCAATTTGACTCCATTTTAACTGCCAAACTCAATGCTGTCACAGCAAATTGCAAACCCTAGGATTCCATAGCATGAGCCCACAACAGTTAAAGCAGCATCATACTGCATTAATTTTGCAGTGAGGCAGCAGCCTAAGTTATAAAATGGGAAAGGACCCAACCTCTGGCTTTAGCCTCTCCCATTCTACTCTTGGCTCTGTCCAGCTCTGGAATGTGACCATCAAAGCATTTCAAAACTGGAATCCAGCCTTTAAGCCCCAAATGGTTCCTCATCCTGTCTTTATGCCTTGATCTTTGTTCTTGGGAGAAGGGAAAGGCCCCATCATCAACTGCTGAACTAGTGGAAGATCAACGATACCATGCAGAATCACGCTTTGACGTTACTTTGCGTAAATGTGTAAGACAGAGAGAGAACAGCTTCTAAATTAAGAGCTCTCCAAGAAGGGTAGCTACTTCACAGAGGAAAGCTAGCCGCACAGTGAAGGAGAAGCTTTATAAATGGATTTAGGTGTGCAATGAACAATGAGAAAAGGCCTATCCCACCCCCACTCTCCACTCCTCCCCAGGGTGCTTTTCCTGCCAAGTTCCCTGACATAGTCCCAGTATTCACAATGCAGATTGAACAGTGATAAAGTGTGTAGGTCACGGTCATGAGTAACTGTGTGCACCCTGTCACATGAATGCTTACGCTCTCTTTTCGCAGCTATTGTTTGTTTTTCAGTGTTGACACAGAGAGTTGAGATGTTGTGTCTTGCCACAGATTCTCTGCAGAAATGGTTGTTTCCTTACGCAGTATGGCAAATATCTCTACAGGCTACCAAGTGGACCACTGCAAAGCATGAGACTATTGGCAAATGATGGTAAGGTCACAGGAGGGCTACCTCAAGGAGCTTCTTCTTACAATTGCTTGGAAGTGTAATAAGCAGCTGCAGGAAAATCCAGTCATGCCAGTTCTGATTCCAGATGGTTGCATATATTTGCCACTATGGACTGGATGTAGCACTTGGCACTTGACATACAAGTGGAAAGTTCAAATAAATGACATTTCTGATTATGGTATACATAAAGAGTCTAGAACATGAGAGTGGATCTATATGTGCAGATTCTCATAAGTTGAGAACAGAGGTGGCCCAGGATATTTTGCTGCCTGAGGTACAGCAAAAGAATGGTGCATCCCCCTCCTAAAGTGAAGGTGCGTGGTATCCTAGACCAGGCAAGTTATGTTGACATCTCAAGCATAAAATCTCACAAGTCCTTCTTCTCTTGCCTGGTAATAAGAACCACAGCCACAATAAATTAAATAGGTAACAATTCATTGCCCTTTCGTGAGAGCCAACATTTGCTGAATGAGGAATGCCTCACTCTACCTAATGATAAGGTGGGTCTTACCTCAGTGTTTTTGCTGCAGCAACCATACATTTAGTGCCTGTATAAACAAGCTCTTTAAAAAAACAAAGGTTTGAGGTTTCAGAAACCATATACACAGACAAATGCACACACGCACCAAAAATAAAGGGGGGGGGGAAGAGAACACCTTTTTAAAAAAGCCTACACTAGTAAAAGATGTATTTGATCTGATTGTTTTCTAATGATTGGGATGTAAAATGTTTGGCTATATTTTTCAAACTTGAATTTCTGTTCTAAACACAGAAATTGGTGTAACATTGTACACTCTGAAGAGGTTTCAGTGATGCTTTACCCCCAGCCCCATTAAGTGTGTTTAATGTTGCAACCAACGTGTTTATTTAGTCTGAGTGTTTATAGGCAACAGCCAGCTAAATCAGATGTCATGTCAAATAAAGGCATTTATTGAGCTAGATACAAATTCTCACAGCCTTCCTTTTGTGGATTAACTGGCCCATTGCTAGTAACTTGTGTTGCAGGCACCCAAAAGGGGAAAAAAAATGGGTGAAGTGAATAATAACAGAGCAACCTGGCCCTCAGTATAGTAAATCTAGTATGTTTGAAATTATTTAATGGAATTCAAATTATTTTCAATAAATTGTAAAAATAAGTATAGGATTTTGTTGGTTATCCTGGCACTTTCCTTTATTGGTTGGAACACCAACTGGAAGTAAACCATTATTAATTATTGTAATTAATAAATGGGTAGAATACTACCTGCATGCTTTTCTGTATGTCTCACAAGTGAAAGACCTATTGCTTGTATTATTAAATGGCATCTGAAAATTCAGGAAAGAGGGACCTTGAATATCTCTGGGGGGCAGATTTCTACAGATGCCTCTGTGGATACATCCCTGGAATTAAATGTGCATGCATCAACTCATGGATGTTCCTTTTAAATCAGTCAAATTCTATCTAACTTGGTTTTAACAATGGAATCAACCTGGTATATTCAAATCAATACTATCCATTTCAGATCCAAAATGAAAGAGCACAGATGGAGAACCAGTGGCCCTCCAGATACTGAAAAACTCCTATGGCAGCCATTCTTTACGATGGCCTTGGCTTAGATGGGAGTTAGAGTCCAACAACATCCAGTTATGACCTATAAAGCCCTATATGGCTTGGGTCCAGAATATCTGAAGGACTGTATTTCCCTATATGAGCTTGTCTGAGCTCTAAGATCTTTGATTCAATCCTAATAGGCCTGAATACATAGAGGTTCAAATCCCAGGGTTTAGGGGGTAAGCAATGAAAACTTTTGGTCTGGATAGATGAATCAGACTGCCAGAAATAATGCAGCTTGAGGCCATTTTAACTGTCTTTGCTCATTGCTAGGGAATCATGGGAATTATATTTTTTGTCTGGGACATTGAACCTTCTCTGTCAGAGAGCTCTTGTGCCACAATAAACTACAGTTCCCATGATTCCTTAGCACTTAACCAGGACAGTTAAAGTGGCTTCAAGCTGCTTTATTTCTGGCAGTCTGTAAAGGGCCTTAGGGCCTTTGCAGACTGCCAGAAATAGTGCAAACTGAGTCCACTTTAACTGACCTGACTCAGTGCTAGGGAATCATGGGAACTGTAGTTTATTGTGACACTAGAGCTCTCTGACAGAGAAGGCTCAATGTCTCAGGAAAAAATACAGTTCCCATGATTCCCTAGCACTGAGCCAAGGCAGTTAAAGTGGCCTCAATTTGCACTATTTTTAGCAGTCTGCAAAGGCCCATAGTTTGATTTCTCACACATTTTTTTTCAAACACAAGGGTTTTTCCCCATCACAGATATGATAAAAGTATTAAATCTGAGTAAATGCTTCTTAAAGCAAAACATCCCTTCATTTACCCCAGGATGGGGAATATAGGGCCTTACTAATGTCTGACCATAACTCCCATTTTTCATCATTACTGGTTAAGCTGGCTAGGGCTCATGGGAGATGCAATCCAGCAATGTTACAGGAGGCACATGTTGCCCTGCTCCTGTTTTAAACTATCCCATGGGATACCTGTTCCATCTGTTGAGCCATTCATGCACAGCAGTTCACTGTGTGAATCAGGAGAAATGCTACCACAAATATTTTCTTCATGGCTGTTTACAGGTGCTTTGTGAATACCAGTCAGTTACTGTGGTAATGTTATACTTGAATGATTCAATAAATGACACCTGCATTTACATGGCAGTTGTTGTTGGTCCAAGCTTGTGATGTAATGTCTATGTCAACAGCTACATCTAAATAGTTTGTACTTGCAGCCTTTTGATACTCATTTTTTCCATAATAACAAGTCATGTACAGAGGTTGTCATCTTGGTTCTTGAGAATAGGTGATATATGAGATGGATATTAAAAACTGCATTAGACCACATCAAACTATTTAGTTAGCCCGGTACTTCTAGTTAATCTGGCAGTGGTTCTTCAAAGTCCTGAGCAAACATCTTTTGTACCACCTGCTCCATGAGATCTTTTCAACTGAAGATGTATAGGAATTGAGCTGCTATGTGCAAAGCATGTTTTCTGCTATGAATTCTGCTGCTGCCAGAGCATATACTCTATCGCTCAACTGTGGTCACTCTCTTAAAATGGATTCTTCATGTCAGCATGCATGAGACCTTTGGCCTTATTTTAGAAGAGGAAGAAGAGAGAGGTAGATGAAGCATTGAGCTCAGAGGTTCAGATGCACTATGGCATTCATTGGGAAATGACTTCAGGCACTGCATTCCATGGTTAAGCTTCTGAGCTCACACATCCATCTGCCTGCCTGCCTCTCACCCTTCTCTTGTTCCCCTTGTTACATGAGATCCTTTCAACTGAAGATATGGATTGGAACTGCCATGTGCAAAGCATGTGTTCTGTTATGAATTCTTCTGCTGGTTACACAAAGGCCTTTAGTCATAGGTTAAAAACAAGGTCCTAAACCATTTGAGTATGAGCAACACTTTCACTATCACCCCTGTTGGTTTGGGAGGAATATCCATCTGAAGTGAACACCATGCAACATGCCTGAGTCATTGGTGGGGATAGTAGGGCAATTTCATAGCCTAAGTACAAGGTGCATTTCCCAATAATCCTGTCATGGGGCTATTTTCCTTAGTCATCTTAAATATCTCTCTCATATTCCAGTGCAAATGCTACCAGGAAAGAAAGAAAGAAAGAAAGAAAGAAAGAAAGAAAGAAAGAAAGAAAGAAAGAAAGAAAGACTCCCCCAAAAAACATCAGATGTGGAGTGAGGGGGTGGGCTGAGGGAACAGCCCTCATAAAGAAGAAGTCATAAAGTCTGGAGCTGTAGCCAGATTTCCTTTGCAAGGTGAGGTGTGGTTGCCTCTTTGTGGGGAGCTGCCTGGGAGGGATCCACACCCTCTCCTCCACCCGAAGACTGGAGAGCCTATGACTGGGCTGTAGGCCAAGCAGGCCGACGCCAGCCTCTGGGATCTCAGCACTGGGAGAGGTCGCTAGCTTGGCTATACAATGGCATTATCTCAGACTAACCACCGCTGCAGAAAGTCTTAGTGTTTCCTGTCCTTCTGGTCACAGCACAAACTGTCCGCTTTTCCAGGCAGTTTGCTTACACACTCACCAGCACTTGGTCGCCAGGCAAGCTGCATGAATGTCTGTCTAAAAGTTACATTCCCTCTGGGGATCTGCAGCCTCGGCAAGTTGCAGCTCAAATGTATTTTTATCCCCTTCAGTCAATCATGATTGACAGGGCAATGAGTCACATGGAAAAGGGAGTCACTCCCAGTTCAGCCTCTGTTGTGCCAGAAAAGGCTGCAGTTACAGTAAAATGCCTTCAGCTTCCCAAATAGCACCACTTGTCACTACTAGGTGATCACCATGACACATGCTCAGTCATTAAAACTTTCCCTCCATGACTTGTAGATAAGACAGTGGCCATTTGGATTGGTTCTTTGTTGTTGTTGTTATGTGCCTTCAAGTCAACTCCACCTTATGGCAACCCTATCATAACATTTTCTTGGCAACATTAATTCAGGAGAGATTTGTTACTATCTTCCTCTAAGGCTGAGAAAATATTACTTTTGCAGGATCACTCAGGTGGTTTCCATGGTTGATTGGGTATTCAAACCCTGCTCCCCCACAGTCATAGTCCAGCACTCAAACCCTACACTAAACATGTTGCTGCCTGAAGAGCTTGGGACCATCACTTTTTGTACTACAACCCCAGCATCCCCCATCAACATGGCCAACAGACATGTTGATTGGCAATTCTGGGAGCTGTGCTCCAGAAAAAATGAAAAGAGATCCTGTACCAGGAGAAAGACTTGAATTTAAATCTTTGTTAAGCTGAAATTGTTTGGGATGAAAAGGCTCACCTCTAGTTCTGTGATAGCTACTGCTCCAGACCTACAACCACACAGAGTGTGGTGAGAAGTGACAGACCCATCAGGTCGCCATCTTGAATGTTCAGTTTTCAATTAAAAATTAGACAAGTCTAATCATATTTACTTAGAAGCAAATCATTCTGTATTCTAATGGGGCTTGTTCTTGGGTTGGCATGCATCTGACTGCACCTTAAACATCTAGCCTTTTACTTGTGAAGATATAGCTCATGTACAGATGTGGACTTCCCACCTCCCACACCATCCTATTGCAACTTACTAGGGCTATCCCAGACATCAAAGTGTGTATTACAAACATCACAGTTGCCTGTATAATTACATTTCTGCTAGGAGAACAGAGAATGCCAACTAGCTATTCTGGTATGCACCTGTTAGGTGCTAGCCCTCTGATCATTGGTACCATGTCAGAACAGGGAACTCTAAATCTAAGTACAATCAATGAGTCTTGTGTGATGAAGGCAAAACAAAGAACTTTATTGAAGTCACAAAGCCAGAAGTTCACCAGTTGAATGTTTAGACCAAACACCATATTAATATATTAATATAAAACTAGCAACTGAATGAATGAACTCTTCTCAAGAGAAAATGTTTTGTTCTAGACACTTACTCAGGTTCCATACTTTTATATGAAACCCCATCTCCAGAAATTGCTTCCAGCAACAGTTTCTTTAGAATAATATGTCTATGGAATTATTCACTACATAGTTATACTCTAAACAACCATAAATGTGTATGACAATAGATCTCATGAGCCAAAACCCTATATCCTATCAGCATTGCCAGAAGATTTATATTACACTAGCACTATGCAGTTCCATTGTGCACAAAGGCAGTGCACAATGAACATTGATAGATTATTCTAGGTTCATTCTTCTATATCTGCAATGGTTCCAATTTGCAAAACTCTGTTCCCTTCATACATCTCTTCTGCATTACTCCAAAAATTACTCCATATGTATAATGCAATTTACATTTAAGTATGTTACCAACAAGATTCTAACTGTAGCATCCCTTTGGCATATTTTTGGATTGTGTTAATTAAATTTCTGACTACAGGCAACTTTGGGGCACTACAGATGGGTCTCTGTGCACAAAGCCACCCTTGCTGCTGTGGCGGTGATTTTTCTGTGGTCCTTTGGCACAACATGTCTAAGCACTGCGCCAAGGGAGCACCCTGATGCTGCCCACCATGTGTTTGGATGGGTGGCATGAAGACGACATGGGGGCAGAGTCGAGGCAGCTGGTATGCCATGCCCCAACTCCACCCCCAGGCCGGCCCTTTTGGCTAGTCTGTACAGGCTCTTTGATTTCCTGAAGAAGGTATCAACAGCTCACAAGACTGAGGAAAGAAATGTTCATGCATATAGGGACATGTTGTAGAATAGTAAGAGAATGATCTTGAATCCAATTGTCTTTAGTCTTTTAAAAAAACAAAAACCCTACTTGCTTCAGAGAAGCAGACCCAACCTTCAGTTGGCATTTTCCAACTTTCCTGAAAAGAATATTATGACATTCTATGACAAGGTTGAAACTGAGGAATTACAGTGGAAAGGTACTGGTTGAGGTGTTTTTCTTTCTCTCCTTCCCCCCCCCCACCCCCCACCCTTTTTGTGTAGTAACTGGAAGATATTTTCCATGCATTTATTTTTTCTGGTTGAAAAACATTCACACCAACATCCTAGAATTGTCAGAGAACTAATGCTAAGTATATAATTATAACTCATGGTAAATGAACAAGGAAATTTTACTTCTCACTTGGAACTAAACTTGGCAATTTTGTTTTCATTTCCTTTGTCTAATTTGCTCTTCAACTTAAAACAAAACATTCCTTTTGAATTGCGTAAGGCAGGTGAAAAGCAAGAACATCCATAATAGGTTTTGCTGTTATTGATATAGATGCTCCAAAATCAACAGCTAATTTTCTAGTGTCAGAGGTCTTTCACAATTGTTTTTTATACATTCCACTGTTGGATAAAAGCATGTTTGCCTAGACAAGTAATCTTTTACACAACACCAACTGGCTAGATCTACCTGCAGCTTTGGTGCCAGGAAATATACAAACAAGACTAGATATACCACATTGATGTCCTCAATTTTAAAACCTGATGTGATTATGTAAAGTAGAGATGGAGAAAGTGCAGACTGTGAGCCTGATTTATCCCCTAACACAGGGGTAGGCAACCTTTCCCCTTTAAGGGCCGAGGGACTTCAGTTCCCAGAAGACTCAGCCATGTTGGCCAATAGTCCCATGTTGGCCAATAGCTCCTGGGATTCTGGGAGCTGAAGTCCCTCGGCCCTTAAAGGGGAAAGATTGCCTACCCCTGCCCTAACATATCATTTGTGGTTCTCCCCCCCTTGCAGAATACCCCGAAAGCTTCTGGTACTCCCCCATTTAATTGTTTGGACAATATTTCATCTCAAAATTGCCAAAACAACATTAAACCACCACAAAACAAGTGGTGTTCTGACATCTAGGGATGTCAACCTCACTCACTCCACAAAAATGGCAAGAAATCTGCAAAAACAGAAACCAGAAAATTTAGCATCACTTCCAGATTGCTGGAAATGAACTGGCACAGCATGACAGAAGTACAGTCACCCCTCCGTTCTCACGGACTTCAAGTTTTTACATATTCACAGAGGGGCGATCTCCGTTTAAATCAATAAGGCATGCCCCTGGGGGTGTCCCCCATTCAAGCCTATGTCGCTTGAATATTTGCTAATCTCTGTTTTCGTGGGGGGGGGGAGGGGGGTCTGAAACAGATCCCATGCAAAAATGGAGGGGCAACTGTATAGGGTCAATATTGTCTATTCAGAATTTAACAGTGTTTGGGGCAGGGGGAGTAAAATATGCCTGTGGCTTTTTTGTAACATATTATTTCATATATAAATCACCCACTAAGACAGTTTGCTTCATAACTACTTGATTTTAAATGTTTCATATCTATTGGGATGGTGTGATAGCTGGAGACTCGGGGCTGAATCTTGCTGATTAATCCCAACTAGAATAAACCCACTGAGTCAACTGTTGTGTAGTGAGTCAACACTTAGGCAAATCCCATGTATGAGTCCACTGTAGTTGGGACTAACAATAGCATCCAGACCTCAGTTTCCCAGTATAATCTCACAGAAAAGCTCATTTCAATTGGGTATCACTTTTGGGCTGTATTCTTCCCAATGACCCATCAAACCCTAGTCATTAGGATACACTCTACTAGCAATGTTACCAAATCTGACCATCACTAAGATTCTAGTCAAGATGGCTCCATCAACATGGAGACAGTATCATTTTTTCTCAGCATTAAGATTCTCCAGCTCCCTCAAGTGATATCATCTGTAGTGCAACTCCAAGTGCTAGATGGGGTCCCCCCTCCATCTTGGTCTCCACAATTTGCACAAAATATACACTATGTAAAACTTCTGTTTCCATGCAAAATTAGTGTCTTTTTCCCCTTTGTGAAGAGAAGCAGCAAACACAACAGGACAAGCTGATCAGTTACAAAGACACAAACTACCCATCCAGTATTACTTTTGCCACAAGGCCACAGTTATCACACATTTCAATACTGCATATTTTACAAAAAATGCCCAAAAAACTCAAGAAAATATGATAATTTTCTCCAAGAATGATAATTAAAAATAACTCCTATTTCACTGTAGATAATTTTTTTAAAAGTTGACTCATTTACCACACGAAGATAAAACAAGTCAGGATTAACATCTCTGCATTCTGCACCTCAGAGAATATGAGTGTTTCTTTAGACTCTAGAGAGGTTATTGGGTGGAAATGAGTTCTTATATGCAGCTCAAGAAGCTACTGCATAGAACTGTGCAGTACTTTGTGACCTGAATAACTCACAGGCATCTCACCTGTGAAACTGAGCTGTGCTTTGCATATTGAGAACACATTGCATTTGAGTTACCTCCTGAGTAGAAATGCCTTGAACTGAGCTGAGCTTTGCAGCCTGGGAAACTGTTGTATTGAGATTTACTCCTGAGCAAACAAAGAACTGAACAATGCTTTGCTCTTAATCTTGCTTGATGGAAGAATGTGTCACCAAGACCCTTCCTAAATGGCTCCTAGGTTGAAAATCATCCCCTCTAAAGCTCCAGAATCTACATAAGGGATAAAGTGACTTTTTATGTAAAATCTGAATGAGGGACTAATATCAGGCATCTCACCAGGATAAATCTGGATAAATAAAGGACTGCTTCCTCCCAGCAGTGTTTTGTGTAGTATTACAATTTCTGAATAATTCTGTATAGTTAATTTCTGGTTTTAAAATGGAATGAAAATAAGTCATTGGATAATACATTTCTTTTATGTAGACCTCAAAGGCATTTTACCATGCAATCCTCAAAATCTCAGTCCTTTGATGTGTCTATTAATGTCTATTGGTAGCCTGAATTCTATTGGTAGCCCAGGCTACCACCATTCAACAATTAATTTGATGGGCTTACAAGTATCAAGGTGTTGCTCTTGACATTTACAATGTCTCCATTGAGTTATGGAGGCCTTTATGCAAAACATAGGGTGCAATGACTGGTCCAGCAAAAAATACTGTCTCTAATAGCTGATCTTTGACAACTAACTATAGGAGTCTGGAAGTGAGTTGGGGAATTGGTCTCTTCAGTACACTTTCCGCCTCCTTTAAATATGAAACTAGTATAATCTATGGAATGACAACATCATATCTGTGTATTTCCTCCACTGAAATGAAGTGAGAAGACTTCAAGTCCTGCCAAAGACATCTGCAGAGACCTCTGGGACTCCTTGCAAGCCCTCTGAAAGAAAATAGCTGGATACATCTCCATTTAGCTCTCTAATCTCCAAGAACATGGAAATGGCTATGTTGGGAGAGAGTGTGCTTCTTATAAGGTTAGAATTTCTGACCTATGCAACAACCACAAAAGTGAGTTGTGATGGAATAACTCTTAGACCACTGTAATTCATTAACAAGATGCCAGCCATCAGTTGGCCCTTCATATCCATGGTTTTTTTTAAATCCACGGATTCAAGCATCCACTGCTTAAAAATATTCCAATATATATATATAAATTCCAAATACTGTAAGCAAACCTTGATTTTGTCATTTTATATAAAAGATACCAATTGACTATGCTATTACATTTAATGGGACTTGGATATCCACAGATTTTGGTATCCACGGGTGTGTGTGTGTCCTAGAACCAACCTCCAGCAGATACCAAGGACCCACTGTAGTTTTTTTTTTTTTGCAATTCATTATAAACAACTAATTGCAATCAACTTTATTTATTTATTCAATTATTTACTCATTCATTATCTGCCTTTTCCTCCCAATACGGGACCCAAGGCAGCTCACAATATAAATTACTTTCAATATTTGCAATTGGTTACTTTCAACTCCTGACAGATCATAAGAGAGGGACAGGTTAACTTTTTCTTTCATTTCCAGATTCTCTTTTCTCTTAAGAAGAAAAGAAAAGCTCTGGTGGATCAAACAAAAGGCCAATCTATCCCAGCATCCTGTTTCCCACAGTGACCAACAAGTTGCCTCTGGGAAACATAAGAGCAGGATGCAGGGACAATAGTCATCTCCCCTTGTTGTTCTCTGGCAACCTGTTCACAGTGGCATAGTGCTTTTTATTATATAATATTTAGTAGCTGTTGATGCCCCTATTCTCTGTGAATTTATTCAATGGTCTTTGAAAACTGTCTAAGTTGGCAGCCAGCACTACCATTTTTTGTGGAAGCAACTTCTATAGTTTAATTATGCATTGTATGAAGAATTTATTTCCTTTTGTCTGTTTTGAATCTCCCACCATTCAGCTTTGTTGGACAATCCTAGGTCCTAGCATTATGCCAAAGGAAGAAAAACTTCCCAACACTTTTAGTGTCACCCTTATTCTTCCATACACATTAAATTCCACCTCAGTCCAGACATCATCATTTTTGCCAAGGACCTCTCTTCTTCTTCTTCTTCTTCTACCCTACAATCTGGAGTTGCTGCCTAAATCACTGTTGGACATCCATGACCCTTCAGATTTAGCACGCCATTGGTACATCACCACTGGGTTTGATAGTTAGGGCTGATGGGAGATGTAGTCCAAAAACAAGTGAAAGACCATTGTTGTGCAGATGGCCCTAAAGTCACCTGTGTTGTGGTACTTTTTCATAAATGTGTCAGTTTCTGGGCCAGCAGTATTGAACCAATAGCCAACAGTTAGTTAGCAGAAGAGCCAAAACTGGACAGAGAAACTTCTCTTAGCACCAGTCTAAAATTATCTCCACTCATCCATGTTCTTGATACAAGGAAAACTAGTTTTCGACTGTGTATAATTATGTGCATCCTAAGCAAACAGGATACCAAGATGTTAGTGTCCTAGATTAAGTGCTTGCTTGGGCAAATGCATTTGGAAGTAGGTGTAAATGTTTTCAAGGTTGTGGATTTCAGTGGAATGATTTGTGGATTTGTCTGCAACTGTGAATCAATTTTAAATGAAATCACAGACTTCTCTTGGTTTCAAGCTATTTTCAGTATGCCTTCCAGGCAATCATTCTTTCACACTCTGACTCCTCTGCATCCACGTTTTTCCTTTTTATCTTCTTTGCCACAATATTTGCTTGCTGATTCTAAAGGCATTAAACTGATAAAAGCAGTGGTCAGGTAGCAACCTTGTGACATTTTAACCTGGGTTCAAAGCATCTCTTACAGGGCAGTTCCCTGGGCAAAGCTTTGATGTTCTTACACTGATCCACTCCATAATTTACTATTGTCTTAGCTATTTACCTTGGTAAGTTTGGTTTTCAATAATATGAAGGCATGGCAGATAATTTCAGTACAATCATCATTGCTCAGATGCCTGTAAGAGGTTATTTATGTGGGAAAAGGCATGTACCAAAGCATAAACATAAAGCCAATGAGCTGTACAAATGATTTAATTTTGTCTTTTTAGGTGTATACACAAACCATATTTACAACTTTTAATTTGGAAAAATATAAAGTCATAATGAGAAACAAATAGTACTGTTTTCAGTTAGGGCAAAAAGTTTCATTTGGAATACGAAATCGGTTCTGAATGGTTTGAAGCCCAAACACTAAATACATACTTTGTGGATCAGTATTTCAATATCCAAATACTAGCATTTAAAATTCTAATACTCAATTTTTTTCTTTTTAAAAAAGTACTTAAGGGGGCTTAAAATAACTAGGATTTGAAACAAGCAACAAGAAAATAGCTGGATTTTTTTTAAAAAAAATTGTTTGGTTATTTAAAATTTTATTATCCACATTTCTGAACATATTTCAATGTGGAAAACACATTTCCAAAACAAATTACAATATATGTAGTATCATCAATATTACCAAAGTGACCAAGTTTTCTTTAATTCCTTTATCACCTGCTGGAGCACAGAAGAATCCTCTTTGGGTTACATTTGATATACGGTATGTTCAAGTTGACTTTGAGTGGTGCCACAATAAACTACAGTTCCCAGAATTCCATAGCATTGAATCATGGCAGTTAAAGTGATGTCAAACTGGATTATTTCTACAGTGCAGATGTAGGCTAGGGTAATAATCTAATCTTTGTTTTTAAAATAAATGTAACCAGTGTTACTAAGATCCCAGCATCAAAATATTAAAGAAGGCCAGAGGCCATTCAAAACACACTTTGGAAATAATGCTGTACTCTCAATGCAGAAGCAAGGGAAGGGGGGACAGCTAAAAAGTAAAAACAATACCAAGGTACAAGAAGATTTTAAAAATATGTCTTCAGTAGGACTAGTGTTGTGTAGTGGTTTGAACATTGGACTACAACTCTGGAGACCAGGGTTTAAATCCCTGCTCAGTCATGGAAATCCACTAGGTGACCTTGGGCAAATGATACTCTCTCAGCCTCAGAGGAAAGCACTGTCAAACCCCCTCTGAACAAATCTTGCCAAGAAAACCCCATGTTAGGGTTTCCATAACTTAGGAACAACTTGAAGGCACCCAACGTCAAGAGCTAAAAAACAACAACATTCCTCTTTGACCCAGAAAGCGGATCATAAAGTAAATCAGATAGAGATAATAAACTCTCTGGGTGCAGAGCATAATAACCTGGGTCAAATTCAGTTCAATGATTACTTAAAGGGTCAGAGAATTTAGAGTTTGTGCTACATTAGAACATAACCTTCTCTCTGAAACCAATACAGGGCTTCACTGCCTTATCCTCACTTTACAGTACAATCTCTGGCTTGAATCCTCCTGGTAGTTCCCACTAGTGTAGATCTACTGAATCCATTGTTGAACTGTGAGTCAATATTTACAGTCAACACTGTAGATTCTGTTGATTCAATGGGCCTACTTTAGTTGAGACTACCAAAAAGATTCAGACCTATATAATCAGTGGGGTCCAGTTTCCCACAAATAACTGTAATCCAGGTTGCAGATGCATGTACAAAAATTGGTTTTCTACTCTGAGAAGTAGATACTTTGTAAATGTTTGTGTATGTGTTGAACTTTTCCTCTTATATCGTTTGATTCAGACTTAGAATATACCCACTGAAATCAGTGGGACTTAGGTGAGTCTAGTCCTTTTGACTTACCTCAATGAAATCCTCCAGACAGTGTTGGGCTGGAACTCTGATGAGACCTAGCCTAGATGATGTTTAGGAATGCTGAGAGCTGTAGTATAACCATATCTAGAGGGCTGCATCTTCCCCACTCTTAACCTGTTGATTTCACAGAGTCTACTTTAATTATGATGTAAGTCTTATCCAGTCCATAGAAGGAAACTCGATGTATATGACTGCTGCTGCACTATAGAATTAAGACAGTTTGACACCACTTTATCTGCCATGGCCCATTCTATCAAATCCTAGGATTTGTAATTTGTTGTGGCACCAGAGTTCTCTGTTAGAGAAGGCTAGAAAATCTCATAAAACTACAAATCCCAGAATTCCACAGTATGGCACCATGGCCGTTAACGCTGTGCCAAACTGTATTAATTATGCAGTGCAGATGTATCCTAAGTTGGATTCAGTATTTACTTAAAAGTCACTGAATTGTGGCCAGTGCATTTGGGGGTATCAACTGTTTGGGTTCTTTTGGTTTGGTCCCACTCAGTTGCATCTAAATGATGAAGCTTCGTTCTTCATCTGAGACTGACCACTATAAAACTGAATTTGTTTTACATGTGTGTTCTTCTGTTCTAAGCAATGTGACTTGCCTTGGAACCATGGGTTCAGTTTATGCCTGCATAGACCCTGCAAACTCATAGAGCCCCCAAAATATCCTATACATTCCAAGGCAGTGTATTCCTCTGTGGAACAACTCTTACCATTAGAAAGTTCTTCTAAAGTTTAGGTAAAATCTATTTTTTTGTAGTTTGAATCCATACCTTAGTTACATTCTATTTGGGTCACTGTAGTGCCCTTTACATGGTACTGCCTTTGGTGAGTGTTCAGAATTTTCGGCTGGCCCAAAGAGCTGCATTCAGGCTGTCAGTTGGAGCTGGTTAGACAGAGGACACAAATCTGTTGTTACAACAGCTCTACTGGGCACTTGCCTGTTTCTGGGTACAATTCAAAGTACTGGTTTTCATCTATAAAGCCATATGTAACTTAGGTCCAGGTTATCTGATGGCTCATATTCTCCCAGACAATCTGCTTCTGTCCCTGAGGACTTGCTTATGCTCTTGATCTCCCTTCCTAGGAAGACTAGACTACCCCCTTCATGCTGCCCTTCTGTGGGCAAGAAAATAATTTTCTATTCTAATATGTTGTTAGGACGTGAGTATTTTTTTAAAAAAAAGCTTTTAAAAGGATACTGCATCGTTTTTAACCTACTTTTTGTTTGCAATAAATGTTTAACATTTTGTTTAATGTTATTGATAGTTTAATTGCCTTTAATCATGATTTTTGTATATTTTTAATCTATATTGTATTTGCTATAAAATATAATCTGCCTTGAGTTTCACTTCTGGGACAAAGGTGGGCTATAAATAAAATGAGGGAGGGGATGAAATATTTTCTTCTACAACAGTCAGCCCCACCTAATGTGGGATTCTAGGAAATATTGTCCTAACTATCTGGTGGGCAAGTTTTCCACAACATGTTACCCAAATGTGTTAGATTACAATTACAATCCTTCTTGCTGACTGTGGATTTATGATGGATTTATAGTTCAATGGATATGGAAAACACAGAGTTATGAAATATTGATCAGCACTGGCTGGCAATAACTTTCCAGAGTTTCAAGCAGAAGTCTTCTCCAGCTCTGCCTAGAGATATTTAGACACTGAACCTAGGATCTTCTGCCACAGGCAATGCATTTCCTCTAGTTATGAATTATAACCTCCCTCATTGAAGGCAGGGGAAAGCTGCATGGTTCTTAAAACTCAAAATGTGAAGCTCAAAATGTTCATGTTTCTTATCAGATCACCTGGAGCTCCATGTAGGAAGGGTAAAATTGTTGTTGCTGTTCAGCATCCCCAGTCTCTTCCTTGTGATACTGGCATTTCCAGGAACACTGTGGTCTGTCTCTGTTCTTTGAACTGCCCAAACCACTCTAAGCTGTGTTTTCTTCCTCATGCTCCTGACATATCTCCAGTTAGAGCTTGAAAGGTGCTCTTTAGCAGAGAAGGAAATTTCCATGCAATCTCCCCACAGAGTATATTACCATAAGAATGGCTTAGCTGGTTAAAAGCAACCTTAATAACTTTATGTCCCTCTAATGGTATAAGCAAGATAGATATTACTGAGGTTTTTAAACAGATCACTCTGAACAATATTTTCCACATAGATGCATCTCTCATCAGGTCATTGCTTGGTACATTTCCAGAAATGAACTGAGCCATCACACTTCTGCTCCTATTTTTGATGCAGTAATAGTAGACCCAAACTGTGTAACTTACCTTTCTAAGATCCAGACAAGTTTCATATTTCTAGATAATACAATCCAATAGCCAGTTACTCTGGTGGGGAGTAAGACACAATGAACATAGATAGGCTTAACTTCTGGAAAAGTAGTATTATTGAAATAATATTTCTAGGGTGCTACTGTTCAACAGACAGACAATGGACTACTCATACCCACATACCTAGAAGTAAGCCCACTGAATGCAATGGGACTTCTAAGTAAGAGATATGTAGGAGTGCACTGTTAAATCTTTATGGTCACCATACCATCTTCCTTATCTTTGTCATCAGTACATCTCATCATCTTTTGCTAATGCTCTTGGCGGCCAGAAAATCTAATCCTATCTGTTGTGTCACAGTTAGGAGTGGAAAGTAGAAGTGTACCAAAAGTCATCAGAAGTAAACCTATGGAACAGTTTAGTAAAGAATGGCTGATGATACAATTTGGTAGCCCTACTTGATGCTTGATTGCATGATTCTTCCCAAGGTCATGAGACATGGTTCCTTGTCTGAGATACCAACAGTGGATGTTTTAATTTACACAGACTCCATGTGCATTACAGTATATTCTGATATATAGCCATAAATAGCATTTGCATATCTCCACAAACATTTCAAAATCTAAGCATAGTCTCCAAGCACAGTCTAGTGGTTGCAAATTTGGTTCTTCTATGTAATTTTCTAAAAGGTTAACATATCAAAGTGTTCACGTAATTAGCCAGTACAAACTGTACAGTAAGGGAACTGGGAGAGGTTTACTGATCATGACTTTTAAAAACAACCTTAATATTTTGTGACATTCTTCAGGAGACATCTGAGTTGCAGGTAGTACTAGTATGTTGCACTATATGTATTATACTCATGCCTGTAGTTTGGTCAGAGGTGGAGAGGAGTCTTTCCCCTTTCCTTATATTGCTTGATTAACCAATTATTAAAATGTTTATTTAGATTATTTTTTAAAAAATATAAGAAGGTAAATGATCTTGATTGCTTTCCCTTTAAACATCTTAAATCATTTTATAAAACTAACAATTAATTATTTCATTAATTAAAATCTCAAAGCTTTTACAAAATTAATAAAACGACAATTAATTAATGAATCATTGACAGAAACTTGGCTAACACTCTCTCTGGGTGCATCTACACTATAGAAATGGTGCATTTTGACACCACTTTAAGTGCTGTAGCTCCATCCTATGGAACCCTGCATTTGTAATTTTACTAGCATTCTCTGCAAAGAGTGCTTGTGCCTCACAAAACTGAAATTATAGGATTTGTTAGGATGGAGCCATGACAGTTAGAATGGTGTCAAATTACATTATTTCTGCAGTGTAGATGCACCCTCAGGCACAGAGTGAAGCAAAGGCAACCCTGCCCCCAACAAATTTGCCAAGAAAATCCCATAATATGACTGCCTTGTGGTCTTCATAAGTCAGAAACAACTTGTGTGCAC
>CM034706.1:52232721-52252903 GCA_020142125.1 Phrynosoma platyrhinos | reverse complement strand
GGGGGGGGCAGCATTGGCAGGCAGGTAGGCTATTTTGCCTACTTGCAGGGGAAGGGCTAGTAGCTTCCCCCCTCCATCATCATTCAAACATCCCTAAATCTAAAGACTCTTGTAGACTCAAGGTGTACTTTGAGGGGATCTCCATTTATTCAGTGGAGTTTACTCCCAAGTAAGCAACCCAGCGTAGTGTAGAGGTTGGATTATGACCCTCGAATCCAGGGTTAGAATCTCTGCTCCTCAGTGGAAGCCCACTGGGTGACCTTGAGTGAGTCACACCCTCTCAGCCTCACAGTAAGACAGCAGCAACCCCCCTTTTGAACAAATCTTGTCAAGAAGCCCCTGTGATAAGTTCGCCTTAGCATTGCTATAAAGCAACAAAGCATGTAAAATATAGGTCCAAAACACACTACAGAAACAATCCAGTTTGAGACTGCCTTAACTGCCCTGGCTCAGTGATAGGGAATTCTGGGAACTGTAGTTTTGAGAGACATTCAGCCTTCACTGTCAACTCTGGAGCCACAAGAAACTACAATTCCTAGGATTCCCTAGTACTGAGTATGGTAGGTCAGTTAAAGTGGTCTTAAACTGGATTATTTCTGCAGTGTGGTTTGGACCACAGAAATCAGTCTTAGGTCTTTCCAGTAGATATACATTCAAAAATCAATCCTACTGGATTCAGGAAAATGGATACTCAACAGCAAAGGATGGAGACCCTTGCCCCTATTTTTGTATTTTTAAATGATCTTTTTGTTTTGTTTTGTCTTTTTGTTCCAAAGAGCTCCAGTCCCATAGTGAGGGCCAACCTCAAGATAAAGTCTCAAACTGGGGAAATCAAAGATTTCTTAAATGATAGGCTGAGTCTAAAATTTATATTTTGACCAGTCCCCAGTGAGTTTTATCAACGTATAAGAGAGACTGACCGTCATTGAATAAAGTATTTGTTCTGGTCCTTCAAGTAGGTAAATAGACAAGGATTTCCTCATTTTCTTGTTCCGGGATTAAAGCTGATGCCTTCAAGCAAAGAATAGGATGCTTGTGATGGACCAAGGGAGAGGCCTTTTCAAAACTGCCTGAAATCCTGTGATGGGAGAAAGGCAGGTTATAAATCCAACACATAAAAATAAATACAATCTGGTAGGGTAATCTGTACTTTTTCATCTTCAGTCCCCACAGTGTCTCTCTAATGTTCCTGGTCCTGACCTTCTAAAGGTGGGGTATCAAGCCAATCAATCTATTAATGGGATCTTTTATTGTGAGGAAAAACAGCAAAAACACACCACATGCAAGACTCCTGCTTGAACTGCTCTTCAAGTCATGAATTCCATCATCCTGGGTGTGCGTGCATGTGTGTGTATCCACACTCCAGATTTAAAGCAGTTTCACACCATTTTGAGTGCACTGACAGTGTCCTACAGAATCCTGGGATTTGTAGTTTGGTGAGGTATTCAGCCCAGTCTGTCAGAAAGCTCTGGTGCCTCACCTAACTACAAATCCCAGGATTCTGTAGGATAGAGTCAAGGCAGTTAAGGTGGTGTCAAACTGCACTAATTCTGCAGTGTGGATACTACACCCTTGGGCCGTGTCAGTCTGGTCCCAATCCACATCCCTTTGAAAGCCCAGGTATTTTTTCCAGCCTTTCAAAAGTTGTAGGATGACAAGCCAACCCCTCACACACACAACTGGGCCACTGGGAGGTTCCTCTTGTGTACAGCGAACATTTCTGTTTACTGTAATGAGATTGTATGACACCATTACAGTGCAAATTTGTTTCTTTTATGGACTACAACTCCCAGGACTATGACTCCCAGCCAGCATGATCATGCCAGAGAGAGAGGGATCTGGGAACTGTAATCTCACAGAGCAACTTCTTCAAACTCTAAGATCACTTTAAATTCTTCAGGCTTGTTGAGATGGTGCCAAAAACTAACTTTGTCCTGTCCCCTTTCTGCTAGAAAGGGAACCAAGATTTATAAACCTCTTTGAATGCCAGTTTGTCTGTTGGAGAGAGGTGGCCTATAAATACAGACAATAAATAAGGATAGTACTGATCCTACACAGGAGATTACTTTGACTTTTTTCTAAACAGAGGTTGGGGTTTAACTCACAATGAAATTAGGCAGATCCCATCCCACTTTATAGGCTGGCCAAAGAAAGCTGCAGCCTTATGGAAACTTACTCAGGTGTAAATCCCATTGAATTGAGTGGGACTTACACTAGATCACAAGACTTTTCTGGCTGCATCCACAGAGCTTTGCTCTGGTGCCACAATAAACTGCATTTCCCAAAATTCCATTGAATTGAGACATGGCAGTTAAAGTAGTGTCAAACTGGATTATTTCTGCAGCCTTCCTCTCCCACTGAGGATGCAAAAGACTTGCTTGCAGAGGCCTTCCCTTGCCAATGTGAACCATTTACAATGCACACAGAGGCCCAAATCCTGCTGTTAGTTCTGACTGGAGCAGACCCATTTGATCAAAGGGATTTTACCTAAGTGGAGTCATCATTCCACAGTTGTCTGAATAGGTCTACTCTAACTGGGACTAGTCAGAGACAAAGAGATGGGCTGGTCCAGTGGTGTTCCATTTCCTGAGTTTCCATTCTGAAAAATCTTTTTTACCCTCATATTACCTTCCCAATTTATGGTGGTAGGGCTACAAATAGTGAGAGAAACCAGTCAATCCAAGGCTGAGTAGAATTTCAATTCAACCAGGTCTTTCTATTCCTAAATTAGAGATTTGGGGCCTTACTGCACTTTACTTTTATACCATGTTAATCCACTCCAGATATTCATGATATAGTATGAATTGTACTGCACTTTGCTGCATATTCTGCATATTAATTGCAGAGCGATTGGACTCATGGCAACCCTATGTGGTTCCAAAATGGAACCATTTACCTAGAAAGTGGTGGAGTCTTTTTCACCGGGTGTCTTCAAAAAGAAGCTAGACAGGAATGCTTTAATTCAGTAATTCCCAAACTTTACTCCTCCAGGTGTCTTGGACTACAAGTCCCAACCAATTTGTCCAAAAGGAATTCTTGGAGATGCAGTCTCAAAATGTGTGGAGCACAAAGTTTTGGAACCACTGCTTAGCTGGATTTTGTGCATGGAGCCAGGGTTGGACTCACTGCCCTTTAGGGTCCCTTCCAACTCTATGATTCTGATTCTATTTTGAGAGACCTCCAAGACACTGTTAACAGCAGCCCTGCTCAGGTCATGCAAACACAGATCTGTGGCCTCCTTAACTGAGCCTATCCACCTGCAGTGCGGTCTTCCTTTTTTCTTACTACATTCAACTTTACCAAACACTACCATCCTTTCCAGTCGGTCATGTCTTTCATGATATGACCAAAATACAATCACCTCAGTTTGGTCATTGGAGATTGTGCCACGACAATTGAATTGATCCTCTATCTTCCCTTATAAACTGCCCTAAAAGAGTAATTCTGCCATGCAAAGCAAAAAGGCAGAACAGTTAAACAGGTCTGAAAGTCCACACTCTTATGCCCTTTATTGTGGTTGCTCTGTGCCTTCAAGTCATTTCCAACTTCAGGTGATCCTATCATGGGGTTTTCTTTGCAAAATTTGTTCAGTGGAGGTTTGCCATCACCATCCCCTGAGGCTGAGAGAGTGTGACTTGCCCAAGGTCATTCAGTAGGTTTTATGGTCTAGCTGGGAATTAAATCCCAGTCTCCAGAGTTATAGTGCAATACTCAATCCACTATCTTAAACTTTGTTCTTAAACTTTTGGGGTCAGTCAATTAAGGAACGTTTCTCAAGGGAAGTGTTGAAAAAATACTGCCCCATGATCATGTGCTTTCAGGCTTTGCAGATAATTGCCTTACCACTGCAAGGTGTGTGTTTTTAAAGCAACATGGTAGTGCAGTCCAATGCACTGAGTGCCATGATGCTTCAAGTTTTAACTCCAGATAAAATGACATTGGTAGAAATTACTCCTAGGTGAATAAATAGTAGATTGAAGTCTTACACTGCAATGCTTCATGTCAAATCCAAGTGGCTGGATGTAAGTCCCACTGATTATCCTAGGTAAATGAAAGTTGGATTGCTTTCTTAAGCTGCAATCCTATACAAGTCAACTCATTCATAAGTCCCAGTGAGTTCAATTAGTTTCATATCCAGGTAAATATAGGATTACAAATGAAGTGTAATATTAACTCAATTTGCTCCCTACCATATATCATCAGTTTTTCCACAACATCATAGAACAGGAGGGGCCATCACTGTATGAGGTGAAAAACTGCACAGCTTTCCTAAATGTTCAGTTTTAAGCCACAACTTAACAGAACTTAGAAAAGTCACTTTTTGCATCTTGAATTCTAATGTTAGTTCCAACTAGAGTAGATCAATTGAATTAATTATAAGTGTAAACTGATTGAACATCTATTGATTCAATGGATTTACTCTATTTGGACAAATAACAGGATTTAGGCTTCAAACTGTAACTTCCAAATTTAGTGAAAAAAGAATCTTTTCTAAGCTATGATCTTTACAAAACCTTAGACCAACTAGACCAGAGGAACAGAAGAGCCCGAGATTTGCTAATCCCACTGATTTGCTTACATCGTGTGCAAACTCATGTCATATCAAAAGCTTATTGAATGTTTAAATTCCAGACTTCTTAAAGATGGTCTGACCTTTTCCTCCAGCAACAAGAAAAGATGCGGTGACTCATTTCTGCTGAAGGATGTGCCTCAGGGAATTTGCCCTGGGGAAAAACTTTTTTTTAACCTCCTCTCCACCCAAGCATTTATTGTTGCATGACAATAAATATGCCATTTTCTGACTTGTGCATATGAAAGTAAAAGGATAGTAATGAACTAGATGATTTGGGAGCATTACTTCTTTAACAGAAAATTTGCACAGGAGACAGGAATAACATGGAATTAAAGAGATAAAGTCCTGCATTACCAAAATAAAGAAACATTTGTTTCAGCAAATATTTTATTCAAAACTAACAACATGTGCTCATAAAAGTAAATGTTGGGGATTCAAGTTTCCTAAGGCTTCAGCCTTTGTTAAGGAAACAGAAATATTAAAATATCAAAAATATCAAAAATATCAAAGCTAAGCCTGTTAGGGTCTAGCTTTAAACCAGCAGAGCAGCAGAAATGTGTTCTGCCTAACTGTGCTTCCCTAAAAACTGAGGCTAACTCAAAGAAAACACACATAGCTTGTAGTTTAAAAACAAAACTTTACTAATGGCTTAAATCAACATATGCATAGAGGCTACAATCCTAACCTAGCTAATGAATAGTTCAGATAAACAAAGACATCTTTATTTCATCATCTTTCTGAAGAAAGATGATAGAGTAGGGATATGGGAGGGTAGCAGGAGAATCTCTTTTGTGTGAGAAAACTTCCTATAGGAAGTGAGTTGAATCGCATCATTTATTTACCAATTTTTGTTGTTAACTGCCCTAGAATCAATCTCTATTTATTGCCCTTGTGATTCAGTAAGAACCAAATGGGATGTTTAGAAGAGGGGACAGCAGAGTTTGCATGCAGGAAGATCCTATTTATCTTAGGAGGGGAGAGAGAATGCAATTATTTTTCAACAGAAAACAACCAATTTTGTTTGAATAAGTAAACAAAAACATTTTGAACTGTCTAGGGATTGCTGGAAAGCTTTTTCCCAAAACACATCCAGGGTTAGGGTTTTTTCTTTCAACAGCATCCACATTTCTACTGATTTCTATTTTGATGGCCACACTTAAGAGATCTATACATTAATTTTTTTTTTTTTTTGCTGGGGTAGCTAGTGAGGCATGCTGTTCACACATGCTTAGTCAGGGATGCTGAAGGCAGCTGCTATTTACCTGGTCTGCTGTAGGCAGGAATAAATAGCTACAGTGGATCAGTGGGATCAGCTAGAGCAAAATTCTATACTTTCCCAACTTAAGCTTTATTGTGTTGCGGATTCTGCAACTTAAACATGCTGAATCCTTCTAGGAAGACAAATGCATGTCTATGATAGTATATTGTTTTATAACCCCTCAATTTCCTACTTCTCTTAGAGAGCACACTTCTTTTTCTCTGGAGGAATCACCATTATGTTTCTCTTTCTCCTTTTGTCCTTTGACCAGAGCAGCATGACTTTCTAGCATGCTGATAAGAAACTTTCTCTGCAAGCATGTAGACTATTTTTCTACCTAATTTTCTTTGCAACATGAAGTTTTACCTGTGTATGAATACACACATGATTTTGTAAGTAAATTTACCTTTTTATATTACTCAAAGACCTTTTGTCTTGGTTCTTTATTGGAAGACACGTGGGGCCTGGATATTAAAAATGAGCTAGTTTGCTTTTTCCTGCTCATGCACTTCTCTGCTGTGTTCACTTTGCTGGTGAGATTAAATCAATCTCTCCTATTTTCCTGATCTTTCTAACAAATCTCAAGAAAAATCCATCATATTGCATCACTTACTTCAGACATACTGCTGCCACACAACAAAGAAGGTATGTGTTTCACCATCCTCCCATTGCTGATGCTGCTAAAAACTTGCAGATGGAGAATGAAGAGGAGCTGTGCCTTTGTACAAAGGAGCTTCACTAACAGATATGTTGTTAACTGAAATAGCCTAATTGTGTCCGCTAATGTAGTAGTACTTTCATTTATTGTTATGCCATAGTTTTGGATGAGATCAACTCTACCTGGGGAAGGTGAACATAGCTGACTCGCATTTCCACTTGGCTTCCTACCCTAGTCTGATTAATTAAATGAAAAACCTTCAAGGTCCCCCTTCCCAATGTATCTGTTATTTATGCTACAAAGAGGCCTAAGAGTGCCATCTCTCCAAAACACTAGGGACCTAGAAGTAATGGGAGAGGGACTAGAAATCATAAAACTACCATTTCCAGGATTCTTTCCAGGAAATCCTAAAGTCTGCATAAATTGTCAGTATGCAATAGCACACTGATAATTTTGGCCTGAGTTGCAGCCTATGCAAATCATTGAATAAAAACAAGAATATACCCATATTGATGCATGTACTACCACTCTATTGTGGCCCACCACCTTAACAGGATTTAGTTCTGTATAAGCATGTATAGATTCAATTTACATGTATTCTTAGGAGTGCAGTCTCATTTCACATTGTATTTTTTTTTCTGGGACATTGAGCCTTCTCTGAGAGCTGTGGTGCCACAATAAACTACAGTTCCCACGATTCCTTATCACTGAGCCAGGGCAGTTAAAGTGGCCTCAATCTGCATTATTTCTGGCAGTCTGTAAAGGCCCTAGGTCAAAAAGGTAAAGGTATTCCCCGTTGACAAGGTTGTCATGTTGTTTCTGACCATGGGGAGGGGGCAATACTAATCTCAATTACTAAACCAAAGAGCCAGCATTGTCAGAGACTACTCTGTGATCATGTGGCCAGCATGATCACACAGAATGCTGTTTACCTTCCCACCAAAGTGGTACCTATTTATCTACTACTTGCATTTGCATGCTTTCAAACTGCTAGGTTGGCAGAAGCTGGGACTAGTGACACAGTTACTGAGGTCTAAAACACACTACAGAAATAATCTGGTTTGAGACCTCTTTAACTGCCCTGGCTCAGTGCTAGGGAATCCTGGGAATTGTAGTTTATTGTGGCACCAGAATTCTCTGACTGGAGAATTTGGTCTCACAAAAGTACAGTTCCCACAATTCCCTAGCATTGAACCAGGGCAGTTAAAGTGGTCTCAAATGGGATTCTTTTTTGCAGTGTGTTTTGGACCTGAGTAAAATCCTTAGGATTTCACGCCCACCCTTTGTAGACCAGTTTCAAAGTAAGTCTTCACTAAACTGAATGAACCTCACAACAACCTACTGAACAAACCTACTGGAGCTTGGACTACACAGGTGAATCTGAATGAAAGAAATGCAATTTATTTATCTGGAGTATTTATACTCCAATCTTCAACCAAAAGGCTCTCAGAGTGGCTTACAAATTGTTAATTAGATATTTCCCTGCCCTCAGCCTTACAGTCTAAAAAGATAAGACACAAAAGGAGAAGGGAATGGCAATGGGGAAGGGAATCAAGTTCAGCGATCTTCTCTCCCTCTGAGGCCTGGACCATGGCAGTTGGACTAGATGGAGGGCCCTTCTGATGGAGCTGGCCTGCCTTTCTCTCCCTCTGAGGCCAGATGATGGTGGATGGAGGGAGGGTTTTCTTTTTTTCCTGAAGTCATTTTCTCCAGGTCAGCTACAATTCTCCCAAAGCTCACTTCTAACATAGTATCATTATGTCTACTGGCTTTGCTTTAGGGCCAGTTCTTTTTAGATGCTAACTCTTAGTTCATGTTGCAGATAATTGGAAAAGCCTTGTATCCATGGGCAAGAAGGCTCCACAGACATTTTGGAGCTCTGTGTCTAATGCAACAGTGAATATGCTTTGCATTCCTCAATATTTTCTCCTATACTGATGAAGATCCTTGAAAAGAAGGAAGTGGGTAAGGGCAGATTTCCAATAGTTGAATTAGTACAATTGTTTTAGGCCACTTCACTGGCTAAAGATCCAGTGCTGTAAGGTATCCCTTCCCAGTTGCTGGGTAACACCCAGGAGCACCCAAATAAATCTTCAGGTATGTTCCTGTTCCAGTTCCATATTTAGAAAAGGAAAATAAGCCTATAACAGTGCCTGTTGTTGTTGCTGTTGTTATTTAGTTATATCCCTTCTCCCAAAACTGGGACTCAGAGTGACTTACAATATTAAAAAAAAATACAGTACAGTTATCTGGCCTCCTCCCACTTTCTCCTCCAGTCACAATCTCTTTTCATCCCCATTTCAGTCTCCATTGTACTCTTTCTTATGTCTTGCATTCTGGCCTTGTCCCACATCTAACTTTCAGTCTTCAATTTGACCACATCTTACCTGGAATACTGCATCCAGTGCTAGGCACTACAGTTCAAGAAGGATGCTGTAAAGCTGGAAAATGTCCAGAAGAGGGCAACCAAGATGGTAAAAGGTCTGGTGGTCAAGCCTAAACTGAACTATGTTTAGCTTAGAGAAGAAACAGATGTGACATGATAGCCATATTCAAATAGATGAAAGGATGCAATGTAGCAGATGAAATAAGTTTGTTTTCTGCTGTTCTACAAACTAGGACACAAACTATGAACAAAATTATTGCCTAAGCATAGAGGCCTTTAGAGTAGGTTGGACTACTTTGGAGGGTGATGGATTCTCCTTAATTGAAAGTCTTTAAACAGAGGTTGAATATCTGTCTCTCAGAAGTGCTTTGTGTCTTGTTTCAAGATGGCAAGTGCCCATGGTGTACACTTTTAGTTCAAGAACCAAACATAAGAGAAACTAAGCCAGTTAAGGACCATGCACAGAAGATCTGAAGGAGCAGAACATAGGTTTAAGCCTACTGGGTCTAAGCACAAAAGGCAGACCAAAGAGGGTCAGAAGCTAGTCAGTGAATAATGAAAAAAAAAAAAAAAAGAGTTCAAAAAGCAAGTCAGGGTTCAGGAAAGTAGAGATCAAAGACTACCGAAAATAGCAGAGCTACTATTCTGCAGCACAGACAGGGCCCTGACTACTGGTTTCTAGTCACGTGTAACTCAACAGTTGACCTAATTACCCCAGCATTTTCCTTTTAAGTCCACAACCTTGTCTATGCTTTTGTTGCTATCACTTTAGCCTACAACCATCTAATGATAAAATAGCTCAGTCTCCAGTTCCCTTTTTTCAAGGTCAGCATGTGATGTTCCAGACTTTGCTTCTAGGGCAGGCTCTGATTAGATCTTGTATCTGGGCTCACTTCTTCCTCATCTGAAGAGGCTTTCTCCACTTTTGCTGTACATTTGTTCATGCCAGGGATCAGATTAGATGTCCCTTATAGTTTCTTCCATCTCTGTGATTTTACAATTTTACCAAGCAATGCAAGGCAGCTGAAGAAAGAAGCAGTTGTGTTGGTGCTTGTTAACTTTATTTATATTTTATTTCTCTTCCCAACTGGGACACAAGTGTGGTTAATAATGACACCCCCTTCCCCCTGTGATGCAGGAAGTGAAAACTCCTCTCTGCCTCTACCTGCTGCTGATAAGGATGGAGCCAGGGAATCACAAGGTCAAAGCAGTGGGACTCTGTGCCCAAAATCATGTTGGTAGTCTCATTTAGAGGAGATCCATCAAGTCATTGGGATTTACAGAAATGTTAGTGTGCCTGTGTTGTGTTCCTTCAAATCATTTGACTTATGGTTATCCTAAGGTGAACCTATCATGGGGTTTTCTTGACAAGATTTGTTTGGAGGAAGTTTGCCTTCCCCTGAGGCTGAGAGCATGTGACTTGCCCAAGGTCACCCAGTGGGTTTCATGGCTGAACAGGAATCCAATTTTGGTCTCCAGAGTCATAGTCCAATGCTTAAACCCTTATGCCACACTGTTTACTCACTACTGATTCACTGGATTTTGCCTAGTTATGATAGATAATAGGATTTAGGTTTTCATCAGGGTCGATGATAGTTAGTTACCAAGCCATTCTGGCTCCTCTGTTCTGCTCAACTATTATGAGGAAACTGCAGCGGGATGCAGTGGTCTCCATGGGCATTTTTATATCATCTAAATCATTTGCAGACCTTCTGAATCTCTGCACCCCCAAATCTTTAGGGGAAGTAATCACTTCACTTCAAACACTGTAAATAGGCACTTCTGGAAGTCTTCCATGGTGCTGTAAATCTATCCCACCCCACATCTGTGAAAATCAGTTACAGAGGACTACTAATGGGAGGTGGAAGTCACTTCTGTGTCATTTTTGGACACACAGCGCCTGATTTTCAGTGGATATAGACTCCTGGCAGGGGAAAATGTTGCCCTCCTTCCTCTATAGCTGCTCATCCCTGCTCTAAATGTAGATATGATTCTTACTGTAGCTGACTAAATAAATATAATCTATTCAATAACAACATTTGTGGGTTAAATTTTAGAATGTTTATGAGCAGGGGTAGGCAACCTTTCCCCTTTAAGGGCCGAGGGACTTCAGCTCCCAGAAGCCTCAGCCATGTTGGCCAATAGTCCCATGTTGGCCAATAGCTCCTGGGATTCTGGGAGCTGAAGTCCCTTGGCCCTTAAAGGGGAAAGATTGCCTACTCCTGAGCTAAAGTATATAAAGAACTAAAACCAGGCTGACTGAAATGCCAGCAGTGACAATCATGAATAATTAGTATCAGATGCCTAGAGAGATCCAGCATGGTGGAGTGGTTTGAATATTGGACTAATGTCTAGTCTACCTTGCAGAAATAATGCAGGCTGACATTGCTTTAACTATTATTGCTTCATCCTATGGAATTCTGGGATTTGTAGCTTTTTGTGGCACCAGAGCTCACTGATTGAAAATCCAAGAATTCCATAGCGTTGAGCCATGGCAGTTAAAGTGGTGTCAAATTGCATTACTTCTGCAGTGCAGTTTAGATTTAGGACTCTAGGAGATTAGGGTTCAAATCTCTGGTCTGCCTTGGAAACTCACTATATGGAAACTATCTCAGCCTATGAGGAAGAAAAAGTCAAATCCCCTGTGATCAAATCTTACAGAGGATGTCCCCTGTGATCAAATCTTACAGAGGATGTCCATAATAGATTTATCTTAGAGTCACCATAGGTCAGAAAAGTCAGAAAAGTCATAAAGTCAGAAAAGACTTGAAGACACACAACAATCATATACCTATCAAGTTTTTTAAAATTCATCATATAACATTTTACATGGTTTGTTGTTTTTGTTGATATTAATGGGCTTGGACCCAAAATTTAGTTCTTGCTGACAGGCCATCCATAGAAGGATTTTGTTTCAATGTAGCACTTCTTTGGGCAGAACTTGGGAAGACAGAGACTAAATTTTTATTCTCAATGCATCTCACTGTGTCCTGAAAAACTGCTCCAGAAGTTAAGGGTCTTGGTATAATAGTGTATAATTTCACACAGAGGATAATAGTACTGAGGAGTGTAGCTATGCTGTGTGGATGCAAAATGAGACCACTGAGCCCAGAATAAGAATTCTGTCCCCCTCCATTAATTTTGCTTTAGTCTTTAAATGTACAAATAGCATTGCAGAGAGTGAGACACTGAAAATTACCCACATCTAGAACTCTTATATTTGTGGTGTTTTCATTCCCTTGATAACTTGTCTAATCCTATGAGCAAACATCTAACTCCTGGTGAACCTGCTTATTCCTCAGGCTAGGAAAGTTGATCTTACCTAACTGATGAGAAAACAGAAGGAAACATTTTAATTACAACCTGTATTTTCACAGCTCTAAAGACTGTAATTATTCAATTAAATCTTCAGTTCATTAGGCTATCATGTTGTTATTTTTGGTAAGTCAATGCCTTACAACAGTAAACAAGTCCTGTAACGAATGAATCAGGTGCATTACACTGGAACTAGATGCATGATTTATTTAGCTCTGTGTTGAAGTAATCAAAACTAGATTTAAAAATCGAAGGTGCCTTTGGGTGCACAGATCTAGTTGTATAGTTGTTGGGTTTTTTTTAAAAAAATCTGCTAATATTGTTATTTTAACAGCAGAAGCAGCAACAACACATGTTGTAAAACAATGTGCTATATATCCTTGGGCTACTAATTTCTTTGTGTAATGGACAGAACACTATCAATCAATGGCATAGGAAAGGAGAAGAATCTGCTAACCAAGAGAATCCAATAAACAACACATATTTGATCTACAATTTTGTTTCTACAAATGATAATACTATGCTTAATGCTTTCTATTATGTTAATAAAGACTTTATGAAACTATCATCTGTATAAAACTAATGCCACTGCTACTCTAGATATATTGAGAATCCACCACATTAATAATTAGACCTTTCTTCATACATGGTTCCAAGTATTTGTTTAATAAAAATATTTTAAAACTATCCTTTATTTTTATGGATATTCAGCAAGAGTATGGTTGTGGTCTAAAATAGTGATTCTTCATCTTGGGTCTCTAGAGGTTGTTGGAGTTCAGTTTTCAGATGTAGAGATTACATGAGCTGTAGTTCAAAAAACATTTGGGGAATCAGATTTGAGGACCTAATTGATCTACACAGTTAACCTCAGTTTTAGACCATGGATTTTAGTCAGTGGTATTATTTTACTAATGTACATTTTCCAGCACTTAGGGAAACCATGTTTTTATCTTCATACAAGTGTTAAACCCAGAAGCCATGACACAAATCAATGCATGATCTGTTCCACAATTCAATGGGATGTCATTGGACTTGATACTGACTGTGCTAGTTGTTCTTCTAGCACTAGCAGTTGAACAAGCACTAGTGGATTAATTAAATAAGGGAATTTATTAGCAAAGCAGCTTATTTATATACCGCTTCATATCACGCTATGGGATGTCTAAGCAGTTTACAACTGTGAGCTGATTGCCCCCCAACAAGCTGGGTACTCATTTTAGCGACCTCGGAAGGATGCAGGCCTGAGTCGAGCCTCAGCCCTGGCTGGTATTGAACTCGCAACCTTGTGGTCTATGAGTGAGTGGCTGCAGGACAGGCATTTAACCACTGTGCCACCATTAAAATGAAAGGGAGTTATGGAAAAGTGCAGCCATGTTTTTATGTGACTCTCATTCTTGACAACTGGACTTTCTTTTTTTTTTTTAAAAATTTATTAACAAAAAAGTATACAAATATACAATATGACCAAACATGAATAACATCCTATACAAAATTGTCATCCCCTTCCCACCCCAAAACGTACAACATACATCATAAAATCACATAAGACTTTAGACATTAGTAACAGCAAAACAAACAAAACACATATCTCCATATATGGATTTTCTTACTTCTCTTCGTTTCCAAATTAGATTTTACATTCAAACATTATTTTCTGTTTTATCATTTACTTCCTTATGTGTGTTTTACTCAACATATACTTTCTACTCCCTAAATCTTGTTCCCCTTTGTATATTTATTTACAAATAATCATTTCCTATTAAGTAAGATTCTATAGAAAAAGAAGAAAAAGAGTATACTCTTTTTAACTCATTTTCCAGCCCCTTTTTTTGATTAAACTCCACAGGCCTTTCCAATTGTCTTTTGATCCTTTTCCTCTTAAATTGGTTGTAAGTCTGTCCATATCGGCCATTTCTTGTAATTTAATTATCCATTCTTCTTCTGTTGGAATTGTCTTCCCCCCCCCCCACAATTTTGAGCATATAATATTCTAGCTGTGGTTATTATATGCAAAAGTTGTTTAGAGTATTCCTTTTTTACTGTATTCTCTAGTTTGTCTACCATATTTAATAAAAATAATTTAGGATCTAGTTTTATTTTAATCATAAGGATCTCTTTAATTGTATCTGTAATCATTTTCCAATATTTTTTGCAGATTGGCACTGCCACCACATATGTATAAAATTGGCTTCAGGCTTTTGAGATTTCCAATAATTTGAATTGACCATTTTATAGATTTTTTGTAATTTAGTTGGTGTCAGGTACCATTGATGAAACATCTTATAATAATTTTCCTTATAGTTTTGGCAGAGAGTGAACTTATTAGTTATTTTCCACAATTCTTCCCAACACTCTAGATCTATAGTTTCTCTGATGACTTTTGCCCAATTTATCATGACTCCCTTAATTGATTCATTTTCCAAATCTCTTTGAAGTAGAACTTTATAGTATATAGATATGTATCTGTCTTCTTCTTTGAACATGATCTTCTCTAATTCGTTTTCTTTTTCATGTACTGGTAGTTCCCATGTTTTTAAATCTCCCTTATATTTCATTTTTAATTGATTGTACAAAAACCAGTTTATATTAGTATCCTCTTGTTGTAAAGTTTCTATAGTTTTAAACTGAATGGATTTCTTAGAATCAATGTATGTTATATCTTTATTAAGTTATCCATTTGTCACTTTGACAACTGGACTTTCAAAGGAGAACTTCTTGTTAACATAGCTGAAAGTAAGGGCCAGTTCTACCATTAAGCATAGTGGGGCAGCAACATCAGGCACAGATTTGGTTTGATATCCTACACTAAGCAGGTGGAGCATTCTGCTTTACCTGAACAGTTTCTTGTCCTTCCTGTACCCCAGCAACTGTTAAAACTCAAGAGAGACACACTGCTGCTGCTTGCTAGTGAGGTGAGGACAGCCAAAGGAGGCAATTCAGACACAGCAGCTGGTCTCAAGACTGTGGGGTGGAGAAACAAAGATGCATTCACGGATAGGGTTGCCAGATGAAATAAGAGACAGGGCTCCTCTCTCTTGGATGGTTGTGCAGAAGGGGAAATTTCAGTAGGGGTAGCTTGTTGCACAAGCAACAGCTGCTGAAACTCCATTTTTGATATAACCATTAAAAGGACTGGAGTCTTGTCCCTTATTTCACCTGGCAACCCTACTCATAGATGGAGTATACCCTCCTTTGAATATCTCAGAAGCCCAGAGAAACTGTATCTTTATAGACTAAATTACCCCCTCCACTCCTCATCACACTGGTAATCGGCAGCATCTACTACTTCCATGGGGCTTGACAGTTACAGAGAGAGGAGGTTTTGGATGAAGTGCAAAGGGCTAGAAAGTAGCTCCCTCTCCCCTGTTCCAAAAGAGACATGTGGTTTGCATAACTTATATGCAATATGTTACTACCAGGATGCCACCCTTGGGGTGTTAGGAAAGGGCAGCAAATCATTCCTTTCAAAATGTGTTGTGATATTTTCATTGTCAAAAATGTGGTGGAATGCTGGTGAATTTTCTGCCTCATGTACCATAACAATCAGTTTGGGTTTGAGTAATGCATATATCCTGACTTAAGTGGATAGGAGAAACTGGCCTATCTTTTGTTACTCAGTCCCAACTAGAGGAGGATAAATTGTTGAATGGTGAATGATCAAGACATAAGTAAATCCAATTGATTCACTAGCATCCAAAACTCACAGCAAAAATAGTTCAGTTTGAGACCGCTTTAACTGCCCTGGCTCAATGCTAGAGACTTCAGGGAATGGTAGTTTTGTGAAACATTTAGCCTTCTCTGTCAGAGAGCTCTGGTGCCACAATAGACTACAGTTCCTGGGACTCCATAGCACTGAGCCAGGGCAGTTAAAGCGGTCTCAAACTGGATTATTTCTTCAGTGTGTTTTGGACCTAGTTCTACTATATTTAAGACTAAAAATAGAATCCAATCCACTATTCACAGACCTTCTCAGCAAAATGTCCTGGGCCATTTTACTCAGTTCTTTATCTTTTGAGTTTCTCATTTTATATTTGCCATTTTATGCAGTCTCATGGCCTTCCTTGGGTTGTCATATTTTCGCCCCCCCCCCCATCTTCGGTGAGAATCCTATTTTATCAGGAAACTGACATATATGTCCAACAATGGCTGTGATCTGCAACCTTTGGCAGGAATGTGGCTCCTGTTGGCAGATGAAGCTCAATATGGCTGTAGTGATCATCCACTGAAAGCTTTTACTATCTTCTTTTAAATATGTTAAACTATCCTAAAGGTCAATGCATCAACTTCCATTTCATTAGAACTGTTTTTTAAAAGATGGAAGTAACATCATTTTAAAAGTCTCTTTTGTTGACATTCCTCCCCCCCCCAAAAAAGGCCTGTTCATTGAGGCCACCCACTGTGATTATTTATCCTAACATGGAATCTTTATTTGGCCAAACTAATAATGGCTGATCCCACCTTAGCAGGTGTAAATTGAGTAACCAGTAGAGATGTTGATAGTTTGGACCTTGATAGACTCCAGAGCTAAAATACTCTAGGAAGATTATGGTGTTTGGGAGACACTAATTAGCAGAGGACAAAGCTGATCCAACCTCAGGGCATAATTATTGCCAATTAATTTGGTAAAAATGTAATAGGAGCACCTCTGAAGAAAACATAATTTACAAAGCATACAAACATAGTAAAATTAAATGATTAAATTTTGTAACACTATAGGAACTATGTGCTTACAGGAACAATTCTGCTTGTGAGTGGAGTTGATTTTAAGCTCTTTCCTGGAATTTAAAGCAGACTATCTTGAGTTCAAATGGACAACCTGTTTAGTTCTACAGGTAAAATAATTACTTTATGGTATCCTAAAAGTTTTTCCCCATCTGTGAAAGTGATTACTTTTATTGTTTCCAGGCATTCCCACCTTTACCAAAACAAGCTGAACAGTGTCACCAGTTCAAAACATAACTTGGAATTGTAATCCATATCTGAAGGTCTTACTTCTAAGTAATTACATCCATAATTCAGGTTTATATTTTGGCAATTAAAGATGGCTAGCAAGTCCACAAGACATTTTCAAAATGAGATCTGAATAAATTAAATTTTAGCATAACACAATTTTAAACACTATTAAAAACTCAACAATAAAGGAAGTGAACAACACCCAACTGATTAAACCTCCCTTTAGCAACTGCAAAGCCTATAAAACAAAGGCTTGGTTATTTTTTTTTAAAAAAAAATATGTATTTTGGATGCTGGTGCAAAGAGAGAAAAGAGAAGAAGATGGTTCCAGTGGTGGTGGGATGCTGAATTCATTGCACATTTTTGTCCATACTTCAAAGGAGCAATCCAATGTGCTGAACCTGTTTTGTAGTCAGTGGTCAGCACCATGGATAGCTCCTCTACAGTTCATACTAGAACCCAGAGCAGAATCAGCATCTCAGCAACATAGAGCCACTAGCCACCACTTCAAGTGTGCAGATCCCCAGCCAGTCTACAGTCTACAAAGGCATTAAAACAATGTCATGCTATCAGACTTAGTAGCACAATGGGATCCCACCTCCTTTTGCTCATCCACTAGCCCTCAGAACCACCCCTAAAATCCTGGCTCTGGAAGACTTCCCACAGTCTCCAGTACAGATCTTGGAGGTATGGGAAAGGGCTTTGGAATTTGGACTAAAAGCTGAATTTTGCACCACACTGACATAGGAGCCAACCTAACATCTCTCAACAGGAAGTCACAGGGTCATGGAGAAGGTCTTCCTCCCAGTTCAGTGGGTTCTGGATTGTAGCCCTAGACCTAAATCTCATGGGACAGAATCTTTACCATTGGAATCTGGGAGAGAATGCAATTTTCCCTCCCCACTTCAATCCTCATTGCACCCCAAACTTGTGCCCCAAAAGGCTAGGAAATACTCTACAGCTGGTTTTTGGATGTCATTGATGACTACAGAAAGAGAGGGTAAGAAAATTCCATTTAGTGGCCTTTTGTCTACAGCTATTTTTAATATATGGTCAGCATCTTTAATTATTAATTCATTTGTTGAATATTATGTTGTTCGCTATTATGTTGAACTCTCTCTCTTTCTCTCTCTCTGGGTTAAATATTATGTTGTAGACTAGTTTTAAAGCTGGTCACAGCAGCAAGAATGGCAATTAGATATTGCAGAAAAAAAAGTTGTGAAACCCCAGGAGTATTTGAAGGCTGCAGAGGAGAAAATGAGATATTGTAAAAAATGATAAAATATGTATGGCACTCACAACAACAACAAAAAAGTTTCTTGACAAATTGTTTTTGCTTATCATTAGAATGAGAGCTAATGATGTTGGTAATCTGTGTGGATTCTTCTTATTAAGCTAACTTTATGTTTTAGAAAAGAACATGGGAAAAGGGAATTTTAATTTAGCATAACTAATGCTACAAAAGAAATCAAACTTCAGGCTTCTATCAGCCCACCTGTCTTGGTTTCCTAGCCTTACTGACCCCTGTCTGCCCTGTGGATGACAGATTAGCTGTGAACATCCTTTAAAAAAGGAAACAGTGTTCTATAAAATTCACACCATGGTTTCTAATTTAGCATGAGAGCCAGGACATCCTAAAATAAAAATTGGGTCAAAAATAGATCTCTCTGTGTTTGGGGAAATTGTCAGAATTGAAAGCAAAAGATTAATGTACTTAAAGTAAGCTAATCTGTGAGAAAACATGGATAAAAGGAGATTTGAGTACTTCTTTAGTCTGTTGTGCTGAAAGGGAAGAAAATAAAAAAAAAACCAATAGGTTAGTAAATCAAGCACAGCAAAGATGAATAGCAAAACAGGAAGACTTTTTTGTTTAAAAGTTTTAATTTTCTTATCAACACAGTGAGAGAACATCAACTATTATCCCTGCTCCCTCATTGCTTGCCACCTTGGCAGTAACCTTATCTGTATAAGCACATTGACTTGACAACATTTAATTCATCTACATATAGAGACAGACGTGAACAAACAAAACAAAATCAAGGAACAAAAGAAAGGGAAGGGGGAGAACAGGAGGAGAGGAGTGGGAACAAGAAAGGTGACATTACATTTCTCATATTACTACCCAGTGTAACTATCAAACAGTTTGAAACATTTGGACCACAGATCCAGATATTTCTCGTTCATCTTTTGCTTCTTAAAAACTATTTTTTTTTATTGCCACATCTTCTTGAGGGCTGGATGAAATCCACTGTTCAGCATTCTATGTGTGGAATCCTAAAAGAATGGTTTAAAAAATCTGAAGAAGAATACCCCTGACAACATGGATGCCTGTAGAATCTGGGTCCATTTCCAGTGTCCCATTCTCCTGAACAGTGCACTGTCCTCAAAGAAATAAAGTGCTGTATCTACTACAAAGGTGATACGTTTCATTACCTCCTGTCAGAAGTAGAGATGTAAATCTTCATAACTTTTGTTCTTGCAGGCAAGAATGAATAATTTACCATTTTTCTCCTTGCTGTGAAAAAGGCATTGAAACCTGTACAGTTTTTGAAGACCGATTTTCACTTATTCTGCATATTTAAAAATACATGTGTTTTTTTCCTGTGCAGAAAATATAAAATAAGGTGAACTGTAAACAGTTAAGAATGTTCACAATTTGAGATTTATTCTGTGCAGACAACCCTTTGGTGCAGAAAACAAATTTTCTGTGCAGAGAACTGCACAGAAAACAACATTTGGCTGGTTACTACCTGTGAACATTCAATTTTACATGACAGAAGCAGCAAATTTATAGGCATTTGCTATGAACAGGTTCAATTCTGCAGTTGACAGTGGGGGGGGGGGGAAAGCAAATTATGTGGATTAATTTAGATTCAGGTTATTTACATTTATTAAGGTAAGCCTTTGACTGATTCTATGGGTCAGAAGGGTGTGCTCTGTTTTTATATTTTTAAAAATTGTTTACATTTACATTTTAAAACAATACATTACATTTTAAAACAATAGTTATCATAGAATCATAGAATCATAGAATCATAG
>CM034706.1:52201621-52227377 GCA_020142125.1 Phrynosoma platyrhinos | reverse complement strand
GTGTCCTTTTGTGCAGACGCAATTACTGGAGCAGTACGCATGCAAAGCCTATCTCAGGGGAAATACTTTCCTCATCTAAGTCCAGTGAAATGTTGCAGTTGTTCATGTGTTAATGAAATGATGACAGCTACTATTTTTGTGATTGCAGTTGTTGTTTCTAATAACTCTTCTTGCACAGGTGCCAATGTAGAGAGCATGGAATTTGTCACTTGTAGTTAATTTCTTTTCACAGTAAATAAGAAAACTCTATGACAGGTTTGCCTTAGGGTCACCACAAATTGAAAATGACTTAAAGGCACACAACAAGCAGTTGAGGAAGGAAATTTCAGTCTTTTTGCACTATAACTATAACTTCTAGTTATTCCTATTGTTAGGGTTACTGAGTCTGCATTCACACTGCAGAAATAATCCAGTTTCACTTTAACTGCCATGGTTCAATGCTATGGAATTCTGGGAATTGTAATTCATTCTGGCACCAGACCATTCTGACAGAGAAGGCTAATGGTTTCACAAAACTACAGTTCCCAGAATTCCATAGCAATGAGCCATGACAATTAAAGTGGTGTCAACTTGGATTATTTCTGCAGTGTGGATGCAGTCTATAAAATAAGTATGGGATAATTCACAGTTCCAGTATCATCTCATGCTCTCTCCTGGATGTTGAGATAACAATGACAGCAAGAAAGTGTGTTTTGTTTCATAGCCTAGTAAATTCTGGTATTCAGATATCTTTAAAAAATGTAACTGAAAAGTAACTCTGAATCTGGAAAAAGCAAGAAATATTTTGAAAATGCTAGGTAGAATGGCAAGTAACTATTTGTGTGATCCATTTGTACAATAACTGTAATTAATTACTTTTTCAAAGCTCTGGTCAAAGACATGTTAATAGGCCCTAGTAGGAGATGCAAATTGATACCATCAGCCTTTTCATCCATGTTTTGGTGGGCACAGCAAGGAACTGTGAACAACAGCCCATTTCTGCAGTCAGCACAAGCATGAACACATGGTGGTAGAAATGGGGGGCTTTTAAACATAAGAAGTGCATCTTATCTGATGAACAGACCCAAAGATAAATGATTGAGGCTAAAGTTGGTTGTCACCTGTGTAGAAGAAAAGGCAATGGAACCAGTTCTTAATTATTCACAGCTGAAGAGAAGTGAAGGTGTACCTAATTCCCATGAGTCTCTATTGATGTCACCTACAGAAAGCATACAGCCCAGATTAGAAGTGTTTATTATGCATCATTTCCAAGTGCAGACGGAAAATTAGAAATGGATGAAGCAGATGTCTGCAACCTGTTCAAAATTTCAGCAATTATTTCTATTTTAAATCATACTCAGCTGGCTATATCCCTAGCAAGTCAAGGAAGATTCATTACAACAGTGAATTAAATCTATTGTTTAAGCAAAACTCAGAAGATTGACACATATTTCTGTAATAACTGCATGATATACATATGCGGCACATCTGGAGAATTTAATGAACAGCACTTAATGGGCTTGGCATTCAGTAAAACGTTGGCTTTTTAAAGCTAATTTGTCTAAAATCTGCTGTATTCAGTTGAGATTTTTGAAATATACAGTGGTCAGAACATTATAAGTAATAGTATTGCCTTTGGGGTTACCTGTCATGATTTAGGATGGCAGGTACCCAGGAGAGCATACTCTTCAGGAAACATGCAATTGAGAAGGCAAGCCAGTCCAGAATCATAGGGTGCATCTGCACTATAGAAATAATGTAGTTTGACACCACTGCAGCTTCATCCTATGGAATCATGGGATTTGCAGTTTTACAAGGTTTTTAGCCTTTTCTGCCAAAGAGTGGTGGTGCCTCACAAAAGTACAAATCCCAGGATTCTATAGGATGGATCCATGGTAGTTACAGTGGTATCAAACTGCATGGTTTCTACATTGTAGATGTACCCCATAGACAAAAGAGCCAAGAAAGCAGAAGCTTAGTCAAACCAGTATGTGGTCTAAGCACAGAAGGGCATTCCAAACAGGACCAAAAGCCACTCTGGAAACAACAAAGAGAAGATTCCAAAAAACAAGCCAAAGTTCATAAAAATACAGAGCAGAGACTACTATAATACAAAAAATATTAAAGCTATTGTTCTTTGATCATCCAGAGGTGAATCCACTCTGCCAAATGAAGATGTAGACACAGTTTTATGATGAAAAAATGATCACAACTATTTATTGATTACAGCTGCAATTAGTTGGCACATGCATGAGATCGGATCTGGGCATTGGCTAGCCCGACTGCTGCCCAATACGACCAACCTCCAGCCTCCATTGGAGAATTGAAGTGGGGCAATGGGAACTCACTCAAATGGGAGTCCTCCCAGGTGAAAACCCCAGCACCTCCCCTTGGGGTTGTGATGCTGGAAATGGGTAAGCTTGGGCCAGCCATTTATGCTGTACACCCCACCCCAGATCCCATGAGGGGACCTCCGTCTGTACCCATTTCAGGGTACTGAAACTTTCCTGGTTCCCAATCCCAATGGAAGGATTGCTAACATAATTGCTGTTATATTATGATGAGTAACCTCACTTGTTACATCTGAAACCTTTTCTGGGCTGTTATTTTGTAGGATTTTTGTATTTTTAAGGATATCATTTTTAAAAGAAGAAATAGTGCCAATAACATGCTGTTGCTTTAATCATAAATAATAAGTGACATTAACAAGTTGCCATGAAGAAAGTAATGAGCAACTTTTTAAAATATTGACTTGGACATCTGAAATATTCTGTAGTTGTAATCTTTTAAAATTATTGTAAGCCCCCATGAATCTCATTTGGGGAAAAAGCAGGATATTAAATAAATTAATAAATGTGCCAACACTATGGACACTTCTCTAGCACAACAGCAAATGTGTTGATTTTTCCCCTATAAGCTTTCATCACTGTTTAGCTTTCACAACCATACATAGAAACTAGACATACCCAGAGGCACCACTAGGGTTGTTTTCACCTCAGTGTGCCTCTATTGTGGGAATTGGATCCCACAGGCATGCATGTGATGTCACACAAACACCAAAGCATAGTTTCTATGTGCACAAGAGAGTGTGTCAGGCCTTAATGAAAGGGAAAAAAAAAAAACCTCTTCCCACATTCATGGCTTGCTTGGGCATTGCTACTCACCAGGTGTCACCTTTGAGGATACATATCTGTCCTGGCCAGAATGAGAAAGAGATTCCCCTCTTCTTTCTCCTCCAGCTGAAAAACAGCCACCAGGATACCTGGCATTTCTCACTCCATAGTTGATAAAAAAATCTCTGTTGTAAAATTTTGAGCATTACTTTGCTTGCATGGGAGGATAATATAATGATCCTCTGCTTACTGAAATCTCTGGTGTCCCCTTTCTTGGGGACTGGATTTTGAGCATTACTTTGAGTTAATTGAGCATTTCCAGTCTATAGGCCATTGTTTTGTTTCCCATATTTGTTGACAGATTTTAGTTAGAACTGGAGTAGATTCTGTCTCTGTAGCTTGAAGTAGCTCTATTTTTATGCCTTCTATTTCTGGTGGTTTATTTCTCCCAAGTGCTTTGACTGTAGCTTCCAATCCACTTTCCAAAATTGTACGTTCATCTTCAAATGGTTCTTCCTTGAATGAATCTGTCATCCTTTCATCTATGTCAGTGTATTGTTTACATACGCTTTTTATTTCTCTTTGGTCATGTAATGTGTTCTCCTGCTGGTTGTATAGCACCTCCACTTCCTTTTGATTTCTCAGATCTTGTGAAAAAAGTTTCTTGTTCTTCCTTTTTTGTTGTCATTTTCTATTTCTCTGAATTATTATATTGTTCATTTTGCCTCCATGCACAAGTTGCTAAACATTTGCATTCAGGTTTCTAACTACCTCTGTTACCTTTTACTTTTGCTTCTCTTCTGTCCTTAAATGTATGAAGAGTTTCATCTGTCATCAGTTGAGGCTTGTCTTTCTTTTTGGCTATGGATAGTGTTTGCTTTTTTATTCATCCCTGAGAGTCTTTGGTTTCACACCAGAGTTTTTTGTTTCCTGGTCAATTAGGCTTAGTAGTGCAGATCTATGTTTTACACATACAAGGATATTCTTTGGCACAATAGTTGGTTTAGTGTTTTTCCTTAGCTTTACTCTGTTTTTGATATAAGCAGTTGATGGTCTGTTCCTGTCACTTGCTCCTGGCCTTGTTTTTGCAGATAGAATAGAACTTCTCAACCTTCTGATTCCAATGATGTAATCTACTTGATTTCTATATTGGCCATCAGGTGATGTTGATGTACACAGTCACCTGTTTGGTTGCTAGAAGAATGGTTTGCGATGAACAAATTATTTGCCTCACAAAATTCTGTCAGTTGCTCTCCTGCTTCATTTCTTGATCTTAGGCCAAATTGTCCTACAATCTTTGATTCTGCCCTGTTTCCTACCTTTACATTCCAATGGCCTGAGATTACCGAGAAATCCTGTTTTGTTGTGTTAACAATTTTCTTGAATCTTTCAGTTTCTTCTTCTACTACTAGTTGGACTATAAACTTGAATTAGTTATACAATTTACCCCCCCTCCCCCATTTTCATGGACTTCAAATTGATATCCCTTGCTTATATGTGAGGGACAAATCCATTGGCATGCACCACTATTCAAGCCTATGGGGCTTGAATATTGGTGAATTTACATTTTCATGGGGGGGGGGGGCGGGGATTCAGAATGGATCCCCATGAAAATGGAGGGCCGGCTGTATTGACATGTTTTCTCTGACGTTTAATTGATATTATTCCACCAGACTTCACATTATATCCTTTGAAGGCTTTTACTACATTTCACTATTTTTGTCACCCCATTTCTTCTTAGATTTTCATTTCTTGAATAAACGACTGTGTAATTATCCGACTAAAAATGACCTTTTCCTGTTCATTTTAATGCACTCACCCCAAGTATTGAGATCTTTATATGTTCCGTTTCTTGTTTTACTATGACTAGTTTTCCCTAATTCATGCTTCTCACATTCCATGTTTTTATAATGTGTTGTGCAGCTTCAAGATTTCTTTTATTCTCAGAGCACATCAACAGCTGAACTTCATTTTGGCTCATGTCTAGTCACATTATTAGCCAGAAGGCTGCTAGGAGTTGTCCTCTGCTCTAGCCCAATAGCTCATTGAATGCCATTTGACCTGGCACTATCTCTTGTTTCATTTTGTATTGTTTCAGCATAGGGTTTTTCTGGCAAAAGACATTTCAGAGGTATTTACTGTGCCTCCTTCTGTACAGTGTTGCGATGGTGCCACTATCACTGTCTGTGAAAGACTATCTGCCAGTGTTACTCCTTCTTCCCCACTGCTGCTTCTGCCCAGTAGCTGTTTGTCATATTTATTCTGGCTTTTGAGCAAAAGCCTTTCTGACATGGGATTCTTTACTAGCATTACTGCTACCATCAGCATAGTCTTTTGCCTCACAGGAGCACGAAATGCCACAATTGTGGAAAGGTTGTGCTTTGGTGAGAACTTGCCTATATTTAAGAAGTTTTCCTAGTTAAAAGAAACTATAAAAACACAACTTTACTTTCCATTAAATCAATAAGATTATAAGTCAAATTAACACATTATACTAAACACATAGTTTAGCTCTGCATTTCTTTCCCATTTGTATTAGTACACATCAACTGCAGGCCCTCAATCAGAATCAGACTGGTAGAAAAACCTTTAACACTTTATACCTGCACAAAAGTCCTGGCAAAATTCCATCCATCAAAGCTGTAATTTGCATGGTAAGGAAAGTGGGCATTTGTGCTAACGTGAATCGGCACCACTGGGAAAATAATTGTTACCATCATTTGGCAATGGGAAGGGGTTGGATGGATATGAGGCACAGCATGCGAGACAAGGACTGATTTAATACATTGAATAATTTTTGTGGATCATAATCCTCAACCCACAAATGAGGCTTACTTGAGGCTTCCATTTCTAAGCTGTGCTTAGACAACGTTGGGCTTTATTACTTTGCATAGAGAAGCCAAATCAGTTGTCCTGATCAGTCTGTGTTTCTCCAGCCCTCCTTTGCTATCCTCTCAATGCTGATGCTGATAAAAACTTTCAGTTAGACAGAGAACAAGAAGGAAATGGAGCAGGGCTTGGCAGCATAAAAGCACTTTGTAAAAAAGAAGTTTCTTTATGAATAGCCTTGTCAACTGAGGTATGCTTGTAGAAGACTCATTTTTTTTCCTATCCTTTCCTCCCTCTTTATTTTTGTAGAGAATAACTGTGGCAATAATAATCGGCAAATAGAAACAGCTCTCATTGTCAGAAGTTTGTTTATTGTTGCTATAGGTAATGCTGGCATTAATATTATATAAACATCCACACATTTGCTTAGGGAGAGTGTTTGCCTACAGTGTAGCATAGCAGCACAAGTGATCTGGGAAAGCAGATGTCCCAAGGAAACTATTTGAATCTTTGGATCTGATTTTTCTACCGTATCCTTTATCTCACTGAAGAACTCCAATCTAGTAAATAGATCCAGCAGATCTTGGGAATGTCAGGTACAAACCTTAATATTTACTCTGTTTAATATATTGTGGTCATTTTGCAGTACCTGGGGAGTAAGGGCCTTTGCAGACTGCCAGAAATAGTGCACATTAAATTGAGGCACTGCCCTGGCTCAGTGCTAGGGAATCATGGGAACTGTAATTTATTGTGGCACCAGAGCTCTCTGACAGAGAAGGCTCAATGTCTCAGAAAAAAATACAATTCCCATGACTCCTTAGCACTGAGCCAGGGCAGTGCCTCAATTTAATGTGCACTATTTCTGGCAGTCTGCAAAGGCCCTAAGTTGTCTTATGATTAGTTTGGGCTGTAATGCTATGGTTGCAATGGTGTGAGGTATTTTTGTTCTTTACTTGGCATCAGGTTAGCATCTTTCTCTTAGTTTTGTGAAAAACTGAGATTTGCAATTTCTACATAAATATTTATAGCAAGGACCACTTTAATGATGACCTAGAATTGATGGCACGAACTGATGGATTGGTTACTGGATTATGCAAAATAAGTATTTTATCCAGTTATTATGGGATTCTATAGGCTCCAGTAGGAAAGTCTTGTCTGTACTTGGACCCATTGGATCAAAGCTACTGAACAATAAATCCACAGCAATTGATGACATATATAGGATTAGCTGTATAATTTCACTGTCTATTAATAGTGATTGTTGTAAGTCAACTATCTTTCAACCTATAAGAAGTATGTTGGAAGGACTATCAGAGTGAAAACTGAAAAGGGCTCCTATATCTTTAATGGTTGTCCAGAAGAATGTTTTCCCACACCTGTTACTTGGTTGAATGACAAGCCACACCTGTTCAAATGCCCACTTTAACACAACCATGAGGTACAGAAGCATCTCCAGTTTTCACTCTGGTAATCTTAGACATCACTCATTAGAAAAGACAATAAACTCATTCAAGTTAACTGAATCCTGGAGGACTTATATCTGCATAGACATGCACATGATTCTGCTTTTAATGGGAAATATTATTCAAAAGATATTCTGGTTATCTTTATATGGTTTCAGTTTGTTGAGTGACTGCTGATCCACTTTTTAAAATGCCACTGCATCGTTTCACAGCTTCTGGCTAGGGTATATAGACCTTATTGCTTTAGCAGATCATAGGCCTTTGCAGACTGCCAGAAATAGTGCACTTTAAATTGAGGCACTGACCTGGCTCAGTGCTAGGGAATCATGGGAATTGCATTTTTTTCTGAGACATTGAGCCTTCTGTCAGAGAGCTCTGGTGCCACAATAAAATACAATTCCCATGATTCCCTAGCACTGAGCCAGGGCAGTGCCTCAATTTAAAGTGTTTTGCACCCTGATGGAATAGTGATCTGTGTACAGTAGGAGGCTTCCATCCATGGCCTTGCTAATACTAGCATGGGATATGGGTGTTCTTTGCAGTGGAAACAAAACCTGCATTCCCACCTAGGATAGAGGTGAGCATCATGCAGATTTTCAGATTAGTTGGACTGTAATCCTCAGCATTCTTCATTTGGCTAGGTTTGATGGAAATTGTCAAAAAACATCTGGCGGTGGTTCCCAGCCCTTTTCCAGGATGACAGCTATCTTGCCTTCAACACCTTCTATGGTCTTTTAATGGCAGTTGATTGCTTGCACATCAGTGGGCGACATGAATCCAATTCAAGTTGTCCAAACCAAGTTAAAAACCAACAGGAAAAAGAAAAAAAAGATGATGTTGGAGTTACATTTTGGCAGGATGTTGTTATATTTGTTAAGATGGTACATTCCTCCTCCTTAGCCATCCAGGTTTTGGCAGACAAGAGATTGTAAACACCAGGAAATTAGCAACATAAAAAGAAACCTCCATTGTGATCCACTTTGCTTCTGTCCAGTGCTGAGCCTCCCCTCCTTCTTTGCCAGAGAACATTGAATTTCTCATAGAGTCTCTGTGTTGTAGCATTTGGGAATATTTTAGATGCTGCCTCAATAAAACACACCAAATGTAGTCCCATTTTTTAAAAAGTTTTACCTTTGTTGAAGATAAAAACCAATCTGGTAGTGTTACTCCCAAAAGTAATGAATTAATGTCATTACCATTTCAAATTCTTCTGTTTCCTCAAGCATCCCCACCATTTCTTCCTTGTTTTCTATTATGCATAAACTAGCCTCCTAGAACATCTATATAATCTCTTTCTCTTTCATTTAAAATTATTTCTCAAAACTAAAGCCAGCTGTGCTGCAATCACTAAAGCTAGGGTGCTGGCCATAATGTTGGTGTGATGACAAATCTAAATGCCAGGAAATACATAATAGTAGTTAGAATGGTACAAACCAGCATCAACCTAAATCAATGCATACTAATAAAACATGATATTAAAATAGATGCTGTGATAGCAGATAACTAAGTATAAAATATTATGAGAACAGATAAGGAGAAAATACTCCAGAAATAAGTGCGAATCTCTCATAATAAGTGGAATGGCGCCTTGCATTTATGGAAGCCTGAGTAATTCATTAACTCAGAAAGCTAATTTTGATGGCTTTGCTTCATTTGATTTATCAGTACAGTTTACTTATAACTGATGCAATTATTCTCCAAAGGAGTATCACTTGTTCACTTGTCTTGTGAAATGTTTGCAATCACCTGTGTTTCATTCCACACGTATCTAGCTGAAATCTCTGTTGACTTCAAGTAACATTTGCACCATGGCAATTCGTTTTGTTTATATGAATTATACTACCTTGGTACCATATCATTTAGATCAGTAACATATACAAATAATTAATGCCCTTAGCAACTGTAAACTGAACATGGCATTGTGGTGGGCTCCTCTTTGTTTTTGATTTGCACTTCTACATACACATATAATAGAAAGTTTACTTGAGCATGACCTAGTAGGTCACCAGTTGGCAGAAGATAATTTAGAAGATTAAATGCATCAAGGGTGTGTGGATTAATCCTTGCTGTGTTTACACAGGCAGAATTCACATTGGTACTTGAGGTTTTTTAGCTACTGAAAGCTGGCTGAAGTAGGGTTGAGGAGGCAGAGGATACTGAAACTTCAAGCAGTGTAGTGGGTTGAATGCTGGATTAGGAGTCTTGGAGAACAGGATTTGAACCCCCACTTAGACATGAAAACCAACTGGGTGATCTTGGTTCAGTCACACTTTTTCAACCTTAAAGGAAAGCAGTTAACAATGCCCTCTGAATAAATCTTGACAGGAAAGCACTAGGATTGGCTCCCCATAAATATGTTTGGAGGCAAATAACAACAACAGTAGGGAAGACTCAGAGTTGGCCAGAAATCCTGCAGGAGCGAGAGATTACCTCAGGGGTAGGCAACCTTTCCCCTTTAAGGGCCGAGGAACTTCAGCTCCCAGAATCCCAGGAGCTATTGGCCAACATGGGACTATTGGCCAACATGGCTCAGGCTTCTGGGAGCTGAAGTCCCTCGGCCCTTAAAGGGGAAAGGTTGCCTATCCCTGGATTACCTAGTGGATCCAAAGCCACTTCATTTATCCCAGTACCCTTCCAGACTGATCTGCAAATCTAAATTTGATTTGGGATGGCACTGGTATTTTCCTTCTCATCCCTTTTAATGGGAGAAACATTTAAAAAAAAACAACAAAAGTTCATTGCAAAAAGAGACACCCACCCATTCACCTCCGCCCAATTCTGAAAGTGGCTGGAGGAGGCCCATCAGGCTTGGAAATGGCAAATTGTCAGCCATGAACTACAGTACTCTCTCTCACACAACTTACAATTTCTTTAAAGACTGGAAATGTGATAGTGGTGGTAAGAGTGAGAAAATATCTCTCTCTCCCATAGCTATAAATCAGATGCACCTATTGACTTTGATCAGTAGCAGAACAAGAACACTTTTTTAACCTATAGCATTCAATCCCTATATATTCCTGCAATAGCTGAGAATTTTGATTTTTTAAAAGCAAAATATATAACACCCCCAGAGATGCAGCTGCAGGGAGTTTAAAATGAGGATATTGCCCCCTCGAGTTAACCTTTCCTTCCGTTCTCATATTTCTAAGATTTTAAAGAGTGTGGCATTGAAAATTGTCCTCACCTAGAACACTTCTGTTTGCTCTTTGCATTCCCTTGGTAACTTTGCCTGAACTTTTCTTTGGATGCCTGAAGTGTATTTTTAAATGTTCAGCTGAGGTTTTAAGTTACTGCAATGCTAGAACTTTGGAGACTCAAGGAAATTTTATTGAAGGCAAAATTCTTACAGCAGGACAATGGTCTCATTTTGCCCCACTCCACAGCTATACCTCTGAACACATTCCAATTTTGTTTGTATTTTCATGTGATCTAATGAGATTAGCATTACCCAGTAGCCATCCAAATGTACTGTTAAATGTACTTTTCTAAAGTCCTGTGATCTTTTCGCACAAATACTCCTTCATCCCTAATGGAGTATAGGAGAGCTCTGTCCTTTCTCTGACTAGATTTTTCTCTATTCAGTACATTCCTCCAATGATCCTGTGTTATGAAGCTATTTAGCTCCCATAACAACATATCTCCTGTGGTTTATCCCCCCTCCACACCACACACAAAGGAGGGATCAAGTCAGAAGCTGGTTTGACCACTTTAGAAGTGCCCTATTATCCTCTTGTTATTCAACGTCTAATTCTTTTAGTACATTTTTATTTGGTTCTCCTCAGGCTCATTCACACTTAGGGATAAACTGGTTTCTTAATTGGATCATTTTGAAGTGATGTGATTCGAAACTGAAGCGATGTTCACACTGTTTGCCATGATCAGATCTGTCCATGTTCTTATCAATGTTCACATTTGAATAGCGATTAGAGCTGGCACCTGGGAGGGAGGGCCAATGGGCAGAGGGTGGGCAGAGGGCTGGAACTTACCCACCCCAAAGGTCTTGCCTAAACTGCCCCCTTTCCCCCCTGTCAGCTCACATCGGTTCCATAGGGCTTCTTGTGATTTAAATTTTCCACACTGTCAAAGTGATCCCTTTAAACCACCGTGTAGCTGTCTTCTGCTTCTGCCACCCTTTTCCCTGTGGGTCAGATGTTGGGGAAGCTGGGGAGGGGGGTCCTAGAGGGGGCATGGTGTGGCATGTGTGTTTTTCAAACTTTGGCAGATCCTGCAGTCCTGTGCACAATCTTAGTGTCATGGGTTCATGGGTGAGGGGACTCATGGGTGGTGGTGGTGGTGTTGATGGTGGTGAAATTGCCCTGGCATGCATAGATCTGCCATGGAACTGGCATGAGCTGACAGAGAGAGAAGGGGGAGGTTCAGGCAAAACCTTGGCATAGGTAATATCCAGCCCTGTGCCCATCCTCTGCCTATTGGCTCTCCCTTCCGGGTGCCCAAATGTGAATGGCAGCTTATTCACCTTTGGGGCAATCTGCATCTTCTGAAAAAATGTGCTAAAAGATCCTTTTCAAATTGACCCAGGTCAAGAGGGCTTGTGCCAGTTTGCCCCGCTTCACCCCAGATACACTCGGGTGAAATCAGTTTGAGTGTGAACGAGGCACTTTTAACCCGGTTTGCAAACCGGGCTAAATCAGTGTGAATGAGCCCCTCTATAGAGTTCAAGCAGTGAATCTGGTCATCATTCCCCATTTTGCTTCACAACAACAATCCTATGGAATAGTCTCTAGGCCAATGGTGAATGATTGGCTCATATTCACCTATGTAAATTTGCTACCGTAACTACAATATCAAACTTGGAATCAGAGTAGAGGAAATAGGGTATCCTCTTTCCCCAGTTCCTTTCCATTTATATTTATAATTGAAGTGGAGATGATGATGATTATGGTGATGATGATAATGATGATACCACCACCACCACCACCACCACCACCACCACCACCACCACCACCAAGGGATTGGTTCTTTTTTTGTTGTAATAAGTTAGCATTCAAGTATGTGAATGTGGTGAGTGTGTATTATATTGGTGTGCTGCTTATCACAGTAGAGGCTTCTCCATTCTGTCAATAAAACTTGCCAAATGTCTGCTATTCTTGGTACATCCTATTATAATGAGTCAGACAAACAAAGAGTGTCTGGACTAACCTTCAAAACAATTGAACAGTATATGAAAATAGGTTTCTGTAAAAACTCATTCTTTATCTGTTCCCTGATGTGGAATATGTGAGTGACTTCAGGAGCTGGCTGTATGATTTCTCAGAGGCACTGAAAGATGGAACATGTTCTAAGTGTTTCTGAAAATGCAGGCCCATGCATCTTAAAAAGAGTTTGGCTCTGAACAGAGCTTCTTTTTACCATTTGTTTCTTTGACAGTATTCTTTCAGAGAGAGTGATTCGTCTCTATCTGAGGATGCTTTCAACCTAAATCTAAATGAGCATCTATCTTGGAGTTTTCTTTCTCTCCTACCTCTTACTGCTTTTCAGTCAACCATTGTTGGTTGGCAATTGCTATTTCTGTGTGGTGATCAAAGCACACCCATTTTACATTGTATATTTTTTTTAACCAAAATTCTGTGGAGAACACATGCTTTTTTTCTGGCACAGAAGAGCCAATTTACTGCAAGCAACAGGATCCCTCTGCCTCATTCCAATTTCCCCAGACCTCAGATCTTCCAGAAAATGCAAAGCTCATCCTTCAAATAGTGTAATTTAGTGCTTAAAAGTTACCTATGTTTCTTTTATTAAAAAGTCAAAACTTTCTCCCTTTAGAGATGAAAGACTGAACCAGCAGCTAAACTTGATTCTTCCTTGTCTTATGAAATATGGGTATTCTCTCCCTCTCCCTCCAACCTGCAACTCTATCTGGCTTAGAATGTAATTATTTTCACAAGAATATCTTTTATCAGTGTTTGAAATCCTCTAAGCAGTGGGGAATGCACAGCAGCAAAGTAGATAAACAAATTTGGCATGATGTGTATCTTTCATTGTATTAAAACTTTATGATATTTTCCTATTATTTTCACAAATTAAGGATTTCTTACATTTTTAATGTTCTTGCCTAGACACCAGCTTCTCACAGGCTTTCAAAATGCTGCTATATTTTATTATAACAATATTCATCTGAACAAATTTGGAGTCCCATGGCATCCCCACAACAAAGTAGTTACATATTTATACCTCAGGATTAAATATTTTACTCCATCAGCACACTTGAGAAAGTGGATTGTAATCCACAAACTTTCATGCTAAAATGAATTAGTTGGTCATAACATGGTACTAGAGTCCTCCCCCTACCCTCTTTGTCCTATGTTTTATCACAAAATGTACTAACACACTTACTGTTTTGGAAATTGTACAAATTATGTTTCTTTTGGTTGAATTTTCCATAGTTCTGTCAACAGGTTGGCAATAGGAGTGTTAAGACTAAAAAGTTTGTGGATGGAGGGGAGGAAGCTGCTAGAAAATATTAAAGGAGAAATCCAGGTTTGCTTTTTATTAGACCTTGTCTGCTCACAAATTCCAACACAAGGAGGCAGTGGTGCAGGTGATGTGGCAGGTGACAAGACTGAAGTCGGAGCCAACTTGGTGCTGGAAGATAGTAGGCTCTCTTGTTCCTACTGATGGTGCTAAAAGAGAGCTATGTGGCTAGAATTAAAAATTACAACCGGAAATCTTGCAGTAAAAGTAAAGACAAATGTTTTTCTGTTCTTGAGCAACTACTTTATTGTTTACTGACCCCGAGTTTATCCCAATGCATAGCAACCCTGTGAATGAGATATCTCCAAGTCCCTGTTTCCTCACCTACTCTGCTCAGATCCTGCAGGGTCATGCCTATGGCTTTCCTAACCATCTAGCACAGGGGTAGGCAACCTTTCCCCTTTAAGGGCCGAGGGACTTCAGCTCCCAGAAGCCTCAGCCATGTTGGCCAATAGTCCCATGTTGGCCAATAGCTCCTGGGATTCTGAGAGTTGAAGTCCCTTGGCCCTTAAAGGGGAAAGGTTGCCTACCCCTGATCTAGCATGTGGTCTTCCTATCTTTCTACTGCTTTCTACCTTTCCTAACATAATTGCCTTTTCTAATGATTCATGCCTTCTCATGATGTGTCCAAAGTATGACCACCTCTTGGGTTCCAGGGAGAGTTCAGGCATGATCTGTTGTAGGACTCATTTGCTTGTCTTTTTGGCCATCCACAGTATTCTCAGCACTGTTCTCCAGGGCCATATCTCAAATGAATTGATTTTCTTTCTATCAGCTTTCTTCACTGTCTAGCTCCCACATTTATACATGGTGATGAGGAAAATAATGGCTTGAATTATCCTCATTTTAGAGTTCAGAGCTTTAGCTTTACACTTTGGGATCTTGTCCAGTTTTTTCATAGCTGCCTTTTCTAATCCCAGCCCTTTTCTGATTTCTTGACTGCACTCTCCATTTTGATCAATATTTGATGCAAGGTATGAGAACTCTTTGACTACTTCAAGACTTGTCTAAAATGAATTCTCATGAAGCTTCCATGGTCATTACTTTTATTTTCTTAATGTTCAGTATTAAGTCTATTTTGGCACTTTCCTCCTTGACCTTCTTTAGTAATTGCTGCAGGTCTTTGTTTCTGCTAATAGTATTGTGTCATCTCCATATCTTATGTTATTAAAGTTTCTTCTTTTGAGCTTCATTTTTCTTGCCTCTGAATCTAGGCCTGCTTTGTGTACAATGTTTTCTGCATACAAGTTGATAGATGATAGAATACAGTCTTGCCTAACCCCTTTGCCAATTGGGAACCACTCTGTTTCTTTGTATTCCATTCTGACAGCATCCTATTATTGTGAGTACAGGTTACACAGCAGGGGAATCAGATGCTCTGATGCTCCCATTTCTCTAAGAGCAAGTCATAGCTTCTCAAGATTTAAACAAAGAATTTTTTTTGTAGTCAATACAGCACTTGCAGATTTTCTTCTGGAATTCCCTGGTGCACTCCATTATCCATTATATATTTGCAATGTGCCTCTTGCTTTCCTAAATCCAGCTTGTACTCCTGGGATTTACCATTCCTTGCATGATAGAAATTTTTGCTGCAGAATTTTGAGCATGATTTTGCTTGCATAGCAAATTATTGCAATAGTTCTGTAATTAATGCACTCTTTTGTGTCTCTTTTTTGAGCTACTAGTCCAGTTTCATGATCTGGTCAAGATAGCATCTCCAAATGTTTACCTCTCAAGTGCTATAACTGAATGTGTTAAGAGAAAAGTGTCTTTTTATGCATTTATTTACTTAATAGTTGAGGACTTAAAAGGCTCAGACTCACAGAAAACAAATCTGTGTAAAATCCACATGCCTATGCCCATATTGTGTATTGCATTTTACATTTGTATATCAACAGTGTATATGCAACAATAAATCTGAGGCCCAGAAAAATAAGTTTGAGGATTGAGTACTCCATGGGACCTTCCATTATCTAATAGTTTAGTATATTTTGAGGCCACATAGGACCTTTGCAGACTGCTAGAAATAGTGCAAATTGAGTCCACTTTAACTGCCCCGGGCTCAGAGCTAGGGAATCATGGGAATTGTATTTTTTTCTCACACATTGAGCCTTCTCTGTCAGAGAGCTCTGGTGCCACAATAAACTACAGTTCCCATGATTCCCTAGCACTGAGTCAGGGTAGTTAAAGTGGACTCAATTTGCACTATTTCTGGCAGTCTGCAAAGGCCCATAGTTGGCTTATTAATATAACTAGAGATTCTGTTGAACAGTGGGTGGTGTTGTATTTGGAGGAAAGGTGGCTTCTAGTTCCAGAAGGTAGACTCCTTCAAAACAGCTGCTTCTTCCTACCCTGCTCCTTGAACTGAAGAAGAAAATTTAGAAAAGACCTCTTCCTTGTCAATTCTGCCAAACTAAGGACATATGATAAGCATCAGGCACCTTGCAGGCATAATCAGGAATAGAAACATATAGAGAAAACTTGTTAACATCAGCGATAGCCATAAAGATTCAGGTATACTTGACATATGTTTCAGAAATTTGTTGGGGTCAGTTGCCTCAATACAGCTGGTGTCACGTGGTATGGTAACTCATGGTGTCACTTTCCCCATTGACTCCCTTCCATACACATCACACAAAATCCTTAGTAATTTTTTTTGTATTAATGTTACTCATAAATCATAATTCCCATATATCACTGAATGTAATGGCACTACTTGTGGTATAAACCACTGGCAAAATTAAAAGTATACATTTAAATTACCATATCATATGCACAGTATTTACATGTATATAGTTTCACGTGGTTGGAGTGAAAATTTGGTAAGAAGATATTTTTTTAAAAAGAAAATGTAAAAAGAATAAATATTTTTAAAATTAAAATTTTAAAGTTTTATTTTTTTTTTAAAATGAGGCTTCTCCTTTCTCCTTGCCCCACTCATACTATCTTCACTATTTTAAAGAGATGCAGGCAAATGCCACAACCCATTTCTGCTAAAAGGCAGATCTTTGGGAAGCATATTTGGGGACCCTCACCCTTTAAAGTATCACCTGCTGTGGCTTGCACTTCCCACATTCCCCCCCCCCTGAACTCCTGGTGGGGGTCTAGTGAAGAGAGCTAAAATACTTGAGGGGACTACATTTACAGCCTTTTAGAACTCAAAATAAGGTATCTTAACATTTAAAGTACAATCCTCTATAAATATATTTTGGAGCAAAGCCTATTAGGGAACACACAATTTATTGAGAATAAATGTGTCTTAGATTTTTTTTTTTTAAAAAAAAATACTATCTGCTTCTGTCTGCCTGTCTTTTTTTTTTTCCCCTTTGGTCTTCATTTAGAAATGAATTTCTATTTCTGACTGCTGGCAATTCAGACTGCGCTAAACTTAAAAACATATTAATAGCAAAAGATAAGACTGTACAGTACTGGTCTCTCTCTCTCTCTCTCTCTCTCTCTGTCTAAGTGTCTATTGTTTTTACAGTTGAAAGGTAATACACCCTCTTATTTGTCTTCCATCTGCCACATGATTACAGCAATAGATTACAAAGGAGGCTGCTTAAAGAGCAAGATGACTTCATTAGGTTCAGATAATTCACTCATTGCCTTTCCTTTTCCAGGCAGTGAGACACTAAGTAGTTGGAACAGTGTGTGGTCTTTGGCTCTTGTTCAGTTTTTCTAAAGCTTTCTGAGGTATTTTGTGGGTTTTTCGGGCTATGTGGCCATGTTCTAGAAGAGTTTCTTTCTGACGTTTCACCAGCATCTGTGGCTGGCATCTTCATCTTTTCTCTGAAGATGCCAGCCACAGATGCTGGCGAAATGTCAGAAAGAAACTCTTCTAGAACATGGCCACACAGCCCGAAAAACCCACAAAAAACTATGGATGCCGGCCATGAAAGCCTACGACTTCACACTTTCTGAGGTACATTAATTTTGGTCTTAGGTGATGTGAGTTTTATTTTAATACAAATGTGCTACCAGTTTGAATGAACAAGAGAGAGGCCCACTTCCACCATTCAGTAATATGAGGAGGATGCCTGAGAAAGCAGGCTTGTTGTCTTAACTGCCCTTGAGTCAACCCCAACTCATGGCAATCCTGTGGATGAGACATCTCCAAGACCCGCTATCCTCCACTGCTCTGCTTATGTCCTGTAGAGTTAGGCCTGTGATCTCCCTGATTGAGCCCAACCATCTGGCATGCCTTTGTATTACCTTCCTTATGATGATGAGGGCAAAGTACAACAACCTCAATTTGATCATCTTAGCTTCCAGGGAGAGTTCAGGCTTGATCTGTTCTAGGACCTGTTTGTTTGTTATTATAGCTGTCCATGGTATCCTCAGCATTCTTCTGCAGCACCACATCTCAAATGAGTTGATTTTCTTGCTTCACTGTCCAGCTCTCACATCCATACATGGTGATGGGGAATATAATGGCTTTTTTAACTTCAGTACTCAGTTGCATATCTTTACTCTTTAAGATCTCTTAGATGTCACCAAACCACCAAACAGTTTATTGTGGTTTTATTTTTCTTGCAGAAATGAGAAGAGCAGCTTGAGGGATTTTTGCCTCATGTGTCAAAACTGCCTTGAGAAGCTTTGAACTTTGATGGGGAGGGGGAACTTTCTGTTGCTGTACTTTGGGGAAAAAATTTTGATCTGGACTTTGGCAAGAGAGTTAGGCCTGTAAGTTGTTTTTGCATATAAATGCAAAATAAAATTCAATGCAGGGATAAAAATCAAGTCAGGCCAGACACTATGGGGGCCTACCACACCTCATCCATTTTGCTCTTCATTGTGCAATGCAGCCTACTCTCCCACAGTGAAGAGCATAGGTGTAACGTGGTAACTTCTGAATTCTGTTTGTGGCTGTGAAATCTGGATAGTGAAGCAAGCTGACAGGGGAAAAAATCAACTCATTTGAAATTTGGTGCTGGAGAAAAGTTCTACCGATATCCTGGACCACTAAAAAGACAAATAAATGACTTCTGGAGCAAATTAAGCCTGAATTCTCCCTAGAAGCCAATATGACTAAACTGAGGCTGTTGTACTTTGGACATATCTTGAGATGATGTGATTCATTAGAAAAGACTATAATGCTTGGTAAAGTGGAAGAAAAAGCCAGCATGGTGTAGTGGTTTGGATGTTGGACTAGGACTCCAAAGACCAGGGTTCAAATCTGTGCCCGGCCATTGAAACTCACTGGTTGACCTTGGGCAGGTCATACTCTCTCAGCTTCAGAGGAAGGTAAGGGCAAATGTTGCCAAGAAAACCCTGTGAAAAATTTGTTTTAGGGTTGCCATAAGTGATGGAAACAAGTTGCAGGCACTCCACCACCAAAGTGGAAGGTAGTAAGAAAAGAGTGTGATCATAAAAGGTGGATCAAAGAAGTTACAGCCCTAAGTCTGCAAGACCTAAGCAGAGTTGTTGATGTCTGGACATCTTGGGGGGGGGGGTTCTCTCATTTGTAGGGTCGCCATAAGTTGAAGTTGCCTTGATGACATTTTTTTTTAAAAAAAGGTGACTCAGGCAATTGGTCCATGTAGTCATGTATCCTTTACAGTGGTCAGAGATAATCATTCTTCAGCCAATGAGCTACAATGAAGTGATGTCTATACAAATTAATAATAAATAAAATTAAAAACTATAATGCCAAGTGGCTGTATATATTCCATTTACAGAAATACAGATCTGCATTTTGAGCTGCCCAAAGTTATCAAACAAGAGTGGGTTTATTAGTAGTTATCATTCATACATTTGACAGCTGAATTATGATTTTATTGTTCATTTCATCATCTCTTTTCATCTTGGTATTAAAAAAGTTTGCATGGTTGTAAAAATAGTTAGCTAAGAAGTCTCTAGAGCTCTTGGAATCTAATGCAGAGTTGAAAGTTCATTGTGTACAATCATATATTACTTTTGACATTCACATTCTTTTAGACATTTGGCTGTAGCAAAAGCCAAATGAAAAATGGGGATCTCTGCGAGTGATTTATCTCACCAGGGAAGGAGCTAATCTTTTCTCCCATTTTTTATCCACAAATTCATGGGTTTAATTTGTGAGATAAGACTTTGGCATCTTTTAAGCAAAAATTGAATACAAATCAGCAAAAGCTCAGTGTGTATGGAGACAGTATTAGTCAAGACATTCACAAGAACAAATGTGATAATCAGATATAAATACCCTTTTTTGTGAAGTTAAATGATAAAAATAGTTTTAGCTACCACATGAAAAGGAGATTTTAAAAGTAACCTTGGCTGTAGAACCAGCAATTACAATTACAGTATTACTAAGGTTTAACTTGGAAAATGTATTTAAATGCTGGCTACTGTTCTCTCTCTCTCTCTCTCTTTCTCTCGGTATATATGTGTATACACATGCACACATACATGCATAAATGACTAGAGATGGTGCTGTATGCAAATCTGAGATATTTCTGACAAAGGTGAAACCTAGAACTTATTCAGTGGCTGCAACATACAATAGAAGTTCTGAAGTCACCAGTCAAACTGGGACCACGGTTCTGTGAACCAACAGATAGATGCCTTGCAATAGTTACCTCTGAAATGTTATCAGAGAAACAAAATTTGAGGTTGCTTCTAAGAGATAACCTCTAAGAAATTTTGGCAGAAGCCAGAAAACGTTCAATAAAATTAGTTGGGGATTGGCGGTGGTCCTCATCCACAGGAAAACAGATGATAAAAGGATTTTAAGGAATTTCCCAACACTGGGAAACAAGTAAATACTATTTTGCTCTACCTGAGGCAGGAAAATATACTAAGCTAAGTTGCTCAAACCCTACATTGTCATTGGATTTTGCCTCAAACAAAATACCAGAACTTAATCTTTTTCAAATTTTAAGCACAGTTTCCAGAATTGTTTAGCCATTGGCCATATTAATTGAGAAACTCTAGGATTTGTAGTAAACACACACACACACACACACACACACACACCCCAACACACACCAGTTCTTCAAAGTTCACTTTGAATGTTGCGATTTCAAACCAGTGGAATTGCTTTGGGGATGTTTAGAGTAGCTAATGGTTTCTAGAAAACCAACATTTCCCAGTGGTGCTTTCTGTTGTGTTTGCCTGTTGTTACATTCCATACTTTGGAGGTGTGCTGGAACTTCAGTCATTATCATCTGCAATTTAAGAAATGTATTTTATTCATTCATTTATTTATGTAATATCCCACTTTTCTCCCAACACAGGGCCTAAGACACCTTAAAACGAGTTAAAACAAAGAACAGTTACATGATTAATACATTAAAAAAAACAACAAAAATAACAGCTAGTATATTACAGTGGCCCCTTGTTATCCACTGAGCTTTGGTTCCAGGACCCCCCTTGGATTACGAAATCTATGGATGCTCAAGTCCCATTAAATATAATGGCAGAACAAAATGGTATCCCTTATATAAAATGGAAAATCAAGGTTTACTATATGGAATTTATACATATTTTTAAATATTTTCAAGCCATGGATGCTTGAATCTGTGGATAAAAAAAATCCATGGATAAGGAGGGCTGACTGCACTTTTATTTCAGGAAACATATTCCTGGCCACTCCCAAAACCTGGATATCCAGATTTGAATGTGAATCCAAAAGTACACCAAATGTGTGAAGTATAATCCTATCCAGTAAAGGCTAAATTCCTATTCCTTGATCTGCCTTTCAACTTACTAGGATCACCTCTGTCTTGTGTAGATTTAACTTCAGTTACTGACAGAAGAAACTGATTTAGGGGGAAAATCTTTCTTGGAAGAGACAGAGTTGGGTGTTATCATCATATTCATGAAGTTTCCTATAGATCAGGGGTAGGCAACCTTTCCCCTTTAAGGGCTGAGGGACTTCAGCTCCCAGAAGCCTCAGCCATGTTGGCCAATAGTCCCATGTTGACCAATAGCTCCTGGGATTCTGGGAGCTGAAGTCCCTCGGCCCTTAAAGGGGAAAGGTTGCCTACCCCTGCTATAGATGTTAAACAGCACAGGGGACAAAACTGAGCCCCGAGGACAACGTGAACAGGCATCCTTCACCACTGCCCTCTGAGTTTGCTGCTCCAAGAAGAATTGGAGCCACTGTAAAACAATATTCCCAAATCCTATCCCAGGGAGACAATACAGAAGGATATCATTATCAGTAGTACTGAAGGCTGCCAAAAGGTCCAGTAGAACCAAAATGGACATATTCCCCATGTGCAGTTCTGGGTCTAAGGCCGATGCAGACAGGCACTTTAGGCCAGCCTGGGGGTGGAGGTGGGGCAGGGCGACCACACGCCATCTGCCCTTCTCTGCCCTACTCTGCTCTGATGCACCCAACCACACAGTGCATGGTATCAGGGTGCCCCGTTGGCACAGCGTGGAGACACACTGTGCTAAAGGGGTGTAAAACACTGTCCCTGGGATAAGGGCAGCTTTTTGCTGCCCCAAAAAGGAGTGGCATTTATCCACTCTTTTGGGGGTGGCAAAAGGGAGGATTGGGGCTGTGGTGTGTGGTTGTTGCGGCCCCGATCCACCGCTCCCAGGAGCGACACAGAGCCACCCCTTATGGGCCATCTGCATCAGCTTAAGTCATTTACCAATGTGCCCAATGATGTCTCCATCCCATAACCAGGTCTGATGCCAGTCTAAAAAGGATCTAGATCAGGGGTAGGCAACCTTTTCTCTTTAAGGGCTGAGGGACTTCAGCTCCCAGAAGCCTCAGCCATGTTGGCCAATAGTCCCATGTTGGCCAATAGCTCCTGGGATTCTGGGAGCTGAAGTCCCTCGGCCCTTAAAGGGGAAAGGTTGCCTACCCCTGATCTAGCTAATCCATTCAAGAACCCCTGGGAAGCCAGGGTTTAACAGGATCACCAGCCAAGGCAACTGGAATAGAAGTCTTTTATTTAAGATTTTAAAATATTTTATTTTGAAAGATCTCTGCCAATATAAAGATGGATAAACCACTGGTTCTCTATCCTTAAACTATCAGTTCAGCAAAATGTGCTTCACACTGTACTCTGAGAATTTCAGCCTTATATTCAATTCTTAGCACATTTAAGTAGAAATCCTTAGCACATTTAAGTACAAATGGTTGTGTGAATCATTTTTGGTGTTCTTGAGAATATTCTCTGCTCTCTCAGCAGCTGGGCTAGTGAACATGAGTGACTTCTGTTTCTAGTAATACATGTCAGAAAAGCATCTTGGGAAAGATATGGATTATTTATTTTATTGAACAGAATAATTGAGCTGTTGGCCTTCATAAAAAAAGTTTCCATCTATGTAACATATTAAAAGAAAATTAGGATATATATTGCCTAGTTAACTGATTCAAAACAGCACACGACTGTGCTGGCTTTAACTTTACTTTCTTCTTATTCTTGAGTTTTTAATTGATCTAGTCTATGTTTTAATTGAGCTTTTGATTTTCATTGTACAGTGGGCTCTTGGTTGGTTGAACCCACATATAAAAAATCTGTGGATATGGAAAGCTGACTGTATTTTATTATTATTATCAACTCCAAGAGTAATTTGTGATGGAAAGGAAGGATATAAATTTAATTAATAAATAAACAGCTCAAGTGCATTTAGAAATTAAACTGTTTAGTTAAGTAAACATATTTGGGGTAGCTGTGCTGGCCATACTGGGAATAACAACAGCATCAACAACACAAAAGAAACCAGAAGTGATACCTTTATTGGTTAACAAATTGCACAAAATATAAAATGCAAGCTTTTGAAGCTCCATTAACTTCTTCATCAGGCAAAAGATATTTTAAAATCATACAGGAGGAAGAAAAAAGTGATAGTGTGGAGTAACAGGCCTGCATTTTGTATATAATGTAAATGTAGGCCTGTGACTCCAACACTGTCACTTTTCTTCTTCCTGTATGGTTTTTAAACATCTTTTGCCTCATGAAGAAACCAATGGAGCTTCAATAGTTTGCATTATAAGTTTTGTGCATTTTGGATGGCCAATAAAGGTATCACTCCTTTGTGGATTTTATATTTTGTTTAGTTGAATTAGTATAAGGATGTTGTTTACTTAGTACAGTTGGTCCTCTGTATGCATGGATTCCATCATCCACAGTTTGAAAATATTTCAATTAAATAAATAAATCCAAAAAAATGATTTTGCCATTTTATATAAGGGACACCATTTTACTACTCCATTGTATATAATGGGACTTGACTGTCCATGGATTGTATATAATGGGACTTGACCATCCATGGGGAGTCCTGGAACCAAACTTCAGTGGATACCAAGAACCCACTGTATAAAGAATAATCTCTCAAACTTGTAATGATATAGAGTAGTCAAAAATGGTAGAAATTCAAGTACTGGGCAGTCAAGAAGCTTGTGAATTACTGACTCTCCTTCTTTGGTCATAAATTTATTCTCATGTCAATTTGACAATTCAAAGTATGATGACATTTAATTTTAGTGTTTTTATATTTCTTTTAAATAATGGACTTAAGCCTAAAATTAGAGTACACTAAATTTACCTAATACTGTTTTCATTGTTTCTGATGCTATTTTCAGTGGTACTAAATATAAATGTCATCCAGTAATGAGACAGGCATGATGAAAAATAGAGGTCTACCATAAAGCAGTACATTCTGATTTGGATTTTTGTAGGCAAGGCTCACAAGCAGGCATAAGCTCAAAATAGCACTAAACCAATAAGACAGTCTAATTGCTTAGAGACAGTTTGCATGACCAGATTACTGCAATGTGCCAGTTCTTTTCACATCAGCTTCTTTTACACTAATAGGAATCATACTAGGATATCACTATCAATGAGAGTAGGGAACATACTATTGATCCTTCTATTCTCTTTTCACCAGCCACTGGCCAATTGCCTCACGAAGTTCCTAAGTAGGTCATGAAAGCAATGACAGTTGTTTCTTCTCACCAAAAACTGATTTGGTAATCATGAAAAAAGTGTTTGTACCGTTTCCAATCTACCTTTTTCCATGGAAGCTTAATGTAGCACAAAATAACTAAAAGGGGACAGGGAGGGACAAGAAGACAAGGAAGTTCTCAAGCTTTCTTCAGCCCAGGATGACTGATTTTTCCATTACCAGATGGCCACAAACTGCCCTGAGGATAGCAAGATAAACAGTTTGTCAGTGTTGGGCCCTGGACCATAGTCAGAAGCAAGCTAGAAAGCACCCAATAGAATCAAACCAATAAGAGGGGGCCAAAAGTAAGCATGGATCAAAGAACAAACCATGAGGCAGGGCCAAGGAAGAAGCCAGAGATTGTCTAAAAATAAACAAGAGTGCATACACACCAGTGCTCAGAGCAACTTTATTCCTCAAGCAAGATTCAGATGGAATACAAAAGTCTATTATAGTTTTTCCTGCTCAGGATGATCCAGTTTAGGTGAATTGAGTCTATTCAGTATTTAATTCACTGGCTGAGTTAAATGGCATATGGAACAGTGGTCCATAATCACAGCAACTTCTGACCAGAGCATGACAAAGTTACTTTTTGAATGACAGCTGCCAGAATCTCCACTGATTATGATGGAGAGCTCAAAGAGGCTGAGTAACAGGAACAATGAAAGGAATACCAGAATAATTTTAAAAGTAGAAAACACTGGGTTGATGTATTTCCCACATCCCTCTATGGACGTTATCACACGTGGCCCACAAAGCGATAATAAACTGGAAATGACAAATTTAGAAAATAAACCAAAAATAAACCTTGATTCTGCAAATGGTTTTAACACGTAATTCCCTTAATTGCGCAATTAAGGAAAGCTCCCCCTGAAACTGCATTTAACATTCATACACAAGTGAGAAAATCCCATACATGTACTAGAAATGATCATGCGCACTATAGCCGTGGCTGTCACTCACCGCAGCTGTCACCCCTTCCCCAGGTCGTCC
>CM034706.1:52167049-52188177 GCA_020142125.1 Phrynosoma platyrhinos | reverse complement strand
TACTTCTCTTGATCTAGACACTATACTTCTACTGATGCAGCCTAAAAGATATTCAGTCTGTACTAGTTTAGATACAATGAACCATATTAAATCCAATTTTTGTCCCTTGTCTCTTTAGTCCATATGCATTGCGTATGTTTTATGATTTATTGATATACACCAGGGGTAGGCAACCTTTCCCCTTTAAGGGCCGAAGGACTTCAGCTCCCAGAAGCCTCAGCCATGTTGGCCAATAGTCCCATGTTGGCCAATAGCTCCTGGGATTCTGGGAGCTGAAGTCCCTCGGCCCTTAAAGGGGAAAAGTTGCCTACCCCTGATAAGATTATAAGTAGTATATTGAGAGCCTGCATGATACAGTGCTTTAAGTGTTGTACTAGGAATTGAGGAAACCAGGGTTCAAATCCCTGCTTGGCCATAGAAACCCATTGGGCAAGTCACAGTCTCTCAGTCCCATAGGAAGGCAATGGCAAGCACGCTGAATATATCTTGCCAAGAAAACCCCATGATAGATTCACCCCAAGATTGCCATAAGTTGGAAATAGCATGAAGGCACACAGCAACAAGCAGTATATAAATATTCATAAATAAAAATAACTATGTGGTGTAATGTCCCTTTAAAGCAAAGCTACTTTGTTTCCAACTGTATAGTATTAAGTGGGCTGAGACTCCTTTGTTTGTCAGACCTTGTCCTGAATTCTTGGCTAGAGTTTGTGAAGGAATAAAACCTGTCTCTGATGTCTTGGAGTCTTACCAGCTTGTTCATTGTTCATAGTATGGTGTTAGAATATGTAATCCTCATGCCCTAGCTGAGTTAGGCTGCAGTTCTATATACAATCCTCTAAGAGTAACATCCATTAAACTCATCAGGCTTACTTATGGTAAGAGACACACATAGTTTTGGGTTGTCAATCATCATGGAGTTGTCTTGTCTACTCCATTTACTGAAGAGCGACTATGTGGTGAGAACCAGCATGATGTATTAGTTTAAGTGTTGGCTGGGACTGTGGACTGAGCCATTGAAACCCACTAGTGACCTTGACAAATCACAGTCTTAGAAGAAAGCAGTGACAAACCTCTGAATAAACATTGACAAGAAAACCCTATGATACATTCTCTGTAAATTGACTGAAGACACACAGAGGGCCTTCTCTGTAGTGGCACCCATGTTATACTTTCTGTCCAGAGGACCAATTGGCACCTACTTTGCTGTCATTCTAGTACCAAGTGAAAACATGGCTGTTTACAAAAGCCTTTGGAGTCTAACTGGTTTTATACAGATCCATAAATGTGCATGGTTTTGAATTTTTGAAATGTATTTTAAATTGTTTTAAATTGTCCATTTTTAACTTGTTAAAGTGTTTAACATGTTTCTAGCCTTTAAAAATCATTTTATTGTTTATACTATTCTACCCTGATTTTGTTGATTTCATTATATGCCATCTTGAGATAAAAGGGAGAATATAAACATTTAAATGAATTAACAAATTGATGAATAAATAATTAAATAAAAACAACAGCAGCAATTCTGTTGTACTGTAAAATAGATGTGCATGAAGTCATAATCAAGCAGAAAGTTGTCCACACAAACTTCATTGCAAGTAAAGGGAACTGTGTAAGAACATAACAGAATTTCTGTCTGGATTTTGCCTCATTTTTACTTTGTTAATCCTTGACTTGCACTTTGACCAGACCAAAAACAAACAAACAAACAAAAAAAACAAAAAACAAAACAAAACAAAAAAAACATTCCTTTGTATGAAAGTGTCTGCAATATAAAAACACAAAATGTTGCCATTACATTCATTAATGAAACAAAACCCACCTAATTACTATTCTCATGTGAGAAAGTACCCTTTGCTAAGTAAAATGTTCTGTTGTACCAAAATGATAAGATATATGAAAATTCACTGGAGAATTCTGCACATATTTGCAAGCAAAGCTTTGTTGGCTTAATCCTACCAGTCTTTGTGGAATTTAGAGATAACAGCATGGACGTATTTAAGCCATTGATTTTTGGCAAGATTTACTGCTGTTGCTTTTGTTAAAATCTCCTGTGTGACTTTACAGAAATGAGGACTGCATTATTGTTGTTATCATGAGAGAGAACATTTACTTCTGCCTCCTTATTCCAGATTGCTGTCAAAATGAGTGAAACACCATCAACCAACTGTTCGGTGATTCAGCACCATACTTCGGAGAGTGAACAGTCTTTGTCTGCACGGCCTTTCAATGTCACAGAACCTGTTGTGGCCAAAAGGGTCTGCTTTTACAAAAGTGGAGACCCTCAATTTAATGGGGTCAAAATGGTTGTCAATAACCGTTCTTTCAAATCATTCGATGCCTTGCTTGACAACTTGTCAAAAAGAGTACCACTGCCTTTTGGGGTGAGGAATATCACTACACCACGGGGAATACACAGCATCAATAACCTGGAAGACCTTGAAGATGGAAAATCATACATCTGCTCCCAACAGAGAAAAATCAAGCCCATTAACCTGGAAAAGGCCAGTAAAAAGCCTTTGCCATGGCAGAACAGCAGACCAATCAGTGCTCGCCGAAGGGCTGTACAGTTAACTAGAGAAGGGGACCGAAGTGCATTCCAGAGCACAGTCAAATTAAGCACTCCTAAGAAACTATTGGTTTTTAAAAATGGCAATGTAAGAATTCGACATACGGTTGTTTTAGGCAAGAAGAACACACAAAACTTTGAGGCCTTTCTGGAGCACATCAGTGAATTAATGCAGTATCCAGTTGTGAAATTATATACTACTGATGGGAGAAAGGTAAGAATAGTGGAAAATATCCAAAATATTTTTCAATGTTGGTAGAGGTAATGGCAGTGGCAGGGCTTCTTACAACTATTTGAATCTGATAACATTAAATTTAGCACAACTAGAACATTCATATCACATCAGACAGAGTGCATTGAGCTGAGTTACTTTAATAAAGCTCTGTATATCTTCTGGATTCTGAACACAAGAGTTCATTCACTCTTATAATATCATTATGTCTCTGGCTTGTTAAGAGAGCAACCAACTAGACATTTCAGTTTGGACAACACAACAAACAAATCATGGTGAGAAATTCCCTGGTTTATTTATTTTCTTCCACTACCAGGAAGCACTAATTGGGATTAGGTGAACATTACATACAGGAATGCTTGTTCATTTCCAATAAACTAGAATTCTGAAGTATTCTGACTTATGTTAGTTGTGAATCAACTTTCTGTGACTCATTAAGTGTACAATATTATGAATGATGGAGTCTTTAATGAGATCCTTAATCCTAGCCTTTCACTTCCTTCATGTTTTTAGCCAAAATATTCCTCTGCTAGGGATATGCACAAATATTCTTTTCTTCAATGGGAAAGGGTATCTCAACATCCCACTGAGAAAATGGTCAACAACCATTAAATTTCCCATACTTTAGGACTTGTTTTGGTACAATTTACATGTGCACAGATCTTTAATTTGCTCCCCAAATTATCCTGCTTAGTGCACACAAGTGTTGAACCAAAGTGTTAACCAAAAAGGGGGATTTCCCCAAACCATGTTTATTCACTTTTTGGGCTGCAAAGAAGCCCCCAGGAGAAAAAAAATAACTGAAAAATCCATATGCACTCAAGAGAAAATATTTGAAATTATTCGTTCTGGCATGCAGAATTACAGTCGGCCCTCCTTAACCACAGATTCTGCAACCACAGATTCCACCATCCACATCCTGAAAATATTTTTTTAAGAATCCAAAAAGCAAACTTTGATTTGGTCATTTTTTAAAAATAAGGAACACAATTTTGCTATGTCATTGTACATAATGGGACTTCAGCATCCATGGATTTTGATATGCATGGGGAGTCCTGGAACCAAACCTTAGTGGATACCAAGGACCAATGTAAATAAGTGAAGATTTATATCCATTCCACAGTATTGAAGGGAAATATCTCAACCAGTAAGCAGTTAGAAGCCCTTCATAATGCCTCCTGTAATTCAAACACTACAAGTGAGGCACAGTTGTGTGTAAATCCATCTTTAATTTCTATTACAACTGCTGTTACACAGCTTCTAATTCACTTAGCATCTTAGTTTTCACACACACACAAAAGCTATATAATATGTTTTCTCTGTTATTCAACAGTTTACCACAATGGCCAAGTACAATGACCTGACATTCTGGTCTTTCACATGTCAGAGAATAGACTTATGTTGTCTCTATATTTATTGGACCCTGAGAAGAGGTCTTGGTATTAAAGAAATCCATAGAAAACTTAGAGACACAGAAGTGGAAGTGAGGGGAATTTAAATCCTCCTATTTGTGAAGAGCTAGCTTGCTTTTAAACCACAGCTTCCTGTTCTACTTCTAGAGTGTACTCATGCTTACTAAGGAGCTTAATCCAGGGTAGCCACAGAAGTGGCCTCAATCTTGTTACACGTGCAAGCCAAGATACAATCCCTTCAACACTATGCTATGTTTAGTTTGCTTATGAAGCATAACCCCCACATTTTCTTTCAAGAATATGGGAATGCAATTATTTAGCACTGCCATCATTCTTTTTAAGAGTCCTTTTTCTTTTTGGCTCAGAAACCAAAACCCCAAATCTGAACTATTGGTATCTTCTGTGGTCATCTCATGAGGCCCACTATAGTTACATGCAGTGTCATTTTCTAAAAAGCCCTAATAAGTTTAACAAAACAAACCAAAACAAAAAAACAGACTCAAGTAGTGGCCAAGGGTTATCATACTGAGTTAACTATTAAAAAACTAAAAATTCTAATTTAGTTCCATTTACATTAAAATGGGCTGCCTTTACAAACTGTTAATTTGCAATTTTTATTTAAATTTATGGTGCATTTACTACATTTAAATGCTTCCCAGAATAGAGGTGGAAAATCCCATTCATTATTTTACTCATCCTGGTTCTTTTCCTGTTTTCATCTCTGAAGAGAAGGTATTGTATTTAAAAACAAAAAACAAAAACAAAAACACCACATCCTTTTTTTCACCAATCCCATCAAAACCTTTTATTATATTTTATTATATTTTTCCTTTCTCTCTCTCTTATAATATCATCTCCTTACCATCACAGTTTGTTTTGTTTGCTGATTCCCATGTGGATCTCAGCAATAGTCCTAGATTAAGAACTTCTTGGGACAGAGTAGGAGCCTCTATGACTGTTGTCAGTGCAGAAGACAACAGGACCACATGGGTAAATGAACATCCCTTCCACTCCTATTCCAAGTTGCCCTTACTACTTGTGACTCAAACCTTATCATTTCACAACACTGGTGGATTAAGGACAAACAAAACAAAAAGTAGTTTTTCAAGTTAGAAGCAAAGATAACTAAACAGGGGCTGTCATACTTTGGACATATCTTGAGGTTATGTGACTCTTTGGAAAATTCATGGTAAAGTAAAAGGCAGTAAGAAACAAAGGCAGTAAGAAGACCACACTGTAGAAGGCTTGATTCAGTCAAGAAAACCAGAGCCCTGATCTGGCTAATTGATGACTGCAGTGCTTGAAGATCTTTCAGTCATAGGGTTGCCATAAATAGAAGTCAACTTGATGGAAAATCACAACAGCAACAAAGAATGAAGTGGGTAATGCAAAGTTTGGTGACTATTTAGCTCTCTGGCTCCTTTAATCTTAGTGCTGAAATACTAACTTAAGTATTTAGTTTCATTAAAAATAATTTCATTTATTTGCTCATTTGTTTGCAAACAGCCAACTTAAATAACAACTTAATTTATTTTAATTCATTAGTTCCTGTCACTGGATAGGTATGAGGTAGTGCATTCTAAACAACAACAACAATGACATTATTATTATTATTATTATTATTATTATTATTATTATTATTATTATTATTATTAAACAGCTAGTGAAGAAAGGATGTAGGAATTCTTTGCCACAGCTTCAATCAAAATTGGATCCTCTTAAATCCCTTAAAATAATAAAACAGTATAAAGTGGTTGGACTCCAGTGATGACTGAAGTAGCTTTATTTTTCCTCCTACAAGGTCATTAATTTTGTAGAAAAACTTGGTATCTTGATATAGCTATATCAAATATCTTGATATAGCTACATGTATTTTTTTGCCATCTGTGGCAAAGTCAGGGGCTGAGTTATGACAATTATGAAACTGAGAAGACAGGGGTATCATCATGCTCAGAAGAACTGTAAGGTCTACAGAAGGAAACGGAACAGCCCAGTGCTCAGATTCCACCAAATTCTGGTTGTTTATGGATGCGGAGTGTAGAATGGGGTAGTTTGATAGAGGAGATATATGTATTATGTGTTCATGCATGCATACACACATACTTAATTGAATGTGAGCAGACATATACATGCACATGCACCCATTTTACACAAATGCTGTGATGAAGGCTAGATTATCAAAAGAGTGCCACTAAGAATTAAGGCAACTGTTCCCATGTGTTCAAAGGAATGGCAAGCTTTGACAAAATAGAGAAGGAAAGTGTAAGGCAAAACGTTTTTCCACAAAACTGCTCCACAAGTTCACAGAATCTCACCTTAACTGACCAATCATGCTCAGTGGCAGTAACATGCTGACTAGATAATGAGAGTGCGATAGAATGGAATAGTGTGTCCAGGAGGAAGGAAGGAATGCTTGCTTTGTTGATGGCTGACTGGAATACTGAACAGGAATATTCCACACTTCAATATTTTGTGACAATACATCCAATAGTCCTGATGAAAAATCAATACTTAGGAGAAGAGGCAACTGTTAGAACAGAATATATAACAGAATGGTTCCCAATTGGCAAAGGGGTCAGGCAAGGCTGCATATTATCACCTACTTGTTCAACTTGTATGCAGAAAATATTATATGAAGAGCATACCCATCAGAAGGAGGAGTAAAGATAGGAGGAAGGAATATCAACAATTTTAGATATGTGGATGACACCATACCACTAGCAGTAAACATCAGGGACTTGGAACAATTACTAAGGAAGGTCAAGAAAGAAAGTGTAAAGGCAGGTTTGTTGCTGAACATAAAGAAAACAAAATTAATGACCATAGCAGATTTACATAAATTCAAACTAGACAATGAGGAAATTGAAATAGTTAAAAGATTTGCTGTACCTTGGATCAAACATTGATCAGAATGGAGACTGCTGTCAAGAAATAAGAAGAAGACTAGGAATAGGAAAGGCAGCAATGAAAGAAATAGACAAGATCCTAAAGAGTAAAGAGATACAACTGAGCACTAAAGTTAAAATTGTTCAGTCCATCATATGCTCTATTACCATGAATGGATGTGAGAGGGAGACAGTCAAGAAAGTGGATAAGAAGAAAGTCAACTCATTTGAGATGTGGTGCTGGAGATGTGTGCTGAGTATACCATGGTCAGCCAAAAAGACAAACAAATAAATCATTGAACAGATCAATTGAACTCTCACTGGAAGTCAAGATGATTGAGCTGAGGATATTGTATTTTGACCACATCATGAAAAGGCATGAATCATTGAAAAGCCAATAATGTTAGGAAAGTTAGAAGGCAGCAGAAAGAGAAAAACCACACACCTAATCAGGGAGGTCATGGGCCTGAATCTATGAGACCTGAGCAGAGCAGTGGAGGATAGGGGGTCTTGGACATGTCTCATACATAAGGTCACTATGAGTCGAGGTTGACAGAAGGACAGCTAACAACAAGAAAAAACCAATAGTTTCTGAAACTGTCAAATGCTAATAGAATCACTGTTTTTACTTTAAATCCATATCCAAAGAAGTCTTCTTTTCTTTCCATAGCAAAGAACCTTGTTTGTTGTTTCTCTTCTAGATCTCCAACTTTCAAGCTTTGGTTCTATGTTCTGGAGCTGTTGTCGCAGCAGGGAGAGAACCTTTCAAAGCAGGGAATTATGATCCCCATAGGTACTCATTACCTGGTAAACTGGCTGGGTCCTCCAATCGTGTATACCCCAGAACCAAGGCCAAGTCAGAGAGCAGAAAAAGTAAGTCTCCTGTTCATAATTTTCAGCTTTCCTAAGTAATTCCCCCCTCTCAACTTTTACTGTTCTGTAGAGCCAGCTCTATACAGCAGTGTGAGAGGGCTGTCCCAGTCAGTACATTTTGAGCACTGAGACAGGACAAAAGCTTCTGACTATTTAACATATAATTATTGTATTTTTACTGACAAGAAGGAAGTGAGGAACTTGTGTGATTTTTTTGCCACAGGTGCCAAAATGACTTGAAAGGCCTTGATTTGACTTAGTGCAAAAAGTACCATTTGCTCCTTTTTTTCCAACAAAACATTCTGGCTTAGCACTTTTGTTCTGCTAAATGGAATAGTAAAACAAAATAGAGTCACTAGACACCACTAGGGCATTAAAAATGTCATGTAAATTCCCTTGTCAAATTCTCACAAAAGTTGGAAAGGAAAGAACCCAAGGAAAGTGTCAAAGAGTAGGTAAGATATGCATATAAAATAATAAGCGCTACCAGGTCCCTGCAGTTCTTGTTTTGATGAAATATTTCATTGCCTTTGACCACATTTCATTTATAAGCATAGCTGGGAATGAAAGCCATAATTATGTAGTAAAAGCTCAAATTTATTTAAAAACTAAGCTGTTATGCATGCATTTGGAGTATGTGTGGAAATTGATAACCCATGTTTGAAGTTCATTGATAATTGTTTCTTTACATACATCAGGAGTGGGAAATGTGTGGCACTCCAGATTTTTTGGACAGCTTTTCCCAGCAACTGCATCTAAAATAGCTGACAGTGTATAATGCTGGGAGTTACAGTCCAACAACAACATTAATACTTTGAACATGAATACCATGAAAAATGAGGGACTCTAATCATGCAACATTTTATTTATGTTAAAGCAGACACAAATAGAGCTCTTCTTTAGATTTTGCCAGTCAACACAGTAAAGCCACAAACTGAGTAAGGAGATGGCATATAATGGGGCACAGGGAAGGACCATGATGCATGGCCCCATGTTCCTATTTCTTAGTTTATCTGGTCTGTTCAGGTTCACTGCATGAACTGGGATTAAGAAACACAGAGATTATTAACAGACTAAAATAAACATCAGCCTTAAATAAATAAATAAATAAAATATATGAATCAAAGGTTCATATGCCTTGGGGAGCATATTCCAGCAATAGTCAAAGCTAAGAGTTTGGGGACAGGGCCTAATGAAAAAAGAGGTAAGATTCCTAGTATTCCTACCATTTTGAACATTTTCCCCATCAAACATATAGAACCCAACTCAATTCCAAACTCTACCTCAAAAGCAGAGGGTAATTCCATACGCTAGGTTTCCTGTCTGCAAGGCTAACCTCATAGGAAAAATCCAGTAGACTAAAGTCTTCCTTTTTGCTCTGAGTTAGCATGAGCTTGATTAGCATAGCATGAAATTATTTGTTGCCTTTACACCCTTAAATGGTTGATTTATTGCTGTTGGTTCTGTAATTGTACCATTGCCTGGCTTTGTTTGTATATGAAGCATGTTAATAGTGTTAATAACTAAACATTGATACTTCTGCTACTAAAACCACAGTTTGGTTGCAGAATAATCACTAACAAGCTTATTACAGTTTAAGCTTTCACAGACATGAGTATATTTTGATAACAGAAAGTTTAGATTACACTGGATTATATGCAATGATTGTTTTGGAAGCTTCAAGCAATTATGAGTGCTGTAGTACTACTCCTGTAGTGAGTCATAGGAAGCACATTAATGCCAGTGCTCCAGAAACTGACTCACTATTGTTTTTAAAACACGACTAGACCCATACATGTTGCTATGTGAGACAAAGGAGAAGATGACAGCTCCCATTCCTTACCTCCCATTCCTTATTTCAGTGTTGGTGACAGGATAGCATTCTCCACAATATTTGAGTTAGCTGAGTAGGTTTGGGCATAGCCCAAATCATGTGGTACATAACTGTAATAATAATAATAATAATAATAATAATAATAATAATAATAATAATAGCCAGCGAGGAACGTTATTGAAATCTGCTGACTTTGATGTTTAGTCTGACCTCTAGGAAGCAAGGCAATGATCCTACTTTTATAAACAGCCCCAGCACCTTCAAAGTTCAGAAAGGAACTTTAGTGGACTCAAAGCCTCCCTGGCACTGGAACCAACAACTTTCACTGTGAAATCTGTCCTCCTCCAATCTCACACTGCAATTTCCAAAGCCTATTATTAATTTCTTTTCCCATTGATCTAATGTAATCAACAATCCAAAATAGACATCATAGTGATACCTTTATTAGACCAGCCAAAAGGTACAAAATACATTATGCTAGCTTTCAAAGCTCACAGTGGGAGTCTAAGGTACATATTTACATAAAGAAGCAGATCATGAGGGGTTTAGTGATTGCACTACAACTGCTGAATGTCTTCCATGTGAAAGCCTAGAAAATGCTATGAGGAAGCTTTTCAAAAATGAGAGTACTTTTGTTTTGTGTCTGGCTGTGGTTAACCAATTTGGATTAAAAGAAAACTTTATGATTCACAGTCTAAACACATTTATAAAAAAGCAAACCCAAATGGGCATAATGGAAATTAACATCACATAAACTCATTTAAGATTCCATTTCATATCTATTTTGATGTAATTTTAACTGTTGTAAGCCACCCCGACTGTTTTTAACAGAGGGGTGGGGTATAAATAAATAAATTATTATTTTATTTAATCAGATTTTAACTGCACTTTGATTTAACTAATCTTGAGCAAATGGTACAAAGTAAAACTTTAAATAAATGTACATAATTTGAAAAAAAAAAAAGACTGGTATGATAAGAAATTGAGAACATTGTCCTGGTGCTTCAGCTGCTCCCACTTAAGAGTATGGGGTGTATTGCCAAAACAACAAGAAAAAATCTTTGTTGTTGTGTGCTTTCAAGTCATTTTTGACTTATAGCAACTCTATAATGGGTTTTCTTGGTAAAATCTATTCAGAGGAAGTTTGCCATTGCCTTCCATTGAGGCTGTGATTTTCCAAGGTCACCCAATGGGTTTTATGGTCAAGTGAGGAATTGAACCCTGGCCTTTAGAGTTGTAATCCAACACTCAAACCAGTACACCACCCTAGTGACACCTTAAAAATTAGTATGTTTTATTTTGCAGATACTTTCATGGACTGCAGCTCATTTCACTTGATGCATGGGCTGTAGTCCATAGTATAATTTGTTGAGCCTCTAAAATGTTATTAGACTGCTCCCCCCCAAGGATAGGTTAACACACTACCTATTTGATGTATGTGTGTTTTATCAAACAGTAAAAAGAAATTTAAGCATCATAAAATCATAGTTCTGATTATCAATATTTTATATAATTGCCTCTGCAATACAATGTTTTTGTACTAACAGTCCTTTGTGTTTGTGTGTGTTCTTTTCTTATCTCTTTGCTGTGCTTGTCTTCTGCTGCCACTTTCCCTGGATGGCTGATGACTGTCTGATGACTGTCTTCTGTACCTTTCTACTAATCTTGTCCTTCGGGTGCTTTCAACAAATTGCTTGAAAGTGAGTGCACAGATAGATTCAAGCTCCAGATCACAGATGTTCTCTGCTTCCTCTTCTAAGGGCTATAGTAACAATTCTGAATCTTCTTATATACCTGACAGTGACATGGCTTTGCTGGGAAATCACTCACAGACTGGTGAGGATTTCTCTGTGGTGCCACCTGCAGATGACATAGAAAAGTCTGTTCATCTTAATCAAGATGGCAGTATGACAGTTGAGATGAAAGTTCGATTCAATATAAAAGAGGAAGAAACCATAAAATGGACAACTTGTGTTAGCTGTGCTGGAAACTCTTCAGTGGTTACAGAAGATCAGTCATCAGAAATAAATATTTTGACATATAAAAAACCTGAAGAGGACTTTAGCCAAGTTGAAGATGATGTCTCAATGCAACAGATCATCACAGAAGTGATCAATCAAGACTCAGCAGGCAAAATGGAAAGTAGCACATATGACATATGGCAGAATCCATCTATGAATACAGATTTAAGCCAGTCAGATGATAATCCTTGTAAGCCTCATTTTTATAGGCCTCCTACCCCTGGGCCTAGAAGAGTCAGGCAAAAAAAGGCACTGGTTGAAAGTGTCACTGTGGTATCTGATAAAGCAGTCCAAAAAAAGCTGGTAGGACAATTTTCTTATAGTGAAGAAATGGACAGTGGTGAAACAAAATCTGAATATTGTGTAATTACTCATGCTAGTAGTCAGACATCAAGTGTTGCTAATTCCAATCTTAGTGATGTTTGCAGTGATCATGTAATGAAGCAATCTCAGGATAACCATACAGAGGAGGAAATGTTGAACAAATCCACAAGAAGGTCCTCTGGTCAGCATGATGAGGATGCGTCATTACAGAATGTTTTGGAGAAATCAGTTTTAGAGGAAGGCTTATATAACAAAAAAACATCTGAATGTGATTCTAGTATTGGTCATGCACACTCTTCTCTAAAGACATATCATGAACCTGGACAGTCTTTACCCAGTCAAAGTGATGCAACAGAAAGTAATCCAGGTTTCTTCAACAACCACTCAGAATGGCCTCCCTCAAAAAGTGAAGAGATAATATGCAATGAGTGTAAAGAACTGCATTCTTCTCAAGCGTCTCTGCATCCATCACCTCCTGAAAGTAATGAATCAGTATGCAAATGTGCTCAAATCACTCCAACAGTGGCACAACCTTCTTCTGTCACTGTCAAGAATGATAGTGCTGAAGGTATGACAGCTACACAACTCTCTGATGAAAGCCAAGCTGTGTTCTCCACTGGCAAAAAAAAGAAGAAGAAGAGGAAGAAGAGAAAACCTACACATAACACAGAACAAGACATAGGTCCTCATCAGAACATGAATGAAGTGTCAATGGAAGGGAGTGCTGTGAGTGATGTGAAAACAACTGAGATGCGTACACCAAAGGATAATACACAGTATTCTTCTTCCCAAATCACCACTCATAAAATAATGCTTGCATTTCCTGTTGGCAATTCTGATAGTTCTAATGAAAAGTTAACCACTAAAGATGATTTGTATAGCCAGGCTTCACTGCAATCACAACCAAATGAATTACTCTCTAAACTAAAGAAAAATCCAAACAGACAGTTGCCTAAACTAAAAACCAAATCAGACAAAAAACATAATTTCCTACAATCTACAAAAGCAGAAGAAGGGCTGCTGTTAGTTAAAAAACACTCAAACAATGACATTGAACATAGTAAAGAAATTCTACATGACATAATAACAGATCAAAATAGCCAAAATGTAGAAACAGAAAATGCAAAGATTAGTTCCAACCAGGGACACAAATTATCAATGAAACACAAAAAAGCAAAAAAGAACAAAACAATTGAAAGTGCTCAAGGTAGTGAAGTTGAGGTATTGGATGATAGATCACTGGGTGCTTTCAAGCATACTGATTTTACTGGTGAGATGACAGAACATTCTCTTGAAAACTATGTCCAAAGCTGGTTACAGGACATATATCCTGATGCTGTAAGACCTGACCAGCATTTAGCTGCCATAGGTACTAATGACAGAAAAAATCAACAGCTGCATGTCAAATCCTTTCTAGATAAAGAAAGTGAATTAGTGAGGCAGACTGTATGCCTCTCAGATGAGAATAATATTACTGAAGGTAAACAATCCAGGAATCTCAATGAAATAGAGGCTGTTGAAGATTCGGTTAAAGAGTTGAAAAACGCATATGAAAAACACATTGGTTGTTTGACAGATGCTGATGCAAGCTTAATAGAAGAAGCCAAGTATTTATTACAATCAGATATCCAAAACAATACAAATCTATCTTTGTGCAATATACAGGAAAATGACAAAAAGAGGGTTCTGACAGAAGGGGATGGTCAAAGTCACATGTCTGAGGTTGCTGCCCAAATTCATCCCCAAACCATTAATAACATTCCAGGAACTGATGTGGAGAAGGACTGTATGAGTAGTGCATTGTTGCATGAACTGAAATTAGCAATTCTCAATGCTGAAAAAAATTATATTGGATGCATTAAAAAACCATGTCATCTTACAGATATTTCTCTTCCTTCACTTCTTGGTTCATCTTCCAATCTCCTTCTAGCTTGGCTCCTTCTACTGCATCTGAAAGAAAGTTTATCCAATGCAAATAAAGATGACATCTTGCAAACTACCTGTAGGTGCTCTGAAATATTTACACTGCTTAAGTATTTGAAACAAGTGGCAGTTAATGAGAAAGCTGATGATGCTATTACCAATATACAGGACTGTGCAGCCGACTGTTTAATATTCTCAGGGAAGCAAATAGAAAAACAGGAACCTATGCATTGTCAAGAAAATGTTTCTCCAGTTCAAAATAAAAATATGCCAGATATTGAAGAACAGGACAATCTAAACAAGATCTTAATGAGTTCAGAAGCTGTAGATGCAAACGAGTTATCTGAACAGTTAGAGAGGATTGGTGAAGAGCAGACTAAAGGCAGATTATCAGCAGAGAATTCAAATCTAAATAATTTAGAAGTTCATGATGATTGTGGCCATGCTCAGTCAGATAACTCTGGCCTTATTTCAAATGAAGACTCATTAAAAGAAAATGAGGATAGTTCATGGCAGGAATCTCAGGAAAAACACACAGATACATCATATAATAATGAAGAATCAGAGATATCAGAAGAACCTAAGTCAACCAGTCACAGCATAACATCTCATGAGAAAGACCACTTTTTTGAGATAGAAACTTCAGAATTAGATGAAAAGGAATTAAAGAGCACAGGAGAGCAAGAATCCACAGAGTTTTTCTGTAAAAAGGAAAATGGTAATGAGACTCTTCCTTCAGCTGCTGAAAATGCTACAAGTGGTGATACGCTAGATGATTCTATACATAAGGAACTAGAGGAAGATGGTATTTTTGAAGAAACTTCAGAGCAATTATCAGTGCAGTCCCCATTATCTTTTTGTTATGAATCCAAACAAATTCCAGTGGATGGCTGTGAAGAGGAGCTGACATCCAGAGTAAAACTGATAGTGAAGGAACTTGAATGTGGTGGATCCCACTCAAATTCTTCTTTGGAATTTAAAAAATGTTTGAAAAGCCCAGTCACATCTGATTTGTCAGATTATCGACCAGAAACTGATGAAAGTGATTCTAACTTTAGGCATTCCAGTGATTTGACTAATGGAAGTGCAGATGAAGCTGTATATGAAAAAGAGTACAACAGAGGGTATGTGAAAAGAACGATTGAGAGGCTTTATGGTACAGCAGAAGCTTCTTTAAAACCCATTTCTAAACCTGGTCCTCCTTATTTGGCTCAAATGCTTGAGAAAGATGCTGGAGAACCCTTCCACACAGTCATGGAAAATGCCCCTTCATTGTGTCAAGCACACAATGCCTGGTCTAATGATAACATGTCTTCTTCACTAGTGTCACATGAAATCCCAAAAGATTTAAACACTGCTGACTCAGCATGGGAAAAAGAAAACGCTAACTTGCCAGCACCACAATTCAGTCTTAATGGGGAAGAAGCATATTATAATGATTATGCCATGCAATACATAAATCAAAACAGTCAGTCTAGTGCACCCATTCCTGAAGATGAGGGAGTATTGATAGAGAAAGGAAAATGGCTGCTTAAGGAAAACCATTTAATAAGGAGGTCACCTCCTGAGAACAATGGAATGTATGGCACTACAGATACATCAGCTGACACTGTGTTTGACAATCATAGCGATGACATTCCATACTCACATTTTGGCAATCTAGATACACGGCCACCACTCAAAGAAATATCATCTTCTGAACTTGAAGACATGGCTAAACCTTATGGCAATGGATGCAACTATTTCAACATGCCTCATAACAGTGATTCAGAGCCCTTTTCTGATGCTTTAAGTATAAAAAGCAAAAATAGCCAGAATGGTAGCACTCTGCCTCTTGAGGCAACAAGAAAGGTATGTACCACTTCCACACAAATTTGTACAGAAGTGAATACCAATACTCCAGCTTTTACATCAGTAGAGTTCAGATTACCTGACAATAAGGTGCACCCTATAGAGCAGCCTTTAAATGATGAGCCAATTCAAACCCAACCAAATAGCAATGTTAATTCAATTAGAAATAGCCACGAGGATCAGGATTCTCTGGATAAACTTCATGCTATTTGTGGCCAACATTGCCCCATATTGGTAGCCATAATCAAGCCAACTAATGAGGCAATCAGAGGGTGTGCTTACCAAAAAGCCTCTGATGTTGAGAACCAAGTGGGACTACACTTCTTTCTGCGTTCCCCACTTGTCATGTGGCAAGGTGAACATGTAATTGGACTTGACAAAAATCAAGTACAGTTAAAAAACAATGGGATTAATAAGATTGTACACAATATTTTTGACAGGTTTTATGCTGACAATACATTAGATTTCATGAATGACAATTTTAGGTTACTTTTATCACTAAAGGAAAACCAAGGCTCAAAGAAGATATCCATTATAGGAAATATGGATATAAATCTACAGGAGATCAACAATCATGAAAATTATGCAACTGAAGAAGCACTCAGTGAGATAACAGGAGAACAGAATAACAATTTATCTGTATTCCAAAGCTCAAGAGGCAATATAAATCAAATTGCTGGAGAGACACCTACTCCTTCATTTCCAGATATAATAGAAGATTGTGAAAGTGAAACTTTTTACCATCAGGGGATATTCTTAAATAATATTGACTGGAAAGTAACAGTAAATTTGGAAGATGAAAATGCCCTTAGTACCAAAGAAAATACTCTTTCTTCTGTAAAAGAAGAAGAAAGTAGAAATGAATCCTCAGACTCCTAAACACTTGTTAAGAAAGCTATGGCACTGAATATAAACAACTATAACAATGAGAGTGATATCCTTTTTATAGATTAAGGTAGCTAAATAAACTGCATCTCTTATCAATGGCTTTTCAGTAGAATGATTCCTTCAATGAAAACTGTATTTTTTCCCCTTTTTGTTTTTCTCCTTGTTTTCCCACATATTGTGAAACAAATGTTTAACAATTATATTATAACTGATTTTTACATCAGCCCAGCAATATTACTTGGCAAGAAGATATGTTATTAACTGTGCCTAAATATACCGTATATATAATTTCAAGATAAAAGTTGAAATTAATCCTTCAGAACCACATAACCTATTAGTTGACAAAGAGTGTAAATGGCAGTTCTACTAACTTGTGTATAGGTTTGTGAATGAAACTGCCTGTTATGTATAGTTGTGAAGACTGATATTGAAGAGGGAAAGGACAAAAAAATATTATAATAAAAACCCTCTCCTGGATTATGTTTTTATGCAAGTTAGATTGTACCACTGTCTTCCCAAAACACAGACCAATACTAAGAGCTTTAATATCCACTTCTAATATTTTTGCAGACTTTGAGTCCATGATCTCACTTTTCATGGACTGGCAAGGGGGAAGGATATAATGGCACATGTACCCATGGCGCATGTGCAGGGCTGCACATGGGTGTGCATGCCCATTCAAGCCAATGGGGACTGAATGTTTGTGGGTTTTTGTTTTTGCAGGGTGGTGGTGGAACGGATCCCCTGCAAAAATGGAAGGGCAACTGTACTACTGTTTAATATGAAAATTTGACAGGATCTCTTTTGTCTGTTAAATGTTTTAAATGTAGTGGTCTCAGTGCAATTGTTAGTCCCAACTAGTGTAGATGCATTGAATCAATTCACTTTGGTAGGTCAACACTTATGCAAATTCTATTGAGCCAATGAATCTTCTTTAGTTTGGATTAGCAACTGCATTTAGACCAAGTTTATTGAAAGACAAGTACTATCAGACCTCTAGCCGGCATAGCCAATAGTAGTGAATGCTAGGAGTTGCAGTACAACACCATCTGGAGGACTTCAGGCTTTCTACTCCTGATTTAGGCCACAGTCTACCTTTCAGCCAGAAAGAAAGTCATCAAGGACCTTCTATCTTTGGATATTTCTTACTGTTCTTATCACATATAAGAATGGTTCCTATGTAGGTGTTCAGCCTGGTCATGTGAGGGTTAAAATTGGGGTGGGCATAGACACAACATATATTTCTAGTGTTCTTCTCATATAGTCCTCATCCCTCCTATACAGAGCAAAGTGCATCTGAAGGGTTTTTTTTAAAAAAATGTGTGTTCACTGTTTCAATGAACACATGAATAAATATTTAGATCCTTCCTGAGTGTGCAGGGATGGAAATATTGGGAAGGCATTTTGTACACAAGCCCATATCCCTTCTTTAAGGAGGGCAAAATTCAGCCCTCCAGATATTGATGGAGTGCAACTCTTATCAGCCCCAGTCAGCATAGCCAATGGTGCAGAATGTTGATTGCAGTAGTCTAAAAACAGAGGATCATACTTTTCCTACAGCTATGTTAAGCTCCCATATGGACATCTGCAGATGGCTTCTATCATTCCACAAACTGGATTTCCACTTTATTTTCTTATGGTTCACACAGTAGTTAATATCTGTACCCATTTTCATGAATGTGGTACTATGGGCACATGGAGCTAATGTATGTCATGTATATAATCAATTATCTAGGTTGCAAATATTCATGTTTTATCTGTTAAAATTGTTAAGAACCTCTTTGGATATTTTGGAATATAAACTGATTTGCTTGTAATTATGCATTCTTTTAATAATATATTTTGGAGATCTGTATACAGAACATTTTAGTTTTACTAAACTGTGTAAAATTAATTTAAAGGCATAGCCATGTTAGTCTGAATCAGTATGCAAAGAGATTTTGCAGCATATTTCAGATAATTGAAAGAAAGAAGTTGGTAGTATATGTTTTTGTGTTGCAGCATCTCTTTGTGTAAAGTTAAGTACAGTTGTCCCTCCACATTTCTGGGTTAAATATTCCAGGTGTGATTATTTGCAGATTACTGTATTTGCCTCCTCCTCTGAAGCTGCCCGATACATGACTGAAAAAATAGATTCTCTCTAGGCATTTGTAGGTCCACCAATGTGATTCTATGGTCAACACCTGCTGGATGTTGACATAGAATCATGCTAGAGGACCTACAAATGCCTAGAGAAGTGTTTTCTCATTTTTTTAGAAAAAAAATTATGGCCGTATATGTATGGTTTCCTACTTTCATGGGGATCCTGTAATCCTAACCCCTGTGAAATCTGAAGACAGACTTATAAGTGTTTCTGAAACAGTGAAGAAACTATAGCTTAATTGGAATGAGTAAGCATTAATATTTCAATTGTAGACTAAATAAATATGTATGATTTTAGAGTACTTGAATTGGTATTCATGTACACCAGGGACCTTAGAAAATGCATAGAGGCATGGTTCAAAGAAAGGTTAACAGAATCTGGAGAATAATGCCTCTAATTACATATTCACATGCAGCCAAACCAATAATTTTTTTTCCTGATCCAGAGTGCTCTTTGTTATAATAATTCAGTAGAAACTCCAGCATGGGCTATTCTCAGTTACTGAGGTTACTCTGGATCAAGAAAAACAACCATCTTAAATATTACCACTTCTGTTACTCATTCTATTGGAGCTAATTTTGATTAATATTGCTATCTTATAGTGTAATAAGTATAGGCAGGTAGCATAGAAGAACTTTGTATGAAACTCCAAAGGCAGCTATGTTTTTCTGTAAATACTTGGCCATCCTATACTGTTTTGAAGCCATATTTATCATAACTCTTGCTTTTGTGTTCTGTAAAATAAATTGGTATTGTGAACAATAAAATGAAGTAAAACAAAAACACTCAATTATTGAATGGTTAAATGGATGAACACTGAAGAACCCTAATAACATTTAATCTTTTAAGGGCTTTCTCTTCACCCAACCACTTTTAAGAATTGTGTTCAGTGGAAATGCAAGAAGGCATCTCTGGTGCCTGATCCCAGGCTTGGGAACTCCCTGTCAAGCAATGGAAGACTATCTATTCTCAGTGTCAAATAAATATATTTTATCCAGGGAAGGGTTTGGCATCCAATGGAGTTTTAATTTAAGAAGGATGGTATTTCTTTTCATCTACCATTTTGCACCATTGAAGTTATAGTTGTTAGGACTTTTGAGAACCATTTTTGACAGAAAATCATCAAAGGAAGAAAGATCCACCCTAACTGTGGCTTCCATAGTGAATTATTTTAACATAAATGGTAACAGCAACAGTTGGTAACTTCATAGGTTATACTATCTTGTGCTTGAAAGCTTCAGTTATGCATAATATGTCACACTGATTTTTAAAGCATATTTTCCCAGGAAAAAACCTGTAGCAAAATTGAATTTACAGTGCTCATTTAATCTGCCCTTTGGATGTTAATTTTCCATTTTATGTAAGGAGAATGAAGTCAGATAATATTTCCATTCAAAAGATACAACTCAGAGTTCATAGCTCAGCATGTTTTTGATTTTACTATCTCTAGTCCAACTACTAGAACACATTGACTATACTGGGTCATTGGATCTGATAGGAATAATATGTAACATGAATAAGTTTATTGGTGTGTAGTCATCTGTGAAAATTTCAGTGCTTTACAAGATAATATGCTTAGGGAGTTCCAAATGAATACACACTATTGTTGCAGTTACATATATATCATTTTACAATTATGAAAATAAATATTCCTATAACATTGGACAATCTCTCTATTTTCAAAACATAAATGACAATGGTGTCTTTGAAGAGACTGTATAGTTGCTATAGCTCAGCTGTTGCAAGAACTGAGTATGGAAACCTGATTAGAGTGGAAGAGATAAGATTCAATATCCTAATCTCATTCTAAGCATCCACTGGGTTTAACAATACATACAATACATACATTTAAAGCAAATCTAGTATGCCATAGCAAACGGCCACTGTAAGAAATACTGGAGGTATTTACTATGTTGATGGCTTACATCAATAAACTATCACTATAAACCCTCCCAAACCCACCTTCCCCTTAAAACAATATTAAACATAGTGATAATTAAAATAATTAAGACAAACAATTAAAACAATATTAACAATTTACAACAATAACCTTTAGAGCAATCTAATAGGCAGTCCACAAGCAGTAAATAATGTGGCTGAGTGTGGCAACAGGTGGGGGGAAGAATAACTCACTCCTTGGCTGGGAATTTAATCAGGAAAGGCCTGCTGGAAG
>CM034706.1:52142648-52161302 GCA_020142125.1 Phrynosoma platyrhinos | reverse complement strand
CAGCAACCCGGCCCCTGGCTCAAAAAGTTTGCCTACCCCTGCTCTAAGAGGCTTGACAGATGGCCCTGATAGAGCAGCCTCTGGCTGTCTCTTTGTTCGCCAGATCAGGACACAGCAACCTCAGAATCCCCAGTCCATCTCTGAAGGCTCAGGTATACTCACTCAATGCAGTTCAGTTCCCTGATAATACAGAATCAAATTCCCAAGACAGAATTATAAAGTTGGAAGTGAACCCAAGGGCTCTCTCATTCAATTCCCCATAGTGCAAGTATCAAGTTCAGATGGTAGTGGGATAGTCTACAAATTATGTGAGAGTATTTTTTCAAGTAAATGTCAAGTCCCTAATGAACTCTTTGCTTATTCCTCCCTCCCTTCTCCATGATAATTTGGAATATTTGAGCTTATCTATTTTTTTCCTACTGAATACAGAAACTTATTTGACATTATATTATGACCAGAGCCTAGCCCTGCTTCAGTCAATGTTATAATTTAGGACTGAGACTACAACAATTGTGAAGCCAGGATTTGGTTCTATTCATATATCATTTTATTCTACCAGGAAATATAAATGTTCCTGGCTATAAAGCTATGTACATAACTGTGTAAATTTGTAGTGCTTTGCCACTCAAAATTTACCACTACAGTACTGTTTAGTATTGATGTGAGGAAGACATATATTTAACAGACACCAAAATGCCTAACAATTATGGATATATTTTTGTAACCTTTGTTTCTTTTGTGTTTCTGTAGCTAGGAAATGGAAGGTAACAGTTTTTACTGGCAACCAACCATCTGCAGGTACCAGCTCACAAGTATATATTACTTTATATGGGAATCAAAGTAATTCAGGAGCTATTTTTCTATATGGAGAGGAGAAAGAGGTGTTTAAAAGAGGAAATACAGATACATTCATTGTAAGTATCAAAGCTTTTCTTTTCTTTTTACAAGACCATGCAATGTAAAATAAGGGACAGTCAACAACTTCTCTGTTAAGCAGAGTTCTGAGTGAAACACATTTCAACTGTACCTGTGTAAACTGGGAGACAACAGAAACAAAAATGGTGTAATGTTTTTTCCATCAGTGTAAATTTTCTACTGCAACTGTAATTAATCCATGACAGCCAATGGAAGAAATGGCCAATTTGCCCTCAACTTTTCAGTTTAAGGACAAACTAATCAAAGTAAAATAATAATAATAATAATAATAATAATAATAATAAGAAGAAGAAGAAGAAGAAGAAGAAGAAGAAGAAGAAAGCAGGATTAAGGCCTGAGAATAAAAAATGAAAGATGGATAGGAAGATGAATATATAGAGTACAAAGAGTCCTGTAACCCATTGGCTGGCTAGCTCCCTCCTCCTCCTCAGATCAAAATGGAGAGAAGAAAGATTAGATGAAAGCTTAACCCACACCAATGGCAAGTCATCATGTTCCCCTATGAAGTCTATTTGATGCTGGAAGGACAAAATATTAAATTAACTTACCTGGAATTAAGCCCCATTGAACACAGTAGGACTTACTTCTGCATTCTAAAAAGTATTCCTGCTAGTATAAAGGAAAAATAAATAAACAAGTTTCTTTATAGGAATAATCATATCATTCCAGACTTTAAAATTATCATTTTGTTCTGTTAATAAACTGCAAAACGTCTCAAAAAGTTAACTTTCAGTTCTAGCCTATGATTTGTTGCTTGAATACATTGTACTGAATATATAATTCAATTTATAATATATAATAATATAATAAAATAATTATATATTATGAATATATAATACAGTGATAATATATATAATTGTTATTGTTGGTTTCTTGAGACTCAACATATTTTGGATAAAATCCTAAATAAATTTGCTTAGAGGTTAAAGACAGTTGGCTTTTCCTCCAAGTAAAAAGTTCTTAGGTTCACAGCCTTTACAACACATTGCATACATAGTTTCATCCAGCTCAAGCCATTATATAAAAATTAAATAGTATTTTAAGTAGAAATGCATTTTAAAACTCTTACATATCAAAACTGAAATTACTAGAGCAGTTTTATTTTCATGTAACTAGCTAAACCTCTGTCTTTATAATTTTGAATAGATTGACACAGAAGACATAGGAGATCTCTACAAAATACGAATAGGACATAATAACTCTGGAGAAACTCCTGATTGGTATTGTAAAGAGGTGAGATATCTAAATGTCAATCAACTTTTCTTTCTGAAGAAAGTAATGTACAGACTTGATGTGCCACTAAAAGATGAGACATGCCCACATTGCCTGTTCTATGGGTACAATGCTGGAATAGAAATTGCCATGACTGAAGAAAATGTGCTCTAATAAAAATGGGGCTGGGTGTTTAGAGTTAGAAGATGCTAATTTATAATAAACTTTCTGGAAGGTACCACACTTCCAGAATTAAGCATATCAGTAACACAGCCAATGCATCAGATGGAATACTGGAGTACAAGAAGAGCAACTTATATTTAGCTAGTGGCTATATCCCACTGTATTACTGTAGTTGATAATTGGTTTTCATTTTATCTCTCCCTTAGAAAAGATTCAGTATGTTTTTTTCTGGCCACTATTTACTGAAGCTAAAGTTTTGCCTTTCAGTACACCTGCTGACATCATCAAGGAGCTTATTGCATCGTTAAATAAAGCGACTTGTCTGATCCAGCTTAAAATTTAAATTGGGCAGCATCTTGATATTATCACAAGGATTTAGCAGCTGAATTTGCCACCCAAATGCAGCCCGGATTCATTCTCACCCCCAAGGCCACTCAGTGCAGTTCTTTTTGAAGCCAGGAGTTCTTTTTGCTTGAGAAAATGGCCCCCGGAGTGGCCCTGGGAGTGAGGATGAATCTGGGCTGCATTCAGGTAGCAAATTCAGTGGCTAAATCCTTGTGACAACATCAGGATGCCACCTGATTTAAATTTTAAGCTGGATCAGGTAAGTCGCTTTATTTAACAATGTGATAAACATCTAAGTCTATTTGTGTCCTTTATTCAAATTCAATGAAGGGTGACAGTTATAGCATGAAAATTATGCTTTTCTAAACTTCCTCTTTGGGTGAGATTAGTTGCAGTGGAGCACATCTGACTCTGGAATGGATTTCTCTGGGTATACCAGCAGTCTTTGTTGATTCATTTATACATTTTGTAGATTTTATGCAATTTGTAGTATGCAGATTTTTTTTAAAAAAAGACAGACTTAGATAGCAATACTATATCCTCTTGTTATGGGCTGGACCATTTTATTTTGCCAATTTCAGGCCCTGAGGCTTGGTTATTAATAGGAGAAAATGTGAAAGTCAAAAGTACTAAATGAACATTGTGATTAGATAGTAACTGTATAATTAACTGTTAAAAAATGTTGGTACAGTACTAATTAAAACAGGTAAAGTTAATATATATGTCCACAAAGGCTAACTCTCTCAGAATAGATCTTCCAAGAAAACCCTGTATGGCTATATGTTAGGATTACCATACATGGGAAACTACTTGAAGGCACACAACAAGCAACAAAAGGGACAGCAAAAGGCTGAAGTACTGCTGGCTTGCTAAATAATAAACAAAATGTAAAAATAATACTAATTAAAAAATGGAGTTTTGCCACAGCTATAATAATAATAATAATAATAATAATAATAATAATAATAATAATAATTTATATCCTGCCCTTTGGGGACTCAGTCCAGGTGGCTTACAACAATAAAATCACATGAGATATCCAAAAACAATCCCCCCCCCTAAAACAGTATTAAATCAGATAACAGTTAAAATTACAAATTTGAACAGTTAAAGTTAAAACAGTTAAAACATACTACAAAAATAACACATTGGCCTACGGCAATGTTCTTCCTCCATCTGTAGATGGGGCCACGCAGAGAACATTGCAGGTGGGAATGCCCGAGGCTGGGATAATTAATCTGGAAAGGACTGCCAGAAGAGATCCGACTTGACAGCCTTCTTAAAGTGGTCTAAAGATGTTAACTGATGGATCTCATCTGGCAGGCCATTCCAGAGTCTGGGGGTGACAACTGAAAAAGCCCTTTGGGAGGTAGCCGCAAGCCTCGATTTTTGAGTCTGTAGCAAGTTCCTCCCAGAGGACCGGAGAGCGCGGGAAGGATTGTATGGGAGAAGGCGGTCCCTAAGATAGCTTGGACCCAAGCCATTTAGGGCTTTAAAGGCAATAACCAACACCTTGCACTGGGCCCAGAAGTTGATAGGCAGCCAGTGGAGGGACCTCAAAACCAGAGTAATGTGGTCCCTCCTAGATGTTCCCGACACAAGCCTGGCTGCCATATTTTGTACTAGCTGTAATTTCCGGACCAAGCACTAGGGTAGCCCCATGTAGAGCGCATTACAGAAGTCAAGGCATGAGGTTACAAGCACGTGCACAATAGTCTCAAGATCCCTTACTTCCAGAAAAGGGCACAGCTGGCGTATCAGCCGAAGCTGATAACAGGCGATCCTGACTGTCGCATTTACCTGATTTGTCATCAGGAGCGACGAGTCAAGGAGCACCCCCAGACTGTGAACACAGTCAATGGAGGAGAGTGTGACCCCATCCAGGACTGGAGGTTGCAATCCAATTCTTGGTTTCTGGGCTGCTACCGTGAGCACCTCCACCTTGTCCGGATTCAGTTTCAATCTGTTTTTCCTCATCCAGTCCATTACCGCCCAAAGACATTCATTGAGAGTAGAGATGCCATTAGAATTCGAGGCCTACGAATGAGACACAGAGAAATAGATTTGGGTGTCATCAGCGTACTGATAACACCCAGCACCATAGCTCTGTATTATCTCATCCAGCGGCTTCATATAGATGTCAAATAACATCGGGGACAACATAGCTCCCTGAGGGATCCCACAAGTGAGCACCCTCTTACTGGAGCTACTGTCCCCAAGCAGCACCCTCTGGGACCTACCCAAGAGGAAGGACCGGAACCACTGCAATGCAGTGCCCCTGATGCCTATCCTCCCCAGGCAGTCCATGAGGATGCCGTGGTCTATCGTATCAAAAGCCGCTGAGAGGTCTAAGAACACCAACAGGGTCACACTACCCCTGTTGATGCTCAGACGCAGATCGTCGGTCAAGGCAACCATGGCAGTCTCAACCCCAAAGCCTGTCCTGAAGCCGGTTTGAAATGGGTCTAGATAATCGGTTTCATCCAAGACAGCTTGGAGCTGAAGAGCAACCACCCTCTCGATTACCTTGCTCAAAAATGGCAACAGAGAAACAGGCCTATAGTTACTCATATCCAGGGAGTCCAGGGAAGGTTTTTTCAGAAGCAGCCTAACAGACTGTTGGGTATGGGTCATAGCTTGAAAACTTGTTTTGGTTTGTTTATATCTCCGTTAGTTTTGTCACAACTTAAGGGCTTGGGGTCTAAATTTGAGAATTTGGTTGTAATTTGTAATGGGGAGGGTAACGACCTCCACCCCACAGGGAAATTAATTGGCTAATTAAATTTAATTGGAGTAAATTTGGCAAAAAGTTAAATTAATGGAAGTAAGCAGCTAAGTGCATGATGTCATTAAGCAATGATATCATATGATGTCATATGATGTCATTTCCAGTGGGAGGGGTTTGTAATTTATTTGTTGATATTTATTTGCATACTTTGTCACATGTTGTGAAGGACCATCCACCTGGGTTGGTTACACCTTCACCTACACATGTGACAAAGTGTTGAGTGTTTAATTGTAAATCTTTGTAAATAGACCCTGTACAGCAAAAATAAAAGTTGTGGCCTGTTTAAACCCCAAAAAGAGGCGTCTCGTGTCCTTTGTGCTGGTGCAAATAATTCTACCCTCTGAGGCAACCTTTGTAGCATTCAAAAAATGTGCTTGTGTAACACCTCAATCTTCCCCACCATGCTGAACATGCTTAACTCCTTCAACCTGTCCTCATATGTTTTGTTCTCCATATCTCTTATCATCCTCATTGTGCTTCTCTGAGCTTGCTCCAACTTGTCTATATCCTTCATAAAATGAGACACCCAGAACTGAATGCAATACTCTACATGAGGCTCTGACCAGTGCAGAATATAGGGGAACTATTAGTTCCCTCAGTTTGGAAACTATGCTTCTATTAATGCAAGCATTTGTAGGCTGTTTTCCCTTCCCATCTCAAATCCCTAGACCCTGGCAAGATTTAGCTCCTTCTTCTCCATAACAAATAGGGTATTCATTTTTAAAAGTGCAGTCATGTTCTATTTCTGTCTCTCTCTGTCTCTGTCACACACACACACTATTTATCCTTTGTGTATACATATGTATGTATTTTTGTACCTAAATCTTTAAAGTGTATCTTGAAACATGACCATCACACTGTTACAGTATCTGTTACAGTAGTATGGGTTATAATAGCATTATGATTTAGATCATTTTTTAATAAACACTCCAATAATCTAGATTTTGTTTTCTCACATTTCAGCTGCAATTGCAGAACCTTGTTACAGAGGAACAGTTTGATTTTTATGTTGATAGGTGGCTGACACAAAACCAAGATGATGGTGAAATCTGTCAGGAATGTCCTGTTTTACAGCAGGGCCAGCCTCTTCTTCCAGGTAAGAAATACAGAATAAGAGTATATATTTTATGAGAAAGTTGTAATCTTTAAGAAATTGTTGCCAGGAATCAGTCTGGCATGGAAAATCAATGATAAAATATATAAGAATTAGAGGTAAATTCTGAAGTAACTGAAAGTTCTGAATTATCTTCAAGGGCAGCCCCAGATTGATGATGATGATGATGATGATAATAATAATAATAATAATAATAATAATAATAATAATAATAATAATAAATTATTTGTATCCCACCTCTCTATAATATACAACCGGGGTGGCTTACGCAATAAAGCAAACAATCCCGTCCCCCAATAGCCCACCCCCTAAAATACAATTAAACAATCAAAGTTTAAAAACATATTTAAAATAACAGACAACAATAAATTACAATAAATGACAAATAAATTAAATAGCTGTAGTGAAAATTGGGGTACAAGAACTCAATTGGGAGTTTGCATTCCTGTCCATGAATGCTCATAGCAGATTGTGAACCAGATGAAATTGGTAAAAGTTATTCCTGGAGGGAAAGTCAAAGTTTAGTTGAAGGCATTTAATAACAACAACATATGGATGCTACCTGATCCTTGAGTAACAAAGCTAGATAAGGGATACACTGCCTGTAAAATAAGTGCAATACACTTAAGAATAGGTTGTACCCATTTCTCAGATGTATAAACCAGCTATGAGGCATACATGTTCTTGGGATTCAATTTGAATAATACAGATTTGATGTGTTTAAAGTCAGTTCTGGAAAATTTTATTATATGCAAAATATGATGTTTATGAAAGGCTATCTTTCCTTATCCTCAGTGGTGGTGTATGAGCTTCACGTGGTCACAGGTGACTTATGGAATGCTGGAACAGAGGCTGATGTCTACATTGCAATCTATGGCAAAAAAGGTGACACAGGATCCCGACAACTCCTTAGGTCAAAGAATCCTAGGAAATATCTAAAGGGGCAGGTGAGTGAATTAAAGTACTATTTCTGCAAGTCTCTATGTGCCCCCCCTTTACTCCAGGTATTATGAATATTTCTACAGTTTTTATTAATGTACTCAACAATTTTATCCATAAATTCACTCCCAATAATATGATATTTTTTTTGACAATATGCTAGGACATATTTTCAGTAACATAGCAGAAAACATTAATTTTCACTATTGGAATAACTATTAGGTTGTATGGATATGTGCAAAACAAAACTGTCTAAGAAGATTTCTTCACAGCTCTGTTTTACCCAAGCAAATATACACAGAATATGTCTACTTGCATGTACAGAAAAATAAACCAGCCATTTTCACCTGACAAGAGAAGAAATACATTTGGACAAGTTTGTAGCAAATTGGTACCCACTGTTTTAATGTATTTTCAAGAAGTGAATATCAAAGATAGACCTCCAACTAAGCAGATTTTGGTATAGTAATACACAGCAGAAATGGAGCAACCAATAATATAAATGAATAGATAGGTAAATACATAGAATATTTGCTGGTGATTTGCAAATGTGTGTATATGACTGTACTTGATATACTGTAATTATATTGTTAATTTGGGAGGCTTTAGGGTCAGTATTTATTTCTTTGTCAACACTGAAGTCCAAAAAAAAGTTAAAACAATTTAAAAAAAAAAGCCATGGAAAATTACAATAATTTAATGTTTTTAGACAAGGTTGCAATCCTGTGTTCATTTACATGAGAGTAAAATAATAGTAAACCTTACTTAACCATCATGATTCCATATTGGGGGATCCAGGGATTTGCAGTTTAGGGAGTGGCATTTAGAACTCTCTGGGTTCCCAGGGTTTTTAATACTGGGTTTTCTGCTTTCAAAGGCATTATACATATGCCTCCTACATTTGATCATAGTTGAATTGCTTGATTGCAGACTGATACCTTCTCCCTTGAAGCTGTGCACCTTGGAAGTTTACGAAAGATTGTTATAGGACACAATGGAGTTGGCTCAGGTCAGAAATTTCAATATACTTACTGGACTCTCTACATCTTTCTGTGACATAGAAATGATGACCAGTGGGACACTCCTATGACTGTTGTAGAGATTACTTATAGCTTGAAGAAATGACAGGTCCCTTTTTATAGTAAGCAAGCTATATGAGGGAAAACCAGACAAAGCATATCCACCATCACTTGTGAGAACTATGACAAAAATAGACATTCAGTGCTCACAGGTGACTACGAACACATTTTTAATGTATTTTTCTTAGGCTTTGTGTAGGGAAAAAGTCCACTATGAAAGCATGAATTGGTTTTCAACTTTATATCATGTGAAAATTAAAGAAATCAGTCCTCACAGTTATGCTTTGCATTTGCAAATATACAGTTCTCCCAGACTGGTGATAACCTGCATTGTGTACTTGTTCTCTGACTGTTAATGAGTGAATCATCTCTGTGTGTCAGGAATATGTCACACATTTATGCTGCCTTGTGGCACTTCACCATTCAATAAGAGAATAGCCCTGTTGAGCATGAGGTGTGGGATTGGATTGATTCTCCATTTGCATTTAATATTTGATAACTTTCTAAAGAATATCACAACAATGTTTTTATTATAATATTTTTGCCATCAATATAAATATAAATGTTACTTTACAGTATTTAAGTGTTTAATTAGTAGCCAAATAGGTAGGTAGATACTTTTTTTGTTTTGGCAGGTTTTGCATGATGGATTACTCACAGGGAATGAGCCTGTGAGTCCATATATTGGGGGAAAAGGTGGGATATAAGAAAATTAAATAAATAAAATAAATAATAATAAATAAATTTAATAATATGCTGGATTGTCTATATTTGTTTTGTTTTTTCCGTTCTAATACTTTGCTTTTTATTTTATTGATAATTTAATTATATTTTTACCTTTATGGTGTATTTTTAGTTGTATATGTTTCCATTTTTGTAATCTGCCTTGAGATACAAGGCTTGGGAAATTATGAGATATAACTATATAAATATAAAACAAAACAAAACATGTGAACAGAATTCACTGCATAGTTATGTGTTTCTGATGAGATCAAGCAACATGTACGTGGTGATTAGCCCTCTGATAGCTTATTCACATAATAAGCTGTCACTAGAGGCTGCAGTAACATGCATGCGTGTTGAATCTATATCTTAGTTGTGGTTTGTTCAAATATGCAATAAGTTATTTGATGAAAGTGGAATCTTTATAATTTTTCCTAGGAAATGGTTGGTTTTTGGAGAAAATTGTAGTCAACGACCCAATCACTAACTTGGATTATAATTTCATGTGTCACAGGTTTGTGGAATTTGTAATTTTGGAAAGTCTGTAATAACCTGCTCATAATGTCAAAGTTTCCATCCTGATTTATTTCTGTATTATTCACATTAGCCATGAACTTCCAGCAGCAGGTCATTAATTATATGATTTTTATTGACCCACATATGAGAAGCTCATATGGATGAAAACTTTCCAAGTTTACCTAGTAGTGAAGAAAGTTTCACAGTTTTGTTTCTAATTTCTTGTTCTGACTCAGTTTTGACTTGTGCCACTTAAAGCAGGCTCTGAGACTTATATTGTATGTTCTGGGAGAAATCTTGGCTCAGATTAATCCACCTAACATGTTTTCAGTCCATCCCCACAAACTATCTAAACAGGTTCTAGGCTTTTAAAACTATTTTCAACCTTTCATAATAACAGAGTATGTTCCTGTTTACTAATGGTTCAGAATACAAAGGCTATTTGGAAGTGTATAAAGAATACTTTGAGTTCACGTGTGTGTATACAATAAAAATGCATCTGATGTTTTTGAGTGTAGAAGCACCCTGGTATACTACTGAAAATCAGATGTACCATGTTGCCCACTCCTGGGGAAGTCCAAAGTATTTGTAATTCATTACAGACTGGTTGAGGGGATACATCCCTGGTTGTTTGTGAGAAGATCCTGGGAAAATAAGGAATTCTTTCTTGACTTGATTCCTGTTATCCTTAGCTAATATTCCCCCTCAAATTTGACCATGAATTCAGAGAGAGAGTTTAGTAAAACACACACACACACACACACACCACCCTTACTGACCCCCATGAACTACCTTTGAGGCATAAGATTCATGGCCACTTCACCCCTTATGTTTTTATGTATGTACATTCCTAAACCATGATTTGCACCCACACAATAGGTGTAGATTTTCCATTCCATCTATCATGAAAATGAGAATTTATCAGTGTGATGCTTCATTTATACATTGTGATGAACCCCAATTTAAACTGTCCTAAGATTTATTCTAAATAAAGAATAAAACATTCTTAGTAACTTTATTAATTTTTAGATTATTCTAGGGAGGTTGTTCCATCTCTAATCTCAGGTCCTGTAACCCAGACCTGTGAATGTTTATTTAGGAAGATGTCATTTGACTGCAGTGAGGCTTGCACTCAAATAAGTGGGTGTGGAATAAACAAATTCATAAATGGCCTGTTTATTTCTATTTGGTCTATATTGATTCATTCCCTTTAACCTGAAGATCTTTATCACTCTGTATGACTTGACAGTTAACAACTGCACCTGCAATTAAATGTAACAAATTATTTTTCAATAACTAAAGAATAATTAAATTATTTTCTGATTGAGGACAAATAATTTTTGCAGAGTTTTGTCCCACAGGCCAGCAACATGCAACACTGATTTTTTTTAAAAAAAATATTTTAAACACTACTTTAGTTACTTAATTAAATGAAGTGCTGAGATTTTTTTTTAAAGGTAAGTATAATGGTAGCTGATTGGGCTTTTGTGCCTTGGAACAGTCATTGTCATTAACATGGAGTTCAGTTGAATCTTTTCCTGCTTCCAGACAGGAAAATCTACTTCACAGATTTTTCAGTGAAATTATAATCTTATAGCAGTCATACTTTTTATAAATGAAAAGAATTGTTTGTATCTTTGTGAAGGTATGCCTTTTATCCTTCGCACAGTAGTTTTGGTTATGTGCACCAGTGTGGTTCACATTCCTAACTAAGAAGTTACTTTATACTTACATTTTAAAAAGAGATTTCTTTACACACACACACACACACACACACACACACACACACACACACACACCTACAAGAGGAATCTATATCAAATCATGCAATTATGTAGGCTCAAACTGATCAAAATATTAAAATATTTTTATTTATAAATTATAGATGTATTCTTATTCATACATATACCTTTTCTTGCAAAGGTGGCTAGATGAAGGACAAGATGATGGTAAAATTGTCAGAGAACTGTATGTCATTGATAACTACACTCTTGCAATGAGTAAGTATTAACCAGTGTCAAACAAGGACATATCATGAAAAGTCATGGCAGCACAGAGTGAGTAGGGTTCACAAGAGACAAAGATTTGGGTTCCATAAAGACAATAGCAAACATATAAGTAACAAGAATCCCAGAGGAAGTTTGTGTAACACAGAAGAAGCAAGAGCCTAAAGAGTTTTTAGGCTACATTCTTAGGATACCCAAGAATAAATCCCATTGAACACAGGGGAACTTACTTTGAAGGATACATTCATGGGGTTGCAAATGGACCAAGCAACTTTAATGGGTGGAGGAGGGTGGGAGTGAAATAGTGGTCAGTCTGACTTGCATTGGCCATGGCAGGGGTTATGTTGGTGGCATAGCAGATCCTTATTATTTTGCCTCCCACCCACCCACCAGTACTGAAACCATGAGAGAAATGCTAGGTACTCTGGCTTCAGGTTGTCATAGATGTTTTGGCTTCAGGTTGTTGGAGCCCTGGTGGTATAGTACTTAAATGCTGGTACTGCAGCCAAAGCATTGTGAGTTCGATCTTGCAGAGCTCCAGGTTGACTCAGCCTTCCATCCTTTCATAGGTAAAATGAGTACCCAGACTGTTGGGGCAATTGGCTAACACATTTTAAACCACTTAGAGAGTGCTTAGCACTATTAAGTGGTACAGAAAAGTAAGTTCACTATACTGAAATCATGAAACATTAAGACTTTTAATAATGGTTAAATAAAGTGTGATGCAGTGGCTCAAGTGGTTAAGATGCTGATTCTGCTGACTGAAAGATGAGCAGGTTGGCAGTTTGAGGCCCGGATGCTGCATGATGGGTGAGCTCCTGTCACTAGTCCCAGCTTTTGCCAACCTAGCAATTCGAAAGCATGCAAATGCAAATAGATAAATAGGTACCACTTCAGTGGGAAAGTAAATAGCGTTCTGTGCAATCATGCTGGCCACATGATCACAGAGTAATCTCTGACAACGATGGTTCTTCAACTTAGTAGCAGACATGAGCACCACCCTCTATGGTCAGACATCACTTGATGACCTTGTCAATGGGGAATACCTTTATCTTTACTTTTTTAAAAGTGAGATCTATAGTACTACTGGAAAGGTAACATATAACATGAGATTAACAAGAGGAGGTGTAAAAGATGATAAATGTGGAGAAATATGGACACTCTTTGTTACATATGTGCACTCTGAATTTAAACTACAATCTAATCAAACCTTTTTTTGAGGGGGGGAGGCAGTCTTTTGAAAGTTAAGAACAATGTACAACACATTTCTCAGTACTTTGAAGATGAGTTAGATTTACAGTGATAGTGATATATATTTAGTCTTATTAATTAAGATTGGAGAATTGGAGCAAGAGAAGGAGAGAGGCAAAGATTTATTAGAATGTTATATCTGAAAATTGAGGAATATTTGTAATAGGAAACTGTACATTTTTTAATTTAAAAAAAGTAGAATTACACGAGATTTAAATCCATAGAAAAGTACTTATGATCCATTGATTGTAACAGGATGCTTTAATTTTTCTGGATTTCACTCATATCAATATTGATATTTCTGTAGGACAAGAAATGGAAGTCAAGAAAGCAGAAATGGTAACTATCTTAGCTTTTCTAAAGAGCTTTTCCAAATAACTGAATCCTCTCTCTATCTTGATAACACCCACCCACCCACACACACACACACACACACACACACACTGTCTGTAGGAAGGGGCTAGAGTAAATACTTATTTATATCCTCTACTTTTCTTCATATACATTGTTTCTGGAGGGACTATATCTTATTGATAATGGAACATGCTACTATGGTACTTAACCTTTGGGTAAAGGAGCTTCATGTATTTGCCTTTGTGTGATGATGAATTGTCTTATCTTGCTTTTTCTACACGTCTAGTGGGCCACAGAAAAATGGAAATTTCAGAAAGGCAATACACTTCAGTTTTACAACAAGGTGACCCATGGTTTCATACGCCTTAGTCAAGATAGAACTGTTGATGCCCTTGGCACCAAGAAAGACAAACATGGTAACTTTTGGTCTGTTCCTTGTGACCGAGAAGAGTTTCTACATTAAGTTGTATGAATAAACAGCATGCCACCAAGAAAATTTGTGTGAAAGAGCTAATCTATTCCCTTCTCCTCTAAACGTATTAGGGATTTTTGATGTGACTGTCAAGAAAGAAAACACGTGGATATTTAAATGTCACCCAATGCGAAACCATGCACTTGCTGTTGCTCATGGCTCTGTCACTGGAATGGTAAGAAATGTTTTCAGCTTATCCTCTGAATGTTTATAATGTTTCATCACAAATGCAACACAGTGACAATTAAAACTGTGTTTTCACCAGAAGAATGTAATTAGTCTTATGGATTTTCCCCTGTTGTTGAGAAGGCTTTTGCTTAAATGTAAAACTCTGAAATATTAGGAAGTTTGGAGATGCGTTGAAAGTAGACAAATATAGATGAAGATATGGTGCCAATATCTTACAAGATAACTCTCAGAAATAGCTAAAAAAGGTATTTTGGATTTGTCCCTGTAAATAGAATGATGCTATTTTGGTAAATATTATCCTTATAGTTTCCAATAGGCATCTAGTTGGTCATTGTGGGAATGCAGGATTAGTTCCAGCTGGATATTTCCATGTTCCTACCTTTTTAAATAAATACTAGGAGCTCCTTTTCATCATTTAAAGTAGCAAAAATTCTGTTCTATAATACCACTGAAACATAGAAGAATAGCTATTTTTTCATCACTGTAACAATATCATTAGAGACAATTGTGTGGATTTTAAAAAAAGAAATAAAGGAAATAAATGATTTTGATAAAGCTCTATATATTTATTAACAGTTTTTGGCACCACCAGAACATTTTCTCCTGATGAATAATTGCAATGTCAATGGTTTTCTCAAGTTTTATGTGGTACATTCAAGAGAGGTGGAGATCAGGAACTGAAGAAGACACTGAAAGGGAAAATGAGATAGGAGTGAGGGTGTGAGTCTCGCAAGCCTTATTATAGAATGTGTTATTGGTACTTCAAAGCTGTGTAGTATCTGTATGGTGCTGATTTCTTTTTTGGTGATCATTTTATCATGCATTAGTACCTGTTATAATCTAGTTAATATTATGACTTTAGATTTCTTAGCTCTACTCATATAATCATAGTGATTCTTGTGATACAGAAAGATTATCCTATAAACCCTCTGTGCTGGTTTAGCTCTTAGTAAAATGTTTTCCATCTACTCATATACAATATAAACAGATTTTACTCTTACTAAAAATTACAGATAGTTTCAAACTGAGTCAAAGATAAATTTCAGTTCATATATTTGAACTGAACTGCCAGATTCACAAAACGACTTTCTGATTTGCAACCTAAAGACTACCTTTTTTTCTCTTGTTGGCATTACTTTTTAAAAATGATTGTTAAAAATCATAGTAAAGAGGAATTCATTTCTGAGTATTTATGGTTCTGATGTGTACCTTTGTTGTTGTATGGGTATCTTTGAAATGCTGGTTTAAAAGTCTTTACCACTATTCTTTACAAGCTTCCCCCATCTGGATATGAGTAAGGGCAATATAATTTTGTTTCAAAGGTTTGTTTGACTAGTAAAATAAAATTCCAGCTGTATAAAACATGTAAAAGGCAGAAGTGCACAGTTATTTTTCTGTATGCATCTACACTTGATTCTGTATTTTTGGAACACAAACTTCAAACCAACAGAAGGAACTGTCCCTATAATAGTAGGCACCATGGTTTCAAGTTGTGACTTATGGCATTAAGTGATGATCTCAGTTTTCAACATATCTAGTAATTATCATCTTGCCCCTATTAGGATCATGGTGACAGCCACTGTGAGTTGCAAGTTCATGTTCAGCCAGATCGCTCAATAATTCTGGAATCTGTTCAGAGCCCAGGAGAAACTGTGGCTTTTAGTCTCCAAGGAACAGTACCTGATGATACCACAGGCTACGCAGGATTGACAAGGGAATTTATTGTTCATGTTAAGGTAAGCTATGGGGAAATAGAATCAGATGATGTGTGCCAAATAACCAAAGCCTCCACTGTCAATGAGCAGGTTTCAGATGACGACAGATTTTTACCCACTAGATGGAGCTGAAGACTGTAACTGTGAAATCACATTATGAATTTTGTCCAGGAAAAATAAAGGTCCTTTGTTGTTTCTTGTGGTCTTGCTATTCTGTCAAATACAGACAAAAGCAGATAAGCCTATATGCCAACACTGGTAGTCAAGCAGGCTACCAAGTGTGATATACAAGACTGCTTACTACATGTTTATTGCGCACACACACACACACACACACCATCTTCCATTCATGGAAATAAAATACATTTTTCACAGAAACTGTCATTTGTAAAATACAGCACAAGTTTTGTTTTGTTTTGAATATAGAAACTCTTTGCATCACTTTCAAAACTCATTTACATGTAGCAAAATAGATGTGCCACATGTGTCACAAGTATATATATATGTGTGTGTGTGTGTGTGTGTGTGTGTGTGTAAAGCATGTACATGTGCCATTGGTCATTTACATAGGGCAGGTGATGTGTGCTAGTGTGACTTGGTAGATAAAGCTATGAACTAGAAAATCTTTTGGCCTGTTTCTGATCACACATGTGTGGGGAACTGTCCACACAATTCACATATTCTGTAATTATGGCCTAAATCCTATTGCTAGTTTCAACTAGAATAGACCCATTAAATGAAGAGTGTCCCCTATTCAGTTAAGTCATCTTCATGGAAATGTGTGTATGATCTGCTGCTGTTATATATTACTATTTCTTGATTTATTGCAGATAACAAGGATTGCATAGTCCTTGTACCAGCCTGGGGTGTGAGAACTAAAACAGGAAGTCTGAAAGGGTGCATTATTTATAGTTTATACTCTTTCTTGATTTCTAGGGAGTGTTCCACAACAGTGCTATAATTCTGCTCACTACTAGCTACTGTCAGTCCCTCTGCTTGAGGCCTGATGGAAGCTGCAATGGAGCAGGAAATCAATCTGAAGATTCTTATTGGAAGATAAGTAAAATCAGCTCTGGAGTGTGTATGTTTGAAAGTGCAAAAATCCCCAGAATGTTTCTAAGGATCAGAGATGGTCAATGTGATGGAAAAGTAAGCAGCTCTTATTCATACTTCTTTTAAAGTATGTAAGCACAGAAGAATTTGGTTAAGTCTTGAACATATTTGTTTGCTAACAATCTGGTGGAAACTATGATAGCCAACATCTCTACTTAAGTTGCAGATTTAAATAAATGTGTATTATGTGTTTATGCTAGTGCTTTTAAAACGTGGTGTATATTGTTATTAAGTGCTGTCAAACTGACTTATGGCAACCCATGTTTATTCAGAGGAGGTTTGCCATTGCCTTCTCCCTGAGGCTGACCTTCATGGCTCTGTCTACACAAGCCAAATAACATGTTCTCCCCATCAAATAACAGGTCAAATAACATGTCCTCCCCACCATCAGAGAGTCTGTATGACACATGGCCAAACCCTGGCTCCAGTACAAACAGTTCGGAAGGCATCTGGCCAGTCCAGAACCAGAACCAGGTTATACCAGGAGTGCTTTGATTTTGAGTTCCTGCATGGTAGGAGGTTGGACTGGATGGCACTTGTAGTCTATTCCAACTCTATGATTCTATGATTCTAATCATGTATTTAAAAAAAAAACAACTTATTTTTTACTCTGGATCTTCCTGGAAAATTTCTAAGTCTCTGTTGCAATGCCAGGTGGCTGTTTGCATGTGTGTCCTGCTGTGCCACCCAGGTCTTAGTTAATTCCTTCATAGCTGCCTTCCCAAATCCTAGTCTTCTAATTTCTTGACTGCAGTTGCCATTCTGATTAAAAACTGAGCCAAGGCATGGTAAATCTTGTACAATTTCAGTGTCTTTACGGTTTGCTTTAAAGTTATGTACATCATATATTATCATTATTATTTTTTATTGTCCATAATTATTTTATCTTAATGTTCAGCTGTAACTCTACTTTGCATTTTCTTCTATCACTTTCTTCAATAATGGTTCCAAGTCTTTGCTATGATCTGCTAGTAGTATGATATCATTTGCATATATTAAATTGTTAATTTTGCTTCTTCCAGTTTTCACACCTTCTTCCTCCAAGTCTAATCCTGCTTTATGTGTGATATGCTCGATGTGCAAGTTAAACAGATAGGGTGATAAAATGAAACCTTGCCGGATACCCTTGCCAATTGGAAACCATTCAATTTCTCCATATTCTGTCTTGAAGATAGACTGTTGTCCTGAGTACAGGACAATGTAATGTTGTGGGACACCAAATTCTTTAAGAGTAATCCATAGTTTTTCATGCTTGTCACTACACAATCAAACACTTTGCTATAATCTATAAAGCACAGGCTGATAGTCTTCTGAAATTCTTTGGCATGCTCCATTATCCAATGTATGTTTGGAAAGTCATTCATAGCCCCTCCTTTTCTAATTCTCTCATTCTACCAGAGAAAGTGTGGCATAGTAGTTTGAGTGTTGGACTGCAACTCTGCAGACCAGGGTTCGATTCCCAGCTTGGTCAGGAAACCCACTGGATGACCTTGGACAGGTCACATGCTCTCAGCCTCAGGGAGAAAGCAATGGCAAACCTCCTCTGAATAAATTTTGCCAACAAAATCCCATGATAAATTTGCCTTAGTGTTGTCATAAGTTGAAAACAACTTGAAGAAACACAAAATATGTAAAAGTTTGTTGTAAAATAACAACAATAGGGATAGTTTGGGGATAGTTTGGGGATTCTGCTGGTCTACCGGCCACCCCGTTGTCTAG
>CM034706.1:52108141-52119707 GCA_020142125.1 Phrynosoma platyrhinos | reverse complement strand
CTAGGAAACCAGGGTTCAAATCCTTGCTTAACCATGGAAGCCCACTGGGGGACCTTGGGCAAATCATACTCTCTCACCCCAGAGGAAGACAATGGCAAACCATCTTTGAAGAAATCCTGCCGAGTAAACTCCATAATCGGTTTACTATATGGTTACATAAATTAATAATGACTTGGAGGCACATGGCAAAAACAACAACTTCAAACAATTCAAGGCTCAAAGTTTTGTCTCTTAACTTTCTGAGCATCAAAAAGGATGTTGAAAAACTGGAGCATGTACAGAGGAGGGCGACAAAAATGACGAAGGATCTGGAAACCATGCCCTATGAGGAACGACTTAGGGAAATGAATATGTTTAGCCTGGAGAAGAGATGGTTAAGAGGGATATGATAGCCCTGTTTAAATATTTGAAGGGATGTCATATTGAGGAGGGAGCAAGCTTGTTTTCTGCTGCTCCAGATAACAGGACCTTGAACAATGGACACAAGCTCCAGGAAAAGAGATTCCACCTGAACATTAGGAGGCACTTCCTGACAGTGAGAGTTGTTCAACAGTGGAGCACACTTCCTCAGAGTGTGGTGGAGTCTCCTTCTTTGGAGGTCTTTAAACAGAGGCTGGATGGCCATCTGTTAGGGATGCTTTGATTTTGAGTTTCTGCATGCCAGGGGATTGGACTGGATGGCCCTTGTGTTGTCTTCCAACTCCATGATTCAATGATTCTATGATTTAAAAGCAGTTTGAAATGATTGCATCAAATCATATGACCTAGATAGAAATTGCAAGGTTCAAAAATGGCTTTGGAGGTCATGTGAGCTTTATGTTGTTCACCCTTATTTCATATGTACAGCTAAAGTATGATTTGCCATTACATGGATAGCAAACTGTGGTTTTCATGGGAAGGGATAATAGCTCAGTAGTAGATATCATGCTTTGCATGTTGAAGGCTCTGTGTTCAGAGGTAGCCTAAACATTACAGGATACAAATGGCATAGATTTCTATCTGAAGCTACTGCTATTTTGCATTTAAGCTGCATGCATGTAGGACTAAAACCAGGGGTAGGCAACCTTTCCCCTTTAAGGGCCATGGGACTTCAGCTCCAGAATCCCAGGAGCTATTGACCAACATGGGACTATTGGCCAACATGGCTGAGGCTTCTGGGAGCTGAAGTCCCTCAGCCCTTAAAGGGGAAAGGTTGCCTACCCCTGACTAAAACTGTGAGTGTAGATGACATCTACACCCCACCCATAAATAAATTAGACCAGGGGTAGGCAACCTAAGGCCCGGGGGCCGGATGCAGCCCCCCAAGACCTTTGGACTGGCCCCAGGCTGGTCCCTCCGCCGCTGCCACCGCTGCGCCCCGCCACCACTGCCGACCACCATGATGATATTGATTGTTGTTGTTATTATTTGTTCTTGGGGTTTTCTTGGCAAAATCTCCACAGGGAGTTTGCCATGGCTTTTCTGGGGCTGAGAGAGTGTGCATGCATATATATATATATTAAAAAAATTAATTATTATTTTTTTAAAAAAATATGTATTTATTTATTTATTTATTCATTCATTCATTTACTTACTTATGGTGCTTTGGCCCCCCAATTGTCTGAGGGAGAGCATCATGGCCCCCAGCTGAAAAAGGTTGCCTAACCCTGAATTAGACCTTTGTGCACAGTGTGAAGTTTTGAAGAGGACTCTGTGACTGTGTTCAAATGAATGTGGTTATGGAGTTCCAATGATCAGGGACCCTAATAAAGTTGGATTCCTGATCATGGGCGTTTATAACTATATTCAGACAAACACAGTTACAGAGCTACTTCAGATTTCCATGCTCAACATTGGATACTTGGATGCCTGCTGACTTCCTCATTCTGTTTTTGTCCCAGGCATGTCTAAGTGAATTCTTGAATAGAGATTTTGTGGAGTAATTATCTGAGCTGGTATTAGACAGATTCTGATTTTTATATCCCAAACTGAAGGGATCATATAAACCTAAGTTTGATAATTTGAGCAAGGCAGCAAGCAGTGGTTTGAACAAAACCAGAAGTGACTGGTGAAACCAAAAAATGTAAACAGAGAGAAAAAGGATATTTGTGTAAGCCCAAACCATGGTTTTGCATACAGTGGGCTGTCTTAAAGGTAGTAGGCATTTTCTAAAAGCCATGGAGAAAGGTATAGGCATGCAGGTGTAAACTGATGTTGCTTTGAGATATCATTAATTTTACAGTAAACGGTTTGGAAACCAATTAAATAAAATTCATTAAATACATGACTAAATAAAGAAATAAAATTGTAGGATAAATGGATGGTGTAACCACAGGGATTTTAATAAGGAGCTGAGGGGAAAGCTACTTACAAAAGCTTTTTCAGATAGAAAGCAGAGATGAGCGATAGAACTGTAATAGGAAGAGAAAGAAAACATGACAGAGGAGCCTGCCACCAGCTCTTTATTCAGAAGAGCAATCATTTGAGAAATAATCTGATAGGAGATCTGTTTTTTTTAAGTGTCTGAGAATCTCTTCTTGTAGTGCAACATACAATACATGATTTATTTTCAGTTTTCATAATGGTAATTTAGCTTCAAAAACCTGTGATAAATGGAATACAGTTGGAACAGAATGAGTGTCTTTTGTACTTAGGATATCATAGAATGCTTTGCAAACTACAAACAAACTCCCTACAATCAAAATGTTACGGATTAATCAACAATATTTTCCCCTGAGTTTACAAAGATACTTTTGATCATATACATTTTTCCTCAGCTGATGGAAAGCATCTGAAGCAGGGAGTTATCATCTTAGAGGCTATACAGATGGCCCCTAAGGGGCAACTCTATGCTGCCCCTGGGAGCACTGAATCGAGGCCATGGTAACAGTGGCCACAATCTGGCACTTTGCCACTCCCAAAAGAGCTGGCAAATGTTGCTCCTTTTTGGAGTGGCAAAAAGCTGCCCTTGCTGCAGTGGTAGCAGCTCTTCTGTACTCCTTTGGTGCAGAGTGTCTAAAAGCTGCGCCAAAGGAGCACCCTGACACCACCTGCCATCTGTTTGGGTGGGCAGAGTGACGCCGAGCTGGAGGCAGAGTCACGGCAGCCAGTGTGTGGTTGCCATGTCCCCACTTTGCCCTCATGCTGGCCATTTTGGCCAGTCTGTATTGGCCCTTAGCCATCTACTCAGCCCCTGGACTAGATGGACACTGGCCTATATGGAATTTTGGGGGCCTAAGTCCAATTGTTAATCCCAACTAGACTAGACCCATTAAATCAATATTGGCCTGTGAATATCCTATTAATTTAATCAGTCTACTCTAGTGAGCACAGGTAATTGGATTTAATCCAAAAGCAGTGCTCTTATGTTTTTAACAAGATCATTTGGGTTGTTTTTGAAGAATAAAGGATGCAAAAATAAATATATTTATTATATATCTGAGGTCCTCTCTCACTAAAATGGCTTATAAAATACTCTAGGAAAAATGTCCAAGGTGATAGCCATTTACAATGAAAGTATGTTGCAATAAAAGCATCAAAGAGTCTTGTAGTTCCTCTTCTTTACTTAGTGAGTGTAGTTTTTGTGGAGTGTAGTTCATCATGTAGTGTGGCCTCAGTTTGCAAGTTATTATAAACATGCTTGGGTGTGTTGGGGATGTAATCAGTGAGGTAGGAGGAAATTGAAATGCTGAAAGTACAGTTATTATCATCATAATGTCATTAACAAACATTACCAGGGTGGTAGCATAGACATCTGTGCATAAATTAACTGATTAACACAGAGGGCAAAATACTACATCTGTGCATAGGTGCACACATGTAGTTCCACATTCTCCCCCTGTCTAGCAGCTCTCAAACTTTGGGAAGGGAAGGGGGCAATTCAGAGCACAGAGAAGCAACTGGTTCCACCCCTGTCAGGGATGGAGGGGTGTGGATATCCTCTCAGATTGACTGTGATTGCCATTTTCTTGTCCCAGAAACTCTGAAAAGTTGGTTCTTCATCATCAATCATGACCCCCCCCCCCAAAAAAAAGAGCCACAGCATTTCTCCTGGGTCTTGATAGCAGCCAGATGATGGAGGATTTTTTGATGGAGCACAAGAGGAAGAGAATAACCCTCTGCACTATATACAAAATGGAACTTACATGCACATAAACTGTACTTATGCACATGTAAGTTACTAACAGGATGCAAGCCATGTACCTATTCAAGTTGTAACAGATAGAGTTGAGATTCTTGATCCGTTCTTGTTCTGCTGGATGCCTTGGCAGTTCTTTTCTTCAAGATGGCTACCTTCAGAGATTTGGAGTGTTTGGATAGAGTGACGTGTTCTAACTCTTTTATTTAACATTTAATGTTGCCATTTATGATTCTGATATCACATTTGTGTCTAATCCCCCCTCCCCCGAAACTGGCTTCTCATTGCTATGTAAAATGCAGTAGGGTATTGCTTGCAAATGATGATGTGCTTCACAGTGGAGGTTGAACAAATGTATCTTTGATGTTGTGGATATTGTTAGTAGTTCTTGTAATAGTGTTACCAGAATAGACATGCAGTTGACTCCTGGATCTGCCACAGAGACAAGTTCTTGTGTCTGTATCTCTATTTCAAAGTATGTTGTTCCTGGTAGTGAGTAATCCTTTAAAACTGGGTGGCTGCCTATAAGCAAATACAGGACTACCACCCAAAACATATGTGAAAGAAATGTTACTAAACTCTAGATTACTAATGATATTTTGAGCTGTGAACTGTTGGTGACAACAATTCATGTTCCATTGTTTTTCTGTTCTGGTTTGTCCTGGGGTTGGTTATTCATGGATATGATTATGGATTTGATGATCTTTTAGAATGTGTAGTATGTGTACATGTTAAATCTGTTTTAAACCATAAGTTGAACATGTATAGTTTTATTGATAGGCTTGGTTATAATAGTCTTTGGGTTTTGTGGTGTACTCTGGGAGGAAGTTGGAAGTATGTGCAACCTGTAGGCTTTAAAGTGGGCCCTATATGTCTATTATGTTTTTGAATATTATGTCTATTATTTTTAGAAAGTGAGCCTATTCTGTATGCTGGTCTAGGTTGCCCTTTAGAGATTAAGATTTGTATGCTTGCTTTAACATTTATCAACCTCTTTAGTAGGTTTTTGACAACTGAAGTTTTCAACTTTGCTTCATCTTCTGCTGAAAAGTTTAGGGATGCTCCAAATCCTTTCTGAACCCTATTACATTCTATCCCACTGTTACAACAATATAAATTTTAACCTGAGGCTTTAATAGCACTCTGTGCTACATCTGAAAAAGTGGATTTTTATCCATGGAAGCTCATGCTAAAATAAAAACCAGTTCATCTCAAAGGTGGTGTAACCAGTGGCATCACAAGGGTTAGTGTCACTCAGTGCAGGTGCCTGGAAAGGGTTGCCAGAGAGGGATGGTGGTGGCGGCGGTAGCCTAACCCACCCCACCCCACCCCACCCCATCCTCCTTCCCATCTTGTCCTGTTGCCTCACTCATCAGCCCCCCTCCTTGGCCTTATGTTTAGCATTGTCCAATAAACTGAGACTTAAGTATAATGAAAAAGTTGTATACAGCTTGCTAAACTCATTAAGCTGCAATCCTAAATACACTTAGGATTGGAGTGCTGTGTAATTAAAGGCTCTATGCAGAATCTAGTAACATCAATGAATATAAATGCTTAGCTTTATGCAGACTGCACACATTCAATGAATCAGGTGACAATCTACAAAAATGATAATTTGAATCCATCCCTGCCCCCTAGTGTATGTAGTATAGTGGATGGTATGTAGTGTAGTGGATGGCAATCAGGCTCTCAGGTAAGTGAGTAATCTCCATATTGAATAGTCCTTTATGTGTATAGTAATAGCTGCATGCTACATACTGTTACAGTATGATTGGGTTTTCTGTATGTAATTGACACTTGTTCCTCTATTGTATCTGTCTTTGTTTCTTACAACACAGGTTGAAATTAAACCCATTGGAAACATCTACAAAATAAGAATAGGGCATGATGCAACAAGCAAACAGCCGGAATGGATGTTGGACAAAGTAAGCTTTCTTCTTGTTTATTTTCTGGTTGTTATGTTTATTTAATCACGTATTTCATTTTAAACTATTTTGTAACTTTTAGCCTACCCATCCTGAAAGCATCTTTGTTAACATTTATTATCCATAAATTAGAATAGACACATTTTCTCTGTGAGAAGCAGATCTTTTTAAATAGCCTAATATTAGTTGTTAAGTGCAATATTTACTCTACTTTGAATCTTAGATCCAACCCACTGACTGAATGCACAATCAGTTATTTTTGTGCATGCAATTACATTCCAAGAGGTGCTTTTTTATTTTCCAGATGGAACTCTTCTGTTAAGGAAGAGAACAGATCCATGAATAAAATATACTATGTGAACTTTAAAAAGTGTAAATTGATATTGAATTTGCATTTGATTATTGATGGATGAAATGATTTATTGTAGTTACTCTAATTGTATAAGTATGCACAAGACTCAGGCAGGCAGAATGTCTTTCTACACAGGAAGCAGAGAAATCTGATATGTTTCTTTACTACAAAGCTTTCATTCATTTAATGCTTTTGTATTTGCTTATCAATCTTGAGTGCATGTAGTGTATGTTTATTACGAGTCCACAGATGCTGACTGATATGTTTGATTTAAGACTTGGCTATCATATCGCTAACTGATATGGTTGCAGAATATTGTAAAAATATTAAGGGCCTCTATCCACCAAGTGCTTCTTTAGTATAATCTTTATTCATGTCAGTAGTGCTTATTTCAAGGTTATTTCAAGGTGGTGGTTCTGAGTGTGAGTAGTATAGTACAAATCTCAATTTAATCATAAATGCATCACATGGAATTAGGAAAGTGATACTCTCTTAGCCTTCTTTATGCATTTTGGAGAATAATAACAGTCCCTTCCCTTTCAGGATTATCAAATATGATAATATATGTGCTTCAAGCACTCAAAATGGCCTCCTTTGTATTTAAGAAGATCAACAGTAACAACATAATGAGTTATCTCTTAGGGCTCCTTTGCATGGGGAAAATATATTGGGAAGCTGAGGCTAATTTTGCCAAAATTCTTAGATTGTTTCTTTTTTAAAAAATAAAATAAAATAAAAATAAAGTCCAAGTTCTGATTCTGTTGTTATGGACTGTTTTCTGGCATTTTCCAGCATCAGTTGCAATGTTTTTTATCCACTCTCAAGTGGGTTCTGAGGTATATCAGAAGAATATGCTCCTTTCTCTTCTCCTTCTTTCTAGTGCATGTCTCTAGAAATATTTTGCTCTATAAGTCTCTAATTCTTCAAGAAAGGAATATTTTATCAGATGTAGGATTTAGGATTATCAGCAATTGCTTGGTGCCAGGTGCCTAGAGGCAGACCAGTTTACAGAGAACAAAATCTGGTGCTTTGCTGCTCAAAATGCTTCTATTTTATACCCTCCTTGGCTGCCATTTAGCCACCCCTCCCCTGCTCTCCCATGCAATCAAAAGAGGGATCTGTGGTAAGGAAGGTCTCATTCTACTTGTTTTAGCCAGTGTAGGTGTTGTTTCTCTCCCAACCCACTGGTTTTGCCTTTTCTTGTGTACAGGTGGGAAGGTATTTTGCTGGCAGTAGGCCAGTAATCTTGTACTGTCAGGATTGTTGTTATTATAAGCCAGCTATTTCTTTTATTTTATCTTTGTTTGTACTTAGACTGGCTCTCTTCCTGGATCAGACATTTATTTTCATAACATGCTATACATCTCTATAGCTTTGAATGCTTAAAGGAGGCAAACAGAAACTAAACTGCAGCCCAGGTTGTTACAACATCCTTTACTAAATCAGAAAGCATGAATGCAACCTGGATATGCATCTTTGGGGGGTGGAAGAAATTATTGCTTTTTGCATCATGTGAGCATCTGAATGCACATTTTTTGAAAGGGATGGTTTGCTTTTGCTGTTTTAATGTAATGTATGGTATGTTTGTACGAACCTTCTTTGATGTAAACATTGCCTTATCTAGATTTGGGAACTGTGTTGGGACAATGGTCTGGATTGATAATACTATGGCCCTAATCATCATGAAATGATCATGGATTGGTTCCATGAACGTAAATACTGTTCACTGTTGCTCATAGGTTTGGGCATTAGATTTATTAGAATATATTTACCATCCAATGACCTGTCCCAAAATAAGACATGCTAAACACTGAATATCTAAGTGAGAAAAACAACAACTGTGTGATGACATACAGACATCTACTTTGACAAAGGGACAGGATGACTGGGGAATCTTTAGAATGGACTGGGAACACCATTGGGTTGAATTAGGAGTATAGGCTGAGATCCCTTCATTTCAGTTAGTTGTTTCAGAACTAGATACATATGTGCACCCTGTCTTGTAGCTTGGCCCTGCACAGATATGTCTGTTTTATTCTAACATATTCAGTTTACAACCTGAAATTTTAAAACCATGAATTAAGAAAAGCATCTTATATTATATGGAGAATTTAGACATTAGAAATAGAAAATCCAGGTGGCTCTGATTATATCCTGATATAATTATATAGCTTTAATTATATCAAGGATCTCCCCCCCCCCATGTTGTGTGCCTTGCTTTTATTTAACATCTTGTCAAAGCAAATAATATATTTAGCACTTTTTAAAAGATGAGATTCTTTGTTAAGTGGTAAAAGATGTGTGCATGTCATAAAATGTCCTAAACTGGTGTCTAGCCACTGTAATGGACTGGATGAGGACACAAATTAAACCTTAATCCAGACAAGATAGAGGTGCTCCTGGTCAGCTGAAAGACAGATCCAGGAATAGGGATTCAGCCTGTGTTTGACAGGGTTACACTCCCCGTGAAAACTCAGGTTCGTAGTTTGGGGGTACAAAGCCCTGGTTTTGGTGGTGACCAGAAGTGCTTTTGCACAACTAAAACTTTTGCACCAATTGCATCCATTCCTGAGAAGTCAGATCTGGCCACAGTGGTACATACCTTGGTTACATCTCACCTGGATTACTGTAATGTAGTCTATGTGGGGCTGCCTTTGAAAAGTGCTCAGAAACTTCACCTGGTCCAAAGAGCTCCAACTAGGCTGTTAACTGGAGGCTACAGGGAGCATACAACTCCCTTGTTGCAACAGCTCCATTGGCTGCCATTCTGTTTCTGAGCACAATTCAAAGTTCTGTTTTGACCTCTAAAGCCCTATATGGCTTGGGCCCAGACTATTTGAAGAACTGTTTCTCCCTGTACAAGTCCACCAGAGTATTGAGATCATCCAGAGAGGCCCTTCTCTCTGTCGCACCACCCTCTCAGGTGCATTTGGTGGAAACAAGAGAGTGGGACTTCTTTGTGGCTGCTCCCAAGCTTTGGAACTCCCTCCCTAGGGATGCCAGGATGGCTCCATTTCTGCTATCCTTCTGGCAGCAGGTAAAGACATTCTTGTGTTGGCAGGCCTTTGCAAATAGATTAGTTCTGGGAATGTTGTGTTGTTTAAAATTTTAAGGTTTGTATTGTAATTATTCTATTTTATCTCATAACCATTTTAACTTTCAATATGGTTTAATTGTGTTTTTTTTAAAATTGTATAGCCATACATTTTAATGTTGGACTTTTTTTAAATTGTATTGTTTTAAAACTGCTGTCTACCACCTTGAGCCCCCATATTGAGAGAAAGGCAGGATATAAGAAAATAAAATAATAAATAATAATATAATGTTTGTCCTCACCTAGGTATCCTGCATATAAAAGGCAGAATACCTTATGGATGTGAGCATTAGAAAGTGAAAATGAAGTTAATTTGCAAAACCTGATGCTGAAGAATACTTCTTAGAGGAAATTCTGCTGGGGGTGGAAAACAAAAATATTATTTATTGTAAAGAATACACATGGACCTTGGGACTAAGGTTTATAAGAAGCCTTTGGATTTCAAAGGGTGACCTTCATGTAAAGAAACAAGTAACAAACTTGAAATCAGTGCTTTCTAGCACTGCAGCTAATGTTTGTCCTTGCTGTATATCAACAGAGGGAGCTGCACTGATAAACATCCAGAGTTTTATACAATAAAAGAAACCAACAAAATTGCTTTTGCAAAAGTATTGTATGTCAAAAGAAAAATATTTTTAAATCCAATGTTCATGTTTTCCACTAGTTCATATATTATCTGGGCTCATTTCAGCATTTGATGGTATTTTAATGGTTACTACAGGTAGTAATTAGCAACTTCTGAAGTTGTAATTAATTTACTTTGTATATGCTGTTTCCTAGCCTATCACAGAAGTGCAGATGTACAGTTACAAGGACATCAAAGCATTTCACCACTGTTTCTTCCATAGGTGACACTGCACCACTTGAAGAGTGGGAAAATACTGAATTTTCCAGCAAACAAATGGCTGTCAAGGAATCGGGGGAATGGAGATACTATATGTGAACTTCCAGTAGTAGAAAAAGGAAGAAGCCTTTATCCAAGTAATAACATTTGGTAATTTTAAAAAGAACTGTACAATGAAAAAGACACAGTTATCACAACAGTTACAAATTGTGTTGTCTATCACCAGATTATAAGAGCTATAGCAAAAAGTACTGGGCATAATCCAGTTGATTGTTTTAGACTCATTAAATTTGTTGGGACATTAAATTAGCTAACAGATTAAAATATCTATAATTTAAAACAACAGAAAATCATTTTAAAAATGACTATGGGCCTTTGCAGACTGCTAGAAATAGTGCAAATTGAGTCCACTTTAACTGCCCTGGCTCAGTGCTAGGGAATCATGGGAATTGTATTTTTTTCTGAGACATTGAGCCTTCTCTGTCAGAGAGCTCTGGTGCCACAATAGAGTTCCCATGATTCCCTAGCACTGAGTCAGGGCAGTTAAAGTGGACTCAATTTGCACTATTTCTGGCAGTCTGCAAAGGCCCTATGAAGATAAAAAGGAATTACATGAAGAAAGCATAATTCCACATTGCACTTAACCTTTTAAGTCCATTATTTATTTATTTTTTAAAAAAACATGCATGACACTTGCAAGGATATCATCATACAGCTTAGTAACAAAACAATCTAGAAAAAGTTATTTGTCTTTTAAAAAGTGTTTGTATCATCAGGTTTTAATTGTATTTTGTTTTAAACTTGTAACTATTCTTGAGTATAATGTCAAGAGAAAGGTGGGGAATCAATTAAATAATTAAATAAATTTCAAATTACTTAAAATGATTTGTAGCTTTTAAAATGTAGATCTCTTTCTTTAGTTATGAATTATCAGGTCTATGTGTATACGGGACATTTGGAGCAAGCTGAAACAGATTCTTCAGTTTATTTATGCATCTATGGAGAAAGAGGTGATTCTGGACTAAGACTTCTTCACAAATCTAACAATCCCATAAAATTTCAGAGAGGAAAGGTAAGTATAACAAATGGAAGCTCCATTCTCTATCTGCAGATAAATTGAAAGAAAGGGGCTTTAATATGGGGCCTACTTGACATCAATTTTGAAAGGAATTGAAACAAATTTTGTACTCAAAGGACGTTATCACACGGGGGCAAATCTGCTGGTTAATCCACA
>CM034706.1:52087968-52107484 GCA_020142125.1 Phrynosoma platyrhinos | reverse complement strand
TTTCGACTACAGTCTTCCCCAGTGCCCTGCAAGCATTCAATATATATTTATATATTATAAGAACTCCTCAGCTCACACAATGTGACTCTGCTCAATTCAAAAGCAACAATGTTCTTCTCCTGCTCACAGAGTCTCTTATATAAGCAGCTGAACTGGTAATGGGAACGATCCTGCCAAGACTCAAGAAAAGAATCTAGGGAAAACTTAGGGTGTGGAAGGACAATGAAAAACTCAAACCAACCAACTTACACCCCCATCTTTACCCACCAGGGACTCAGATTTACCAACTATGTATCCATTTGAGTACCAATATTTGTAGTTGTTTTATGTACTTAGTATTAGATATCCATCAATGCACCAGAATTTAAATGAAGTTCTTCTCCTGTTCACAGAATCTTTTCTATAACCAGCCAAGCCGGTAGTGGCAACCATCCCACCAAGACTCAAGAAAAGAACTTAGGGAAAACTTAGGGTGTGGAAGGACAATAAAAAACTCAAATTAGCCAATTCACATTTTCATTTAAGCCCATCGGGGATTCAGATTTCAAATGATAAATCCATTTGAATTTCAATATTTGTAATTGTTTTATGTTTTTAGTATTAGATATCCCATCTATGCACCAGAATTTGAATAAATAATTAGCATGATGTTTCTCAAAAAAATGTTTTACCAATGGAGCTTTTATTTTATGGTTTTTGATACAACTTCTGTGTTCAATGATTCGAGTTCTTATCCCTCATAAACTAGTTTGCAAGGATATTCAATTATGTATATGATATTTTTACTAGCACATGTAAAAAGTTTGTATATTTCATAACTTCTACCATCAGCAGTATTCACAAAACATTTCAAATTGCTGCTGTGTCTGCATACCGAATAATGTCCACAGATGTAATGTCCCTTGACAATCAAACTATACAAACCAAAGTCTGCCCGTACTAATATATTCTTGATGTTTTGAGTACGTTTATAGGCAAACATTGGTTTATTTTTACAAACCAAAGTCTGCCCGTATAATATATTCTTGATGTTTTGAGTACATTTATAGGCAAACATCAGTTTATTTTTATATCCAGGTGTATTTTCCAGCAGGTGCCAATGTTTCATAATGCCTTCTTTAACCCTCTGTATATACCCAGATATTTTATTGGCTTATCTACTTCAGGGTTCAATTTTTTTGGTCTTGAGTTCATTATAATATTTATTTTTTGCATTTGCATACTTTTCAGTGGGGTATTTTTACCCTTTCAGAAATTTTATTGGCTTTTCTGCTCTAGGGTTTAGTTATTCCTTTATTTCTTCATATTATTGCCTTCTTGTAATTGGTAGTGGGATTATTTTATCCTTGGTTATTTTTTGGCAGAACCCTTCAGGTTTTTTTTTGTTTTTTTTTGATCTCATATCTTGGGGTTTTTTGGCTTTAGGGACTTTTGTTGGTTAATTGGGAGTTCCTGCATGGCGGGGGTTGAACTGAATGGCCCTTGTGGTCTCTTCCAACTCTATAATTCTATGATTCTATCATTCTATGTTCTAGAATAATGTATTCCTGATGTTTCACCTGCATCTGTGGCTGGTATCTTCTCTGAAAATGCCAGACACAGATGCAGGCGAAACATCCGGAATACATTCTTCTAGAACACAGGCTCACAGTCCAAAAAACCCCCCAAAAAAACCTATGCCAGCCGTATTAATATTCTGTCTGCAATTCTGCACATAGGAGATGCTCCTAAACCACATCTCATGTTTTTTACTGTGACCTTATTTACCCTTCTTGCTGTTGTGATGTTGTGTCTTGGGGTTCTGACATCCTTTTAGTGCAGTGCATCCTAAATCAGGAATGGACTAAGTGTATACATGTTGTACTTCTGGCTCTACCAGCTATTCTAGATTCTAAAATTAGACAAGTCACTTCACTATTACTATTGCATTTTTTCCCCAGTTGCAATAGTCACTAGAAATTCCTCCTTTTCTCTATCATTTCTGTCCGTTCTTTGGGGTCAAATTCATCCATCCATTCAACTATGCATATGGCTCTTTTTTATTTTAATCACTAAAGATCAACCTTGAATTGCAGGGGGGATTGGACCATGAATTGTGGAGAGAGGTGGTTATTTATTATCATATTATATTTGTTTATACAATGGTCTGTACAATGATGCTGGCCACATGATCATAGAGTAGTGTCTGACAACAGTGTCTCTTTGGCTTAGTAACAGAGATGAGCACCATCCCCTATGGTCAGACACAACTTGACAACCTTGTCAATGGGGAATACCTTTACCATTGCCTATATTCATTTATAACCCACCATTTTTAAAAAATTCTGGAGCTCAAAGCAACTACATTTGCTGACCCTCAATGGTAATAAAGATACCATACTCCAGAACATGGGTTGAATAAGGGCCATTTTATTGATCTATTAAAATTTTAAACTTATTTAAACTCTGTGATAGGCAATGGGGAAGAGCAATCTGGTGGGAGCAACTGAAACAGTGGATCTCAACCGGATCCTTTCCTCAGCTACCTCTTGGCAAACACCAGAACCCCAAGAAAAAAACCATTACCTGGGTAGGTTCTTTGCAGCCCCTGCAATGGAAGGCAAACCCAAGGGATCCCTCCTCTAAGTTGCATGATTTTAAATGGGGGCAGAGCTCCTGGGCCAGCTCTAAGGTAGTCTCCTCCCCACTCCTTGGTCTCATGATCTAAAGAGGCAGTTCCATCCCATCATCTAAATGGGTGCCATGGGTGTTCATCATAATTTTACTTTGCTCTTCCTATTACCTACCAAGTGACCATCTGTTTACAGGCTCATCAAGCCAATTTTATGTTTCTTAAAATACATTGAAGAGTAGGCAAAACAATTAAAATAAAATAAAAGCCCATAGAAAGGGGAAAAAATTCTTACCTGGCCCAGAAGTGACTAGCAATGCTTACACTGCACAAAGGGCAGGCAGGCAGGTCGATCACCATATCAAAAGAAGGGGTTGGGCAGAGCCTAATAAATTCTGTAGCTCTGTCTCCTCATGCTCAACATCACAGGGTTGTGTGCCATGACCTTTAGCCAGGTCTCTCCCTCCTTTAGGCCCAGTAAAATTAGTTCCTCCCCATAGTGCTATGAACTGTGGTTCCAGAACTGACAAATTAAAACAAATGTAGCTTACAAACACATGATTAAAAATGCATAAAAACTTAGTGTTAAAATTCAGTCAAGCTGTCCATATACATAAACCTTCTGAACAGATCCAATAAAAGGAGAAAGAGAAAAACATGGTAGTGGTGGTGGTGGTGGTGGTGAGACCCCAGCACACAGCACACTATTATAAGCTGTTGTAGTCTGTGAAAACAGAGCTTTCACTTGCTGATGGAAGACAAAGAAAAATATAATGGCACCTGGACCTGTCTCAGTTGCCCATCCATGACAGAAAGGCATGTGTCAATAAATTAACCTTTCCTACTAGTGAGAATGATTTCACTAGTTCCAGGAACTGCTTAAATCAAGCTGTCTCAAGCCACATGAAAACTGATTGAAAAGTCCCACATTTTGTTCCTGTTCTTTCCAATTTTATACTGGGTTAAAATAAACTGACCTGGAAAGCTGGTATAAAAAAAGTCTCTGGTCGTACTGGGGTGGGAGCTGATGGATAATATTCTGAGATAAATAAAACATGTATGGATATTCACAATAAAATCAGAAAGAACATGAATAAAATCTGGGACTTTCTGGACTTTTTAATTAGTCTGGATGTGTCCTTAATTTACAGCATCATATTACAGCAATTAGTTGGCTGTAAGATTGTTTACTGTTGTCTACATTAATGTTCATGGAACCTATTTGTTGTCTTCTAGACTGACATGTTTGAAATACAAGCTGTTTCTCTTGGAAATCTACAGAAAGTGCTGTTGTGCTGCAAGGCATATAACATGTCACAGAACTGGTACTGTGAGAAAGTAATAATCAGAGAACCTAAGAAGAACTCAGAATATATTTTCATCTGTGAAAGGTTGTATATAATTAACGCTTTCCAAACAACACCTTATTTTCCACCAACTGACAAATAGTCCTCTGTCTCTCATACTGTTTATTCTTGCTCCACTTTCTGGAGTGCATAGAATTCAGGTAATATAGATTCAGTTTCCTTTGGATAAAGAGATCACTATACTCTATAACACTTTGTAATATTTGTGTTTGTTTACAGGATGATACAAGGAGGAAGCAGGCAGCTTACCACCCTAGAAATAGTTAATTCTAATTTTCCCCCTCCAGCCTCACCTAAGAGCACCTTCTTTTTTCTTTTTTTATTGATTTTTTATTAACCAACAGATCTTTAATTCTTTGCACATACTATTACTTTCATTACATCTTTAAAAAACTAACAGAGTATACAAGCCACATCACAAATCCAAGATACATTGTCAATCCACAGTAGTTACGTTAATTCAGTTACCCACGTGTATCTTGTTAAGCTTATTCATGTTATAGTCACTTTCATTGATGAATTAATAAATTCTATGAAGTTACTTTCCTTTATTCTTCTTTTGTTATTTTCCATTCTAGTATAAGATTCTTTATTATTGTAATCATTACAAAGCCTAACCAAAGTCTATTCTACTTATAAATACCCCGTCTTCACTCTACTAATTATATCCCAAATCACTTCGCTTTATACAGTGATCAAATATAAATATCATGGTTCATTTCTTGCTCCATTGATAACCACATCATCTAGTTGTGTTATACTTTTTCTACCTTGTCTTTTCCATCTCTATTTCTTTTCCAATAATTTTCTGTTCCCAGTCTGTTTTAACTTTTTCCACAGATTTATTATTGATTAAATGTGTAAGCTTATCAAGTTCTTTTGTTTCTACCAGTTTTATGAACCAGTAATTTATTGATGGTACCTCTTTTTCTTTCCACTTTTTTTGCATAAAGAATATGAACCACTGTTGTCATATATAGTATTATTCTCCAGTGTTTTAATTCCCCATTTTTATTTATTCCATGTGTCATATTCAGTAAATAAAGCTTCGGTGTCATGTTTTTCCTATTATTTGTGCAAGTTAAATATGAATTTTTGACCAGAACAGTCTTGCTTTGGGGCCACATGTGAAGATATAAGACTATATTTTGGTTGCACTTCCAGCATTTGTTTCCTGCTGATTTATATATCTTGTTTAGTCTTTTCAGGAGTTGAATACCACCTGTGCAAAATTCTTGTGTAGTTTTCTTTCTTTCAGGTCTTGACAGAGAGTAAACTTCTGTGTTTTGTCCCATGATTTTTGTCCCATGATTTTCGAGAGTTATGGATTCCCCAATATCGAATGTCCATTTGATCACTGTATCATTTACCTCTCCCTTAAGCTGTAATGATAATATATTTTGATATAACTTTGTTGTTTCATGTCTTGGCTTATTTGTCAGAATTTTATCCATGTCTTTTTCTGCTATTTCAAAGTCTTCAGGTTTTGAATCCATCTTGAATCTTTCTTGTATTTGTTTGTAGAGGAACCAATTTCTAAAAGCACCTTCTAAAGATTCACAGTAGCCTTATATTTGTTCCCTGCTTCCATACAAACAAACAAACAAAAAATAAAATCCAGAGGTTTTGTTCCATATCACACCCCTTGCCTCAGGTATGTGCTAACCATTTGGAAAGATCCATTGGCTACATAGTGAACTATCTCCCTAGTATAGGAGGGGCCAAACAGGACCCTCCAGATCTTTTAATGTCTGTTCTGGGTTGATGGCAGTTGTAGTCCAACAATTGCTGAAAAGCCACAGTGTGCTCACCCCTACCTTGCAAAAGGAAGGTTCAGCCAGGCTTGACTAAAGTTAAGGGTTTGACTAGTAAGAATATTAAGGGAGGTAAATGCAAAAGACAACAGCATGCCATTAATATTTGTATAGAAGAAAGTGTGGGCTTCTGTGAAACAATTAGAAGTGCAAAATCCTCTTCTCTCATGTAGCTGGCCATTCAGCCCTTAACTGTCCCTTTTCAATCTCCAGAGTATTCTGTAATAGAGAAGGGAGAAGTAGGATTTTATTTCCATTATTCTGGGAGTGAAATGACACTGTCTTCCTACCTCTGTAGGAAAAAAAAATGCAGGCTCACTAATGTCAGCCAGATAATTACATGACCGAGAAACAATGAAAAATGGAGCATTGTATTACAGTTATTTGGGTACAATTCACACACAGAGGGTTGCTCTCCAAAAAACTCAGAGAAACCCTAAATAAAAGAGAGGATTTAAGACAAAAATGAAAGAATTGTTATTTTATTTCTACTTTTTGAAACAGCTGCTTAGAACTCCACTGTTCCATAAAGCTTAACATAGGGAAGCCAGACCACCAAAGAGGGACTTTCTGTTTTGGAAAACTCTACAACAGGGGTCAGCAACCTATGGCCTGCAGGCCGGGTGCAGCCCGCAGAGGCGTTGGGACCGGCCCATGGGTGGGTCTGTTGTTGTTGTGCTGCGCGCAAGCGCGAATGCCATTTTGGTGCCCAAAATAATGACTGCACTTGCACGCACATGCCGTTGGGAGTTCCAAAATGGCAGCCACCATTGTGTGCATGCGTGCGCAAGCACGGGTGCCATTTTGAATGCTAAAATGGCATCCACACTCGTGTGTGCATACACATGGTGGTGGCAGAGCACCATTTGGGAAGGCCCAACAGCACCAGTGCCATACACATGCACATGGCGCTGGCACTGGTGCTGTTGTGCGTTCCAAAATGGTGCCCCCCATGCACGCACGCATGCGCATGAAGGTGGCCATTGTGTGCATGCTTGCACGTGGGGGCAAGCGTGCAAGCGTGCCGGCCCCTGGTGCCATCCCCCCCGGCCCCGGAAAAAAAAAGTTGCCGACCCCTGCTCTATGGCCACAATTTTTGTTTTTTTGTTTTGTTAACTGCCTTGGAGTCAGTCTTAACTCATGATAACCCTGTGGGTGAGACATTTCCAGGACTCCCTCACCTCCATTGCTCTGTTTAGTTCCTATAAATTCATACTTGTGACCTCCTTAATAGAGTCCATCCATCTACATTTGATCTTCCACACTTTCTACTTCCCTCCACCTTTCCTAGCGTTATTTGCTTTTCCAGTGAGTCATGCTTTCTCATTATGTGGCAAAGTACACTACTTCAATTTCATCATTTTGGCTTCCAGGGAGATTTCAGGCTTGATCTGTTCAAGATACCATTTCTTTGACTTTTTGGCTATCCTCAGCACTCTTCTCCAGCACCACATCTCAAATGAAGTGATTTTCTTCTTATCCGCTTTCTTAATTATCCAACTCTTACACCTGGTAATAGGGAATACAATAGCTTGTACAATTATAAGTTTTGTGCTTAATTTTATATATCCGCTCTTTAGGATCTTTTCTAGTTCTTTCATACCTGCCCTCCACATTCTTGTACACAATATACAATACGGTATCTTTTTTAAATATACATGCCTCTAACTCTTGTATTTTAAAAGTTGCTAGTTTCTTTTCTCAGCCTTTCAGCAGAAGATATCACATTTCTTTTTTAAAGGTGTAGGCACCTTTTTAGCCACCTCAAACAGTGTTTTTGGCAGAAAGGTACAGTGTAAGTAAACAAAGAGTCCATAACCTCCCCACTTTTAACTTGTGGCCTGCTAAGTCTCATGTTCAAAATGCTTTTTAAAAGCAAACAATCTGGTTTCTTCTTTAAAAAATACAAAGAATAAGAGAAAGAAAGAGAAAGAAAAATTGGCAGTGGGGAAAGTTGTGCATAGAATTCCAACAAAGGCTATGCATATACTCTGAGAGAAGCTAATCATTGGTCCAAGAATGTATTTTCTTGGAACTGCTATCTATAACATACAAGGTCAGGCATATGATCTTCTAAGCATTGGATGCTAGATGGTGGATGTTTATCTTTCCAAACTTGAGGTCTTTCAGCAATGGTGAAAAGCATGAAAAATCCAACCACACTGACCATCAGTTAAAATCCAAGTTGCAGGGTAAAAAAGTACATATGCCTCTACAAATATCAAAAGATTTTCCTAATACAGAATTAACGCCACTTCCCAAAATGTGTGATTTAAAATAACTTCTGTAATTTTCAACTAACCATTTATCTGGTTCACTCTATTTTTAGAAGCCAAAGGCTGTTTTTTTAAGCTTAGTTGTGAAAAATATGTGCATATATTATTAGCAGTCCTTCATAAGATCTAATGCACAAGATCTAATGCCTGATCTAATCAGGCACTTCATATATCTGATTAGATAGGGTTCTTTACTGGTTTGAAACTGAGCATCGCCATCAAGGTGCTGTGTTCCCTCATTTGCCTACCTAATGAGAAATTCTTTTAAATCAAAGAATGCAAGATGCTTGAATATTTTAACCTTGTCCAAGAAATCAACAGTATGCATTTCTTTGCTATGCTACATGGTGTAGGTCAAGAAAGCACTGTGAAGTTAACTATAGTATTTAGCCTTGCATCAATTCAACTCTTTTGCCTGCCTAAGAAATGCACCTTCAGTTTGCCCATGCTGACCCAAGACAACGACTACACTATATACTGTCTTTCTCCTACTGCCTGCTTCTTTTACACATCCACGCCTTCATCTACTATCTGATCATGGATCCAAGTGAATCATGTCACTTCAACCCACTACATGGCAGGGCCAAATATGCAAACCAGACAGGATTCTTTAGGTTTCTTAGGCCTTCTTTTGCAATAGATTATGACATCCAGTATCTTTTTCTCCCCACTGTGAGCAATACATTTTATTCTGGGTAATGTAAGTGTGAAGCATCTCCAGTATGAAGCAATATGAAGCATTTCTACACAAGAGAAGCTTACAGAAAGTCATCTGACTAACCCTTCTGTTCTACCAAAAACTGATTGAAATGGGAATTAATTTTTTTATAATGCTTGTGACTTACATGGCTGTTCTAATTCCTGTTATATTTGGGTTGTATCCACAGTTCAAACGTTAGAAATTCATTGGGCATGGAGAAAAATAAGCAGTGCTCAGCGAAAGATAGAGGATTGAGCATATTATACTTCAAATGGCATTTCCAGAATGAGAATCCTCTTGCCCAAACTACCTATTGTAATTACCAATTTGAAAAGTGATTTAATAAATCTCATGTACAGTAGGTCCTTAGTATCCACTGGGATGCTCAAATCCCATTAAATACAATGATATAGTAAAATGGTGTACCTTATATAAAATGCCCAAATCAAGGTTTGCTTTTTAGAATTTGGGTTGGTTTATGTGTGTGTGTGAGAGAGAGAGACTTTGGAGGGTTTTTTTTTTTTTGGTTTTTTGGAAATTGTTTAATCTGTGAATGCTTGAATCTGTGGATAAAAAAATCCATGGATATGGAGGGCTAACAGTAATAACAACTGAGGGCCAAACTATACATGATGCTACTGTAATCATATTTTGTCTTTATGTGCAGAATACTCCAGTCAGGACCATAGCATTGTATCTGTGGGTGGCGAGGGGGGGGGCTTTAACTGTTTGGCCTCACTATGGCCATCATCTGAATTGGTCCACTGTATGCCTGCAGGTTACATGGCAAAGTGGTCCCATTTGGTTCAATACAAAGAAAGCTCCCCCCCCCCAAAAAAAAAAATCCGGAGGAGGAACCTCAATACAGATTGGTATCTGCAGGACTAAAGCTTGCCATGTTAGGTTTTCAATCTAAAAGTAGAACTCCTAGTTATTTCTAGAGGAAAACCCTACACTCTCACACAAACCATGTGATGTACATGTGTAATTTTACTCCTTAATTGTTTAAATGAAACTGACATGTATATTTTTCCTTGCCTTTAAGTTCTGCTCCTGAAAGGATGTGATGTATTGTCTGATCTCTCTGTAAAATCAGAACATGATAGTCTGATGTATTTCATGCAGAAATAATGTATTATTTTCTGTTAAAGTTTTGTTGAAGACAAGCAACATCCTGTGCAGAAACATCTTCATATTAAGAAATTATTTCAGTTAACATTTGTTTTGTGTGAACAAAACAAACTTGATTTCATGTGATTTCTTTCTCTCTTTTATCCTCAGATGGCTGCCTTATATGTCAGAAGGCATAATTCATTCAGAAATAGAGCTCTCCCAACAAGGTAAAGGATATGACTGTAATTTAGAAGTTGAAGATGCAGTCTAAACAAAATTATGAGGGAGTAAGCCTCACTGAATGCAGTGGTTCTTATTTTAGAATAAGCATACAAAGGCTATACAGAGACCTCAGAATAAACATACACAAAGTTGCACTGTAAATCAATTTGTGTTATTTTCACACTGAAGTTATCTGAACAATCTGCTTGTAGGCATTTTGTGTGTGGAATTGCCCATTATCCTGGCAAAATTGTGCTTCCCCTCACAAAGGAGGATAAGTTCTTATCCTGTTCTGGTTGTCCATGTAATTGCCATTTCAGGTAGGGATGCAAAGAATATTTGAAAATATTATAAAAGATATGGACAAAAACATGCTTTCAAGTGTCAAGAAATTTTGATCAGGAGAATCCTGAGCAGACGTGAATCTGCATTTCAGAACTTATTCTGCACAAAATAATAAATTTAGGACTTTTTCTGCACAGCTACTTTGCAAAAGAAACAGATTCTAGTTTTGCACAGAAATATTATTTTCTGATCAGAAAAATGCTGTTTATTTCACAGAAATGCTGTAATTTGGAATTTATTCTGCACAACATTTTAACTTGGTTGCTTTCACAGGAAACAGCTTTTTCTGAAAAGGAAACAGCATTAGAAATATTTTCTGTGAAGAGTTCTGAACTGTGAATAGAGTTTGAAAGCTGTAGTTTTTGATGACTTTCTTACAGTGGGAAGAAAATTGCTAAAACTAAACTTTGCTTCCATTGAGAAGAAAGTTAGTGAAGAATTACAACCCTAATTTCAAGAAGAGTAGGATAGATCACTTCATTCCTATGGGATACCCACCAGTAGGACAGGAAAAAAAACTGCATCCTCTTGCTTACATCTCATAGCAGCTGGTATTCAGGGGTCTGTGACTTTTCTCTGCCCATGCCCACTGCTCCTGCATTAGCATTAAAAAGGACTATCAAGGGAACTCTTGATAGAAAGCCTTTGTTTATTTTGAACATGGAGTTACTCTCTTATCTTCATATTTAAAGATGATTTGTGTCATTGCAGGCAAAGTGCAATACAATTTCTATTTCATCTCTGGCCTCCTACTTGCAATAGTTGGACCATATATGTGCCAACCAATCTGGCCTTTTTTTTTTCCCCTCTGAAGAAAACATAACCTCCAACTATCTTGATTAATCATCTGCGGTCCCTCTTTTTAAGCTGTTTTCAAAATGTCCCAGTTTCTCCCTCCTCTTCTTATTTTCTCCCTTCTACCAATTTAATTGGATTGCTGCAAATTGAGTTCAAAGTGGAAAAGTAGTTTGCACTCAGTTAACCCAGCAGTGGGGAGAAGAGAGCAGGGGATGGAATCTTGCCATTCCCAGTAGGCTCAGGAGAATGCAAATGTCCGGAGCCTTTCATATCTTGTGTGTTTTTTTGTCATTAATAATGTTTGCCATCTTGGCCGTGCTCTGATGTTGCTTGGACACATGTGGTCCAATTTTCATCTGCGAAGTGCTGGCAAATATGAGAGCATTTTGTGGTGAAAGGCAGAGATTGGTGCAGGATTATTGATCATTAATTATTTGCTGCAGGTTTTCTTGGACCCCCTAGCTTCAGATATTTTATATCAATTGTTCTTACTGGTATCTGATGTGGTGGACCACGAAGCTTTTTATATCCCAGTGTGCCAAGGTTCAGCATGATATTTGTGCTCATTGGCTCTTTTTTCTTTTCTTTTTTTTTTTTTGAAACTTGCCATGGATGACTAGCACCCCCCCCCCTATACTGTACTGAGTTTAAAACAGGTAGCTCTCAGGTAGCACTGCTTTCAGAGGCTTGTACATTTCAATACTGGTTCAGGAAAGAAATATATTTTCTTCTGCAGGAGCAGAAGAGTTAATACCATGTGAACACCTCCTACCTCCTGCCTTCTACTTTTCATTGTAACCTGACAACTCTATTATTAACTGCACTGCTGTTTTATTTTTGGCAGAAATGCAAATAAATCATCAGCCAAAAATGCAAGAGGAGGAAAATGGTAAATTATTCTGCTGCTTTCTATCTTTCAATCTAGAGTGATACTGAACTGAAATGTGTGTGATGGTGTTGGTTTGCTTATTGTAACTATTACCTTCACGTTCAAAAGCGGGGTGGGTGAGGTGCAGACAGCATGAATATATCTATAATTCTATTAGAGATGTACATATCTATAGACCTCTCTTGCTAGGTTGGCAGCATCTCAATAGCAGGTGTTTGTTAAAAAAAGTTTCTCAACTAATGTCCATTATTTAAAGCAAAGCCTCCTTTATAAATAACTTTCTGAATTCATGTTTCAACCGTGACCAGATAAAAATCTGATATTAGAATAGTTTATATGAATATGTTATGTTCCAGTTCAGAATATACAACCAATATAAATATGCTGTATACCCTATGGAACCATTGAGGAAAACACATGGCCCACATATAAATAAATACAATGGTATTATTAACTACAGGTGTATTTTATGAATCCTGAGCCAAATTTGGCCATTGAGAAAGTCCAGTACTTCCTGAGGTGAAGCAGACTTCCCTCCAAAGCTACAAAAACTAAAGTGGAATGTTTCAGAAAGCCTCATTAGCGCATCATGCCCACAATGCCCACAATGGCATTCAAGGCAGTTCACAATTTAAAATCACAAACAAGGAGTGGAAATCATGTGGCATGCTGCATGTTGTTGGATTGTTTTGGATTGAAACTTCTGGTAACACTCACAATTGGCTATGCTAGCTTGTGCTGCTGGGAGTTGCCATCCATCAGTACCTGGGAAGCCCATACAGTCTTGGTGGGAGAGCCTCAGATTTGCATAAACTTTGGCATATGGTTGGCTGAATTGAGAAGTTCTTGATCAAGATGTTCATTTTCCTGGTGATTTTGTTGGTTGGATCTTATTTCAGTTTTTTGCATAGTGCAGGTGCTAGGAGTTCCTTGATTTTTTTGTTTGTATTGTTCTGTTTCTGTTTGTATTGTTCTGCATTGTTCTTCTGTGAAGACTGCAAAAAAGGCAGAAAATTACTATAGAAGCATATTATTGCTTTTATAAAAGTTGATATTAAAATAGCAGAATTAAAAACCTTTAAAATTTTACTTTAAAGCAAAGATTAAAAACAGTACAGCACCATTAAAAAAAAAAACAACCTTGCCCTGTTAACAATTTTCAAGGAACAATAGCAATAGCATTAGCACTTTACGTTACAATGCTGCTTCATAGTAAACTAAGCGCTCTCTAAGCAGTTTACAATGTGCTAGCAATTACCCCCAACAAGCTAGGTACTGATATTACTGACATATGAAAAGGATGGAAGGCTGAGTCAACCTGGAGCCCTGTGGATTTGAACTCACAATGTTGTGGCTGCAATATTGACATTTAACCACTGCACCACCAGGGGTAATTATTGGAATAATAGGGCTTATTAGAATAGAAAGATCTTAAAAAGAAAGCAAAGGAGCTATCCTAACTCTCCTAGGGAGGGAGCTTCAAAGTGTTGACACAGCTACATAGAAGTCCCTCTCTCATGTTCCCAGCACATATGCCTGTGAAAGTGGTAGGACAGAAAGAAGTGCCTCCCTTGTGGATCTTAGAGTTCAGGCAGGGTCATATTTAAACCTATATGTATGTGTCTTCAAAGTACCTGTTCAGTTATGGAAATCCCTGAATTTCATAGGGTTTTCTTAAGGCCAGCAATATTCATAAGTGCTTTTGCCAGATTCTTTCTCTGAAATATAGCATTTGGTATTTGCTGGCAGTCTCCCATCCAAGTACTGACCCTGCTTAGCTTCCCAGATCTGACTGGATCTAGTGCCTTTAAAGTATTTAGGCCTTTTATAGTCTGGACCTAAGCTGTATAGGGCTCATTCAATCTAGTGCACATTTTCCCTTGAATATTGATTCTCATTTAAACAAAACGTCATTGATTTCCCATTCTCTGAGCAGAACCTTGCATTTATAAGTGAACAATTACTACTGTTTTGTAGGCTCTGTGATGCATTATTTGCAATAAAGCTTGCACATGAGGCTCCTCAGGCCTGTAGTAGTTACTGATAAAACAGCTCAGTTGGTGGTATTCCTTTTCCATTTGTTTTTACCTACAGGAGAAGATTGGAAAATCACAGTAGTCACTGGCTCTTCTGAAACAGCTGGCACAACAGCAACTGTGTCCCTTTATGTTTACGGAGAAGACAAAGCTTCAGGTCCTTTTATCCTGGGATCTGGGGAACACCAGCTGTTCAATCCCTACAGTGTAGATACATTCAAGGTACAATACTATTAAAAATAACGATGAATTTGTTTATATAGTTTATTCAGAACAGATTTACTCCATACTGAAGAAGTGACAGATATTTACCATCATCTCACTTTTCACAAAAATCATAAGATTTCAATTTCACATTTCATTTTCTGAATTCCCTATTGATATAGCATGCAGCATCCCTGGGAGAACAGGGTAATTGTTATGGCAGTAATCAATTTAACAATGCATTACTAAGATTACTAGATAATTTCATTCTTGGAAGATTGCAAGCCAATATTGAGTATCTTACTTGCCCCTTCCTTTCTGTAACAGTGTACATAATGCTTTCATTTATGTTTCCTCAGCAAAGACTGAGGTCCTTCATGTAGTTAGACTTGTAAAGTTGAAATCTGTAAGAACTGATACTAAATTTGTGCTTGAGCAGGGTGCTGATGTAGCTATTCTAATCACTAGTTTAGGGATGGACAATCTGGCACAGCCTAGACATCAAATGGCCCTGCCCCAGTAGCTAATGTGAGTCCCTTCTCCTCTGAATTTTTTTTAAAATCAACACTAGAAGTGGTTATAATTTCCTGTTTCTTTCTCTTTAAAAAAAAATAGTGGGAAACTCCCTTTTAAAAAATAATGAGAGAATTGCCATTTCTGAAGGAGTACGCTTCTCCATATTTTGAACAATTTATGAGTAGATGGGTGGGGTTCAGTGCATGAGCTGCAGAACCAGGTAGGACCACATACAAGGGCCCACTATATGAAGTCCTACCTGTTTTTCCAGCTCCAATGACCAAATCAGATGGAATTTGATTCCAGGACTCCTTGTGAATACCAAAATCCATGAATGCTCAAGTCCCATTAAATTCAGTGGATAGTAAAATGGTGTCCCTTATATAAAATGGCAAAATAAAGATTTGCTTTTTGGAATTTATATATTTTTAAAATATTTTCAAATCATAGATGCTTGAATCTCTGGATAAAAAAAAAAAAATCTGTGGATACGGAGGGCCGCCTGTACAGATTATTGGCTGGATGTTGCCAATTGCAACAGGAAGGAGGCAAGACATCTTTTCCAGTGGTTCACTCATATATGACAACCAAAAACCAACCTTTCATTTTACAATGAGTGTTGTGTCACTGAGGTTCTTACTCTTTAACTATCAGATGTGGTTAAGTACAGGCTAGCAGCATCAGTTTGTAATCTACTGTTCCTTTTAAATATCTGGCAGCTCTTTTCACTGTAATAAAATCTCTTTCTGTAGGAAAGTTGACCATTCTGCATAGGATGCCAACAGCATTTGCTATGTCAGGTCTGGTGAAGTTGGCAATGTATAGGAGTTTTCCAACTGCAGTCCTATATTTGTCTCCATTTTGTAAAGGTTTCAGATTTCTTAATGTCCTTTAAAAATCCTACTTCCATTGGAGTTGCCATAGCATTTGCATCTTGCAGACCAAGACAGTCCAGAAGATCCAGTATCTGATTCAGGAAGAAACTGTTGGAAATTTTATGTATTATATTCTCCTTTCCTTCCTTAGACAGGGACTTCCCTCTATCTGTGTCATTCTAACTATCATGTGACTCCTGTCACTCTTGGAGGTAGTTTAACAGCTCTCTCCCAAGATTCTAAACTGCTTGTAACAGTAGCCAGTTGTAGTTTCTTCCTCCTATCTATAAGATGGTGAGATTTATTTCTCTTTACCCAAGCCATCACCAGTTAGATTAGGTTTTAGTTATTTTATGTATTTATTTATTAAACCACTATTGTTTATTTTTAAACTACAAACTGCATGTTTGTTGTCTTTTTCTGAGTTAGTCTTTATTCTTTAGGAAGATAGATTTAAAATAATAGTCTGACCCACATGTCTGTTGCTTTACTAATGAAAGCTGGAATCTAATAAGTTTAAATTTCATACTTGTACATTTTTGTTTCCCTTTAAAAGGGTTAACACCATGGGAAACTCAAATTGCACCCCACAAACTTCCATCACTGCCTCTTTGTATTTGCACCCCAAGATAGTGTGAGATGTCTCCTAAATTCTTAAAATCAATCTCTTTCTTGAGATTCTGGATTATCTTCACTATCTGCTTTGTCCTCATTGCATGGGATCAGATAATTATTATTATTTCTGAATCTCTGGTACACACATTTGTCAACAGTGCCTAGAGTGAACCCCTCTTTGATAAGATGCTGGTTCAGTTTCTCACTCCATGCTCTGGTGGCCTGTTTTAAACCATAAATGCTTCTATGTAATTTGCATACAAGATTATCCTTTCTAGGTACTTGGAATCCTGTATGAGTGACTACTCCAGCAAAAATTTTGTTGTAGTGCTCACCATACTTCTGAGTGTAGCTTTTAGCCACAAGTCTAGCTTTGTATCTTTGAATCTCCCCTTCTGTACTCCCCTTGTACAGAGAACACCAAATAGCTAAATATCTCACAAAACTACAAATCCCAGAATTCCATATCATTGAACCATGGCAGTTAAAGCAGTTTCAGACTGCATTATTTCTGCAGTGCAGATGCAATCACAATTCTCTGTGAGGTAGGTCAGGTCAGGCTGGGAGGGAGGGAGGGAGTGAGTAACTGGCCCAAGCTCATTGACAGAGTTTAATGACTCTGTGGGAATCAATGTGGATCTCTCAAGTGCAGCACTCCAAGCACTACATCACATGGTTATTTCATGATAATCATCATGAAGAAAATCCATGGAGAAAGTGTTGTCCTTTCTCTGTTCTCGTATATATATATATATATATATATATATATATATATATATATATATATATATATATATATATATATATATTGTTCACTTATTTTGACAATAGTTGGATTTTTCAGGTTCAAGAGACAAAGAGAATTTTACACCCTTCTTTGTGCTATTGATATGTTAGAAATACAGTTTTTTTAGATGCAAGAAATGTTGACAGTGATTGATAAGTAAGCACTCTTACTGTTTGTAATGATGAAGTAAAATATAAGAAGACACAAGAGATGCCTCTCATCTCTTCACTCTGCTGACAGTAATGTTCTTAAGGTCAGTAAGTACTGTCAGAATGTCTTGCATAAGCAGTGGCTGTGTAGGTTTAAGCTGTCTGCCCCTTCAGAATACATCACATAACTTGGCATATATTAGCACAGTTGGCAATGTGCTTAGGATAGTTAAGGAACTGAAATGGTGGATGAATTGCTGAATTTATACTGATTTACAAACTGTATGACAAAATGCTCAAATGATACCTAGCATAACTACTGCTAAATACCTTTGGAAGTTTAGATAGGTTAGGATTTCAGAATAGGCCAGTAACTATTGCTGCTTGATTACTTGGGACTTGGTTTCTGTATGTACCAAAGACTGTTCTGTGCTGACAGATGGAAGCATACCATAAATACTCCTACTTATTGCTTATATTAGCAGACTAACCAGCCTCAAGTATAAAGAACAATATTTCCTAAGATGTATGAATAATTCCCCAGATGTAAGTGTCTGTTGAATGAAATATGAAACAGGCTTTCTGACATGCAGAATGAAGCCTATGCAGATAATTGAGGAAGGTTACTGAAATATTTGAAAAAAGAATGCAAATAGATGATGATGATGATGATGATGATCCCACTCTTTTCCCAGATCTGGGACTCATGAAATGTATTGTGTTTCAATGACTGTATATATTTATAGATTGTAGATGGACTGATCATGAGATTATTCATTTTTCTTCAGCTCAGCTACATTACTTCTGTTGACTGGAATCCTTTTGCACTACACCATTATAACACTAGGATTCCACTTAAACTGCCATGGTAACATCCTATAGAATCCTGGGATTTGCAGTTTAGGGATGTTGTTGTTGTTGTTGTATGCTTCAAGTGGTTTCCAACTTATGGTGACCCTTGGATGAGAAAGGACAGTGCTTGTGTGTTATTATTGCATTGCTCTGCTGGAAAGAAGAACTAAGTGCTAGGTGGAGGGAATAGAGAGAAACTTTACTGACAAAGGCACTTCACTGGTTCCAAGGCCATGAGACATTGTGTTCAGAGACCCAGGATTCTTGGAAAGATGACTTTGGAGCAGGATGGGCACAGTGTAGCCCTGGGACCTCATTTGTCTCCCAGGTTGTCCTTGTGACACTTTATCCTTTTAGACTGAACTGCCCCTTCTTTGGTCCTTCAGTGGAAATCACCAGAAGTGCCAGTTCATCTACTTGTAGCCTCCACCCCACTCCGCATTGTTTGAAAATATATATGCCAATATTTCAAAATCAGAAGTGGATTTCTGGCTATTTCTGAGTGGGATTTTCTCCATTCTAGCACTATCTACAGACTCTGGTAGTTTCCAGGGCAGAAAACTGACTGTGAGGCCCACTGTACCTTCTCATCCTTGCTGATGTTAGAGATAGCAACCTTAGCATGGCTGTACTAGTGGCTAGTTTGTATCTTTCTCTCTCTCTCTCTAAGAATTTGGGGATCACATGCATTTCATTCCCTGCTTGTTGGTCTTATACACACCTTTCTTCCTGTATCAATTCTTCTTAGTTTGATTTAGTGCAGCCTCTGTTTTGTAGTCAGTAGTTCTGTCTCTCTCCTCTGTTTGAAGAGCATATGTAAAATATATTGCACACAATATTCTCACCTGGAATACCATGTACAGTTCCAAGAACCCTAATTCAAGAGGGATATTGACAAGCTGGAACATGTACGAAGGAGGGCAACCAAAATGGTGAAAGGTTTGGATACCATATTCTATGTGGATTGGTTTGAGAGCTGGGCATGTTTAGCCTGAGGAAGAGAAGGCTAAGAGGTGAATTGATAGCCATGTTTTAATGGTTGAAAGGATGTCATATTGAGGACAGAGCAACCTTGATTTCTGCTGCTCCAGAGACTGCTTTTCCAATTGGCTTACCTCTCCAGCTTAAATTTTAATTCAGGCAGCATCCTGATATTATTGCAGTGATTTTGCCACCAAATCTGCCACCTGGGTCCATCCTGGATCCATCTCTGCTCCCAGGGCACTCAGTGTGTTTCATCAGAACTAGAGCTATCATTTAATTACTGTAATTTCTTCACCCCCAAATAGTTCACCTAGCACCATTGTTGTTGTTGTTGTTGTTGCTGTTGTTATTGTTGTTGTTGGT
>CM034706.1:52073173-52087868 GCA_020142125.1 Phrynosoma platyrhinos | reverse complement strand
TTCTCTGCCCAGAAGACGACTTTTTTAGTCGTCTGCTTAGGGCCTTTGGTGAAACAAATGTTTTTTCTGAAAATGCCATCCTTGACTTACCTGTTGTTTTTGTCACAGTTTGCTTGCATGATCCTAGTAGTGATAGAAATAGCAATTGACAAGGTTCCTATTGCTGCAGTGAACTGTTTTATTTCAGATTTCCTCCTTTCCACCTCAGAAGACACCCTATTGAAAGCATGAGTCACTGTTTCCTGCCCTCACTATGAATATGTTGGTTAAAGCCAAATCTGAGGAAGAGCAGACAGAGGAGTAAGGAGCTGTACAACAGGGTGCCCTGATGCCATGTGCCATGTGGTCAGGCGTGTGGTGTGACAGCGGCATCAAGGAGGAGTTGGGGAGGCCAGCGTGCAGTTGCCCCACCTCAACTCCACCCCTTTTGGCTGGTCTGCATTGGCACTAAGTGTTGCCTTCCCTCATTCTGCCATGATCTGCCTAGGAAGGGACTTGCTTAAAGGATGAATCAGGGAATGTACGGGCCTCGGCAGACGACTAATAGGGTCGTCTTGGAGGCTTGGAAGAGGAGGGGCAGCCGCACGTTCGGCGCCCCTTCCTCTCCCTGAGGTCGCCCTCGGAGTCGCCGGCCCTCCGCACGGCCGGCGCTCCGGGGAAGACCTCACGCCGCGGCAGCCGAACGCGCCGCGGCGGAAAAGACAGCGAAAGTGCGCCCGCCGCTGTTAGTGCGCACTTTCGCTGTCTTGAGGAAGGAGCGCTGATTTAGCGCTCCTTCCAGGGTCGCCGCCGGTGCGCCGAGGTGCGGAGGCTGCGGCCCCGCGGCGCGCCGGCCCAGGGCGTCTGGGAAGCTCTCGTCTGCTTCCCCCCGTAGACATTGCTGCCAGTAAGTTAAATGAACACTTTATCCCATTCACAGTTTGCAAAACTGGGAAAGAATGGGATTTGACTGTGTTCTAGTCATATCACTGATAATATCTCTTTCCTGATAACTGAAGAAAATACTGAAGATCTATAATGAGTCAGGTAGATCAGGATGCGATGGGGAAGAGAGTTCTCCAATGTTTGTTTTAAAAATGGATCTTAAAAGAAAGACCTGACAATGATATAATCTGGGGCCACAGCAGGGGTAAGGAACTGTGATTCATCAAATGTTTTTATGCCTATAACTTCAATAAGCCCTAGCCATCATAGCCTAGAGTAAGGGATTATGAGAGTTGCAACCCAAAAATCAGTCAGGGCAAAGTTTACTATCCTATGACCGAATAGAACAACAAGTGCATCCTAAAGCCCTTCAACAGATTTCAGTCTGATCACAAGATAGAGAGGATTGTTATTGATGTTTTTAATGCTGTTGATGAAAGAGAGGGTTGCCTAGCATCCACTTCCTGTTGCCACAGTAAAGCACTGCGTTTTTCCAGGATTTAAAAATATATTAAGTTTGTTTTCTTCTCTTGTATTATTTTTAATACCTTTGTCTGATGAAGAAGCCACTTGCATGATATATTCTGTGCATTTTGATTGTCCTAATAAAAGTATTGCTGATGTAATTGTTTATTATTGGTTTCCATTCATTATAGTTAATCATTGTTGTTTTAGCTGATTTATGTGATTGATTGATTAATTTCCTTACATTTTTATGCCAGGTCTGGATTTCATTGTAAGTTATTTTTTATTTATTTGAACTTGTTTTCATACTTGCTTTTAAATGTTGATTAGTCACCTTTAAAATTATTGCTTTAATGAATCTAACAAAAAAGGTCATATTGTAGCACATTGACAGAAAGGATCTGTGTATCTTTTTGACAATGCATAACAATGGGGGTTATTTTAATGATCAGTTGACTGTAAATAGAACTTTCATGTTTTAATTTTGTAGATTAATCTAAAAGATGTAGGAGAGCTGTATAAAATCCGGATTGGCCATGACAACAGTGGGCCAGATCCTAGTTGGTACCTGCATGAGATTAGACTTCAAAAAATGAGCACACCACCAGAGAAGGAAATACATTTAACTATCAACTCTTGGCTGTCTGAAGATCATGATGATTCAGATACATGGCGAGAAATACCAGTAAGAAGACATAAAAAAGAACTTCTACCAGGTATGTCTCTAATATACAGTTCTGATTCTTAAACTACATACGTAAAGAATTTATGCTAAGCTTTATTAAATATCTTTCAGGAGTCATCATTACAAAGGTGCTGTGAAAGGTGAAACATTTCAAATGTTATTTCTAAAGCTATGGCAAAAGTGTTCTAAGTTCAATGATTTGTCATTGCAAATTCTTTGTGTTGTTGAAACATTATACAAACTTAGCAGCCTTTTGAGTTTCAGTTTGCCAGAATCATTTAAAAAAGGGTTACTCAACAAAAAAAGCAAGTTTGGTGTAGTGGTTACAGTAAATGTGGACAGCCCGGTATTTTCCAAAGGTTGTGACATTATACCTCCCATCAACCCCATCCTGCATGGGTAGCATGAAGGATGATAGTTGCATCACCCCAAAACCTTTGGTGAGCATTATGTTGTCTTTCCTTTGTTTAGTCAGCCCTACCACAATAAATATCTCTCACCCTAACCTACTTTAAAGGGATGTTATAAATACAAAGTGGAAGAGGGAGCCAACTTTGTAAAGTTTTTTTTTCTCTTTGGAGAAAAGATGAAATATGAATATACATAAATCAATTAGAAAAGAGTAGTGCTTCCTGTTAGGGATATGTGTGCTGCCAGTTAGGCAAATATTATTCAAATTGAAGTAATGTGTCTGAAGATATTCAGAGTTTCAAAAAACACTTTTTTGTTGGGGTTTCTGACATAATGAATTATTTATAGGTTCCAATAATTGTAGGTCAGGAAGCAAAATGAAGGCCACCAAGGGCAAGCTCGTGCATACTCAACTAAATATAACAGACCAGGTCATTCACATTGTCAGGCAAACCACAGTAACAATGAAAGAAAAAATGAAGTACAAGAGACATCTTTGGGGCAGGATAAGTATAAAAAATACTCATAAAATGACTCAGAGATATGAGAAAGGAAGGAAATTAGAAATAGGGAATGGTTGCATGTGGTCAACTGAACAGGGGTCAGTCCATCTTAAGAGACAGGGACTATTCCAAACAAATGGGTGATTACCTTCAGCCAATTGAAAGAGAATTAGATCCAAATCCTTGAATTCAGGGTAGTACAGATGGGTGCCACAAGAAGTTGAGTTCTAATCTAAACAACTAATCCTAGGGGAAAATGGTGAGCAGCTGAGGAAAGTTAGTATATATATTGGTTTATATGTAGAAAGTGCCAGATCCACTCCTTGGAATATCTAGATGAGAATATCAGGATGAGAAAAATCTTCTCTTTGAAGCTCTATAGGGCCTTTGCCAGTAGGTGGGCTGGGAGGAAGACCTACAGCCACCTCAGGTAATTTTGAGGGCCCAATGGCACCCATCAAAAAGTTGATGGTAACAAGACAGAACTTTTTAAGTGGTGGACCCACTGAGAAATTTGCCAAGCCCTTCCCTCCCTGTTTTTTAGAAGTTCTGTGGAGACTTTTGTGGTTTTGTGGACTTTATTTTAGTAAAAAATTTATTAATTTTATTGGTCCTTTTTAACGTTTGCTGTTACTTTTGTTGTATAGCTATATTGAATTTTATTGGTTTATAATTCTATTCCATCATACTGTAAGATCCTTTATGGATGTGTTCAGACTTGAAAGCAAGATATAAATACCTGAATGAATAAGCAGAGAGAGAGTAGTCAACAGGGCTGTTTTGCAAATGCTTGAATCCTACTTCCATAGTATTTCACACAGTGAAATAGATTCTGTATAGATTATAGTGAATAGTGTATAGTGAAATAGATTCTTTGTATGTTTTTACCTGGGAAAGAGATTGTGCAGGACTTTGTTCCTCTGGAACCTGAGCCTTGTGGTTCCAGAAACCTGAAGTTTCAGGTTTTGTTTAACTTTCTTCATGTAATGCTTGGATAGAAATTGAAAAATAAGCCTCCCATGGTCAGAAGATACCTTTTGTACTCTTCATAGTGGATGTTCAGTGTGATCAATATTTTCATGAGCTATACTGTATTTTTTCCAAAGCAAACCATTTGATACATTTTATTAATAATGGTCCTATAATAGTACAATCATCTTTGTCATCTCTGTGATGTTATGTTTACTGAAATGCATTCAACAAATAAATGTAAATAAAATAGTATGGAAGACAGAAATTTTGTAAATCTGTAGCTTTAGGAAATATCTATTGATTTGAGGCTAATTTTAACTGAATGTTAATAAACACTCAGCACAACTAATGGGGGTTGCAAACTGCCAGAAATAGTGCAAATTGAGTCCACTTTTAGGGTTAGGGTTAGGGTTAGGGTTAGGGAATCATGGGAACTGCATTTTATTGTGGCACCAGAGTTCTCTGACAGTGAAGGCTCAATGTCTCAGGAAAAAAAAATTCCCATGATTCCCTAGCACTAACCCTAACCCTTAAAGTGGACTCAGTTTGCACTATTTCTGGCAGTCTGCAACCCCCCTAAATCATTTTATTTTTCATTAACTCTGAGAATGAAACTTTTTCCATCTGCATTTATGATTTAAAGAGATAATTGCTTGGAAATACCAAATGTTCAACCTTTATTAGACATACCTATATCTATATCTATATCTATATCTATATCTATATCTATATCTCAAATCATCTATTAAATGATACCAAATTTCAAATCAATGCATTTTTCAAATAATGTGAATGTATTTATTTAGGCTACCAATGTATCCACTTAAATCAAAAAGCTACCTCTCACATATGAAGTATAAGAAGAAAGTTTTATGTATATATCAAAGTATAAAATATATTTTATATCTTTGGTTGAGAAGTGAGCAGGTCTTTTACTGAGGTTACCACTGAACTTTTATTACTTTATTTAATTTTTGCTAAAGCTTAAACATAATAATATTTCCTCCCCCCCTTAGTTTTGCTCTTTAATATTTTTCTCTAGCTACCTCCAAGTAGCCATAGGTCTATTTTTAAATCTAATGTTAGAAATCTCTTTCATATTTATCTGTATCTTGTATTGATCATTTCCCTCTTCTTGCTTTTGTTATTTCATTATACTATTCACTGCAGGATGTTGACACTGAAATATTAATTCTCCTGATACACAAGTCCAGAATATTACCTTTTGTCAACAGTGATCCAGATCAAGGCTTAATACTGCTTTGTCAATATTTCACCATTTTTTCTCTCCTTTCTGACACATTTTGTATTTTTATGGATCTTGTTACTTCTCCCCCTCATAGTCATTGTCTCTTTTTCTCTCTTCTCTCTCTCTCTCCCCCGTTTCTTTTAGTCTTTCATTTCTGTTCAGATACCAAGTCTTTTAAATTAATGTTACTGTTTTGATTCTGTGCTTATAATCCTTATACAATGCAGCTCATACAGAGGGAAGTGAAAAACCTCATGTTTTCTAGTCTCAAACACAGTTGTGTAATTCATATTGAGACAAAAAGTAACCACCTGTAAGAGCAAATGTACAACTACAAAAGTGCAATATATGGTTTGCCTGGTTAATTTAACTCTCATGCTACATAGTTTTTGACAATATCCTCATATTTCAAACATTTCCTCCATAATATTGCTGGGACAAAACTGTCACTTGGTTACAATCAATTGATCTCAGTCCCAGTTGAGGTGTTTGAGTGCTGGACTAGGATTCTGGGAAACTAGGGTTCAACTCTTGCTCAGCCAAAAAACCCACTTGGGCAAATGACACTCTTAGCCTTGAAGAAAGGTAAGGGCAAACCTCCTCTACATAAATCTTGCAAGAAACCCCTACGATAGAGTCACCATGAGTCAGAGTTGACATGAAGACACAGAAGAACACAGCAGTTGGAATAATCCATAACAAATACTTTTTTGAAATAAAAGTGTTATATTCTGATTGTTAGTAGGTTGGCCCTATTCACAGAAAATTGCGGAATTTATATGGTCGGGAAATATCCACCAATAAAAGTACATTAAATTTTATCTGGTTTAATTTTGTCACCATTGGGCCTAGGATAAGAAGAAGAGCCCTCCCTCCATTCCATCCGATGTCATCTGGGAGAGAGACACTAGGCCCAGCACCATTGGGCCTAGACTATCTTTTAAAACTTACCTTTTAAGGGGCGGGTGGGTTGTACAGTTAATACAATCTGTTTACATTGTATTAACATATCTTTATGTAAATTTAATGTTGTAAGCCGCCCCGATTGCTCTGCAGAGGGGCGGGATATAAATAATAATAATAATAATAATAATAATAATAATAATTAGTGCAATAGTGGAGAAGTGTCATATCATTCATACATAGATACATTACAACTCTTTCAAAAAATAAAAAGAGAAAGGTGGAGAGGAGAAGGATATTTTTTATTGTTGTTCCTATAGATCTCTCAAATTTGGGGGGATGCAGATGGGCGGCCATGGGCTGTCCTGGGAAGTGGAGGATTGGGGATGAGGCTGCCCCACGCCTTAGCCCCAATCCTCCCTTTTGGCACCTGGGAAAGGAGCGCCAAAATAGCGCTCCTTTCTCAGGCGGCAAAAAGGGCACCCAAAGAGCTGCCATGCAGCTCTTTTGCACCTCTTCCAGTGCAGCATGTCTGGATGCTACGCCAGGAGGACATCATCAGAGCACTCACCGTGTGCAACAGCATGTGCTCTGATGATGTTCTTTGGAAGGGGTTGGGGCGTCTGACATCCAGCTGCTCCTCCCCTTCCCTAGCTCCAAGACGGAGCCCCAAATAAAGAGCCCCAAATAAAAAGAAACTCACTCGAGGGTGGGAACAGCCTAGAGGAGTTCTTTGTAAGATTTAATTGCTTTTTAGCTGTATAGGAGGTAGATTGGGGGGGGGGTGCAGAATTCAGAGAAAAGGTTATAACTCCCCCCTACAATTATAGTTGGTTGGAAATCTGTGTTCCCTTGCAAGTATTAGACTTGAAAGAAGTCTCATATCAGAATCTAAAGCATCTAAATCAATGGTTCCCTAACTTTGATCTTCCAGATGTTTTGGACTTCAAACCCCAGAATTCCTGACTGTTGGTCAGTTTGGCTGGGGCTTCTGAAAGTTGAAGTCCAAAAGAGGTGGAGGACCAAAATTTGGGGATCATTGATCTAAATCATGGTGGGTGAAGAACAGCCCAATGGTTCAATTTGGCTGCTCAGGGGTCCTCGTACAGTTTTTTACCATCACTGCTTTCATTTATGTGCAGGAGTGAGTCTGCTCTGCAAAAAACAAAAACAAACAAACAAACAACAACAAAAAACCCAAGAACAACAAAGCATGCAGTAATAGTTTTTAAGAGAGAAGGCCACAACTATTTATTGATTACAGCAGCAGCTGGGTTTGTGAGTGCATGGGATGAGATCTGAGCATTGACAAACCTACCACTGATTCATGAGCTGCCAGTTCAGCCTACTGCTACAAATGAAAGTGAAGCAGCAAGGGATCCCTGGGTGAAAGCACCCACCCCGGATGAGCCCTCTGCCTCTTGGGGGTGTGTGTGCTAAAAACAGCCCAGCCCATGTCTGAGCATCATGTTTCCATTAATACCCCCCAAGTCCCTTAAGGGGACTCCCTGTAAGTTACTTCTAAAGGGCACTTGAAACAATGTCCTGGATCCTGGACCCATGTCAAAATTGTGACAAGGCATGGAACATTTCAGCAGCAAAGACAAGAATATTTCTCAACACAAAACAAACACTGAACCTATAACCAAGAGTGGGAAGGAGGGCAAATGTTCTCAGCAAAACCTCTGAGGAGGAAGGTGGCAGTGGCAGATACTCCCCAGTATGCAACTGAAGTGAAGACTTCACGCTCACTCTGGTCGGATTTGTCAGCCAGTGGGACTCAAGCAGGGGTTTGAACCCCATTGGCCACCATTCTCACCTCCTCTGATGAGGTTCTGCACCACCTTCTGGGAAGGAGAACCTGGGAGGTGGCAAAATTGCAATGGTGGCCACATAGGTGAGTTTTCCAGTGCCTTTTTTTTTCATATTGAAAAGGACCTCTAATGCCTGGTAAAAGTTAAGAGAATAATTTTGCCAGGTTTTTGTCCCAGAGCTGTTTTAGGATCAAGAGAAAAGGAAAACTAAGAAAGAAAAGCCACAAAACTTTCATGCAGATAATGAAATGGAGTAACTATTTATAATGTAATTACCAGGAGACACTCTATGAGGATGTCACAGAATTTAAGATTATATTGCAGGATGATTCTGTTGGAATGACCTGCTGATATGTAGGTGCAAATGTTAATTGTTTGTTTGTTTGTTTTAAAAGACCTCCAACAGGCAGGCCAGCAGCAAGGGAAGTTCAGTTTCACTATCATCCAACCATTAGTGCAACATAGATTTTAGCTTAATATATTTTCAGAGCTTCAGCATCCTTTAAAAAGCCATGAAACATGGGCAGCCTGATCTTACTCATCCCAGTGATAAATGCTATTGTGAAAGTCTTCATTTGGAGGGCTGAATCAAGAAAAGACACATCTTTTATTTTTTTGCATCAAGCCAGCAGCCATATTGCAATTATAATAAATATATGCCTGCAGACATAGCCAACATAAAAAAAAAGCATTAATACTAATACTAAGGACCAAAACACATTGCAGAAATAATCCAGTTTGGGACCACTTTAGCTGCCCTGGCTCAATGCTAGGGGATTCTAGGAACTATAGTTTTGTGAGACAATAGCCTTATCTCTCAGAGAGCTCTGCTGTCACAATAAACTACACTTCCCAAAATTGCCTAGCACTGAGCCAGGGCGGTTAAAGCAGTCTCAAAATGGATTGTACCTGAAGTGTGTTTTGGATCTTAGCTATGATTCAAGTTGCACTAGGGATCCATGGGAAGCAGTGCTTTTGAGCCTCCAGACAGCCTTTAAGATGAAATTCCAGCTGATTTACAGTCAAGTGGCCTCTTCCAGTGCCATGTTGCTGAACCAAGCATAACTTCCTCTCCACCCTGGGAATAGCAGCATTAATAGCTATTGTTTCTTCAGCATTCGGAGCCACCACATCAAACTGCAAAGCAGAGCATGAAAGTGGACTCCCCCCCCCAATTATTATTTTATTAATTTATATCCCTGCTTTCTCATAATAATGAGACTCAAGGCATCTAACATTTCTTTGATGTTTTGACCAAGATTATGGCCATTCTATTTCTGCATGGTATGAAAGGTTATTTAAAACTCACCCATTCTTAACATGAATATTTTGCTCCCATGTTTTCCAAAAGTTAACATTGCACACCATACCCGATAATCATACAGTAGTTAGCTCCATTTCTTGTTTTGCTTCTCATTTCTTTTCTGCAGTCATGGATGCTTGCAAATAAGTCTCTACATGTCATTTAACAAATGAGTTTCTGTATGCTAAAGTAATATCTTCAAACTTCTGTTTTATCCTGAAAATTTCATTTTCCTTTATTATTTCCCATTTGATGGAGAATACGGAAATTCTTTTTCATTGCAGTTTGATGCTAATATAATGTCACTGAATGCAAGGCACACTGGCCTCAAACTGCTGCAGAAGAACAAAAAATCAGGCCTCGAAGGATGATTGTAATAGTTTTCATATTACTATGTATCACTTCTGCATTATGTAGGCATTTAAACCCATTATAGTAATTTTTCCTCCTCCTGTCCTGAAAATAGTGGTTTGGGCAGGATTTGGGGTTTTACAAGTAGCAGCACCTGGAAGCAGTGCAGAAGAAAGCCAAAGAATATGTCCTGGTCCTTTGAGCAATTAAACTGTAATAGGGGCTCATATTCAATGAGTTGTATTCACATCTTCAGAACATGTCCAGTGAATTTGTGGGCTTTGTGTCCCTGATTTCCATATATTCCATAGAAAGCATATAATTCTTCCATATAATGCTGAAACCAGCATAATCTTGTCCATTTCTTAAAGTAAGGAAGAATTGGGGCATTGCCACTTTTGTTTGATTGTTCACAGGGACGGACAACTGAGTGGGGTGGTGGGGAGCCAATTTTTGCCCAGTCATACCCTTAGTGACTGTGCTTTTAACAGTGGAACATATTCCTCGTAAATCTCATCTGGGCCCTTCTCTGGTTGTTTTCCCTGGAATAGTAAGCAACAACAACAATTATTCCAGAAGGGACTTCTCTTGCCAAGTAGATTAAGTCTTGAGGACTTGTTTTTCCTCTTTTATGCCAATTTCTGTTGCATTTTGTTTCATATTGTCCTTGTGTTATAAAATTGTTCATTTAAACAGTAAATCAACTTAAACAGTACACATATGTCAGAAAAGGATATGGTAAAAAAGTTGTATAAAGAGCACATAAATAAAAATTATATGCGCAGAGTTCTAATTTACACTAGCCATCAAATGCAAATTTTTAGGCAGGTCTGCAGTCTTAGGCTGTTAAATGCATGGAAATGTATCTACATCAATAATATATTTTGTTTTTATTTCAGTGGTACTTTATGATATCACTGTATACACTGGGTCAAACCCTGGTGCAGAAACAAATTCTAATGTTTATATCACTGTCTTCGGAAAAAGAGGGGATTCTGGAAAACGGAAACTTCACACATCAAGATTTAATAAAGTCAAATTTCAGCGTGGTCAGGTAAAAGAAATAATTAATAGCAGCCCTTTAGCATTTAATTAACAAAGAAATTTCTTGAATGCATCCAGATTACCTTAACTCTGGGGTAGGCAACCTTTCCCCTTTAAGGGCTGAGGGACTTCAGCTCCCAGAAGCCTCAGCCATGTTGGCCAATAGTCCCATCTTGGCCAATAGCTCCTGGGATTCTGGGAGCTGAAGTCCCTCGGCCCTTAAAGGGGAAAGGTTGCCTACCCCTGCCTTAACTCATGCAACTATTCTCAAGTGGTAACCCATGTTTTCAGCTGACTGTAACAAAAGTATCTGATGGGCTTATCAGATACTCCACATATTATTTTCAGTCTCTTTTGAAGAGATTACAGTAGCCATAGGATGTGGATACACATTTCTACTTTATGATTTTAATATAAGGGCTAGGTATTATTTCCAGTGTCCATTACAGTGCTAGTTCATAAAATTGCTGGAGAAGTGGTCTAAAACATTGAGGCTTGGTGTCAAGAGTAGGTCAGATGACACCCAACTCTTATTTAACCATTCCATTAAAATACAGGAAAGCTATTGAAGGTCTAAATCAGTGTATGTAATTGGTAAGGTATGAGGCAGGCATAATTCAATCTTAATCTTTTTTTGCCAAGCCAGAAAAAAAGGTTGCTGAGAAGAAAGCTTCGTATATGCAGAGGCTTTCAAAATGATTTCAATGTCTACCTTCCTTCTTTCCTCTCCTTCTGACATGGAGAGCTTCTCTTTCAGAAAATAAGTTTTTACTTATAAAGGGTAAGGGGGGAGATGGACTAACACATCCTGCATATTTATAATACCTGTGTAGGGCAGCTGTCCCATGAACCGCTGAGTGCATTTGGTTAAAACTTGAGAAATGGCCTTCTCAATGCCCACACAAGGTTGTCCTTGCATTCTCACTAATGTAGCCTTACACATTGTAGACTGCTCACAGAGTGCATAGTTCACTATGAAGTGGTATAGAAATGTAAATGCTATTGCAATTGCTATTGTATTGCTAAAGCAATTCACACTTGCACAATTACATGAATGTAGCAGTATCTGGTTATTGATGGATGTTTCTCACTAATGCAAAATTGCATAATAATAATGATAGGGCAACTGATCACTAGCGCCTTGTGCAGTAATGTTCTTAAGACTTTCTGTTTGTAGCTATTGCCGTTTGGATGATGTACTTTTCTTTATGCAGGTATTTGGTTTGATCAGCTGATCTGTTGCTCTGTATTTTGAATTGTATTTTTTAAAATGTTTTAAGCTGGCTTTTTGTTTTACCTTTAAAAATAAATTTGTTTTACCTTTAAAAATAAATAAATAAATAAAATTTATTTATATCCCACCTCTCCAAACAGATCAAAGTGGCTAACAATAATAAAACATCATTAAAAACAGTAAAACAAACCCTCCCATCCACAATAAAAAGTAGATTTTAATTGTTAAAACAAAGCAGGGGCAATTGAGGGGCAATTGATGGGAGGCAACTGAGAAGCTAGTCTGGGAAGGCCTACCTGAAGAGAAATGTCTTGACACCTTTTAAAAGCAGTCGAGACTGGCAATGTGTCAAATCTCCTGCAGCAGGCTGTTCCATAACTTGGGAGTGGCAGAAAAAAATGTCCTCTGGGTAACTGCCGCCAGCCTAGTTTTTGCTGGCTGCAGTAAGTTTTTACCAGAGGACCTCAATGTGCGGGGCAGATTGTATGGGAGGTGATCCCATAAGTAAGCTGGGCCCAAGCCATGAAGGGCTTTAAAGGTTATAACCAACACCTTGTACTGTGCCCAGAAGCTAACAGTCAACCAGTGAATGGGCTTTAATATAGGTGGTCACCTCTAGATCTCTCGCTGACCAATCTAATTGTAGTATTATTTTTTGTTTTAATTGACTTTTATTATTTTATTATTGTGTGTATTTTAGATTGTATGCCTTTGGCAGGTTTTTATTCTATTTTATACTTGATTATCTTTTTGTACAGTGCTGTGTATATTGACAGCGCTTTAGAAATAAACAACAATAATAATCATCATCATCATCATCATCATCATCATCTGGCTGTCATATTTTGAATTAATTGAAGTTTCCAGACTAGGTGCAGACTAGCCCTAGTGTAGAGCAAACACTACACAAGACAACTATCCCTTTTTCATGCTATGGGGGAGTTTTTGTAAAGGAAGAACAATGGAAGAAAGTTTTCTTGCATGAAAATCTCTGCTTCACTTTACAATAAGGGAAAATAATTATTCCAGGGACATGAAGCTGAAAAGAAAATCACACCATAAGTATCAAGAATTCCATACCTTACAGTATTCCACAGATGAAAACCAGGACACATGTGGCCAAGCAATATCAGACTTTGGTCAAGTTGGCAAAAGTTATAAATGAGGAAGAACAGACAAGCTAGCAGAGGCTGCAGCAATTTGTTTTTGCCTGAGCCTTAAGGGAAGGGCAAGATTCCAACCCCTCCTCTCCCTGCTACTTAGTAAATTGAGAGCAAATCACTTTTGTACTTTGTTAATTTTCAGCAACTGAAATAAGCTGTGAATAAAGAGGGAAAGTGGGAGGAGTAGAGAGAAAATGGGACATTTTAAAAGCAGCTGAAAAAGTAGAATGACAGAAGATTAATTGATGTTTCTGTCAAATTGGAGACAGATGAGTAGTTTGAGTACTAAACATTGTGCAAAACTTATTCTTTGTTCACAAATAGTGTTAAACCATCTTTTTTTACATTTTAATGTTTTTATTGTTTTTATTTTTGTTGTTTTTTATTATTATTTTTTAAATACAGTATATTAAATCAGTGGTATTCAAACTTTTCATCCTTGAGACCCCCCCCCCTTTAGATCTACATGGGGTAGTCACCACCTCCCACACACTAGATATATTATATGAAAAAATATTTTGTTTATTTATTGTGTGTATTTTCATTCACACATTCATGTATATTTACATGTTAACGTTTTATAAGGAAATGACATTGTTCAAATTAAGACAGTTTTATTTAAGTAAATTCAATCTTTTTCTCAATGCTTGTGTAAATTTTACACATAGAAAAGTTTGGGAGGAGGAGGGACAAAGGCCTCCATATCTCATGTCCCCCTTGAGCAACTCTTAGCCCCACCAGGGGTCCCACTCCACTGTTTGAGAACCATAAAATTGGTTTTATTTAGCTTAATTGTTGAAATAGAGTGTATGTTTTATAATAAAGGGCATCTTTCATGGAGCCATAACTTTCATCTGTCCTCTAGAGAGCATTCATTTCCTCCCATTCATGTAACTCTCATATTTGTGTTTCTACAGACTGACATGTTCTACATGAGTGCTGTATCACTTGGAGTTCTGAATAAAGTTCTCATTAGCCATGATGGAACGGGTCCAGGTACAGCTGATTTCTTTGTGACAGATCAGTTTCAAAATCTGTTTTAAAATAACCATCAATTTTCTTCATATTTTAAGACCAGAAAATAATGTTTTGATGCCCAGGCCACATCTTTTATCCATCTTAGGCATTATCATATATCTTTATAGTTACATTTTACGGAACAATTTCCAATCTGCCTAGAAGACTTCTTCACCCACCTCTCTAATTTTTTCCTGTGTTCCTACTGCTATTTACTTTGAATGGCTTGTTTGTAATTTAGATAGATGCAGGTTTGGAACTTATCTTTCACAAGCCTCCCAGTTAAAATAGTAGTGTTTTTACTACTGCATTTACTGCATCCAAATGAGGTACATGGAGGACACTACCGGGGAGCTGTATTTGGCAGTGGCTCCTAGCATAGATATGCTGTATGCTTAAAATAATAAGCTGTTTCTTGAAACATGATAGCAGCCTTGCTTAGTCAGATGGGTTGGACTTCAATTTACATCATCCAGGTTGGGAAACACTGTACTATGATGGGGGTATTGTAGTAGGGATGTAAATTTATGCTTATTTCAGTCTCTGTGCAAGTATGAAGAAATTCAAAGGTTTACACCTCACTTACTGAGATCAGAAGAGTTTTAAACACATCTTTCTTTGCTTTCCAGGACTTTTCTGTTTGGCAAAAAAAAAAAA
>CM034706.1:52045578-52057267 GCA_020142125.1 Phrynosoma platyrhinos | reverse complement strand
GGGGGGGGGGGAACGATCCTGTAGACTGCAAAAAGAGCTATGTGGGCATGTGCATGTTTTTCATATGCTTCTTCATGCTAACACATTTGCTACAATTTTGCAGCCAGTTTAATAATGTTAATTGTTCTTCATGCAAACAAAATGATCCTTTTTAAACAGATGTGGTGGGACTATGGGGGAAAGGAGTCAAAGACTGGGAAAGCAAGGGCCTCAGCAGACGGGTAATTGGGCCGTCTCCGAGGCCCGGAAGAGGAGGAGCCACCGCACGTTCGGCGGCCCTTCCTCTTCCTGAGGGCGCACCCGGAAGCGCCGGCTGTCCGCACGGCCGGCGACTGCGGGTTGCCCTCACGCCGCGGCAGCCGAACGTGCCGTGGCGTTTGAGCCCCGGAAAGTGCACCCGCCGCTTTTAGGGCGCACTTTCCGGAGAATCTAAAAGGATCGCCATTTTGGCGGTCCTTTTAGATTCGCCGCAGGAGCGCCGTGGTCCGGAGGCTGAACTCCGGCGGTGCTCCGGACCAGGGCGTCTATGACGCCCTGGTCTGCATCCCCCCTAACTTTTCTGAAAAGCTGTTTTCTTCTGGCCCTGGCCCTGCCATGGTGGCAGAGTCCCATCATAAGAGAAATTGCTGAATGAGCAAAAAAGCTTTCTTCCTATTAGACCTTTATAATAGGGGGATGCAGACTGGCACTTTAGGCCGGCCTGGGGGTGGAGTTGGGGCAGGGCGCTGCATGCCGGCCGCCCCGACTCCACCCGACACCGCGTGCCTGACTTTTATAATACATTTGTCTGCTCTTTTGGGGGTAGCAAAAAGAAGGATCGAAGCTGTAACATGTGCTTGCCGCAGCCCCGATCCACCACTCCCAGGGGCAGCACAGAACCGCCCTTTACAGGCTGTCTGCATTGGCCCTAACTTTCTCCATTAAACCCACTTCATTACTTTTTCTTTGTACTTCTCCTCCCCCAAATCTCTCTGTGTGTATATTCTATGTAGTATCTGAAGGTTTATAAAGCCAGGCATGATCTTTTTTTGAACAGCTGGTGTGCTTTGAATGTCTTGGGGAGACAATCTACTGAAACCCCATATAAGAAAAATTAAGGCTTTGTTGCCCTCTTTCTTCCTTTATTGCTGAGATTGTTTAAACGATCAGAGGCTTTTGTTTCAGGAGTTCACCTATTCCCATTTGTGACAGCACAACTGGTTGCCATGGGAATGGCTGTGTGATGTTGCAATTAACAGAAGATTGCAAATTCAGCAAAGCAATAAGCAGAAGGAGAGGAATAACAGAGATCCTGATTCTTAACAGTAGCACATAGTCAGGGTACTGATACCGTACAGGTAATATCATGTGGCATGCGCAGATTCACTCTCTCTTGTAGGAATGGGTATCATTTTGATCCATAACTTTGAATTCTAATTAGCCCTCTGAATACTGGGCCATTAGTTCACTTTACTTCAGCAGAAAAGCTCAAATGTTCACAGGAGGCACACCAAGGGACTCAGTCAAATTTCTAGTTCCAGCTAGAGTAGACCAATTGAATCAATAGCTGAATGCTAAGTAGGCACTCATATGGATCCGAAGTCTATTCAAGTTCTGATTAGAAACTGGATTTAAATGCAGATTTCCACATGAATACAAGCTTTCCCATTCTCTTTTATGAATTTTGGGAGTCATTTCTTGTGTGACTATGTGCATAATATCACTCATGCTTCTGGGTTTGTTGTTCACACTAAGTAGGTTAAGTGGGGGGGGGGGGGGTGGCAGTCCCCCCTCCCTGCAAGCTTACTCAGATGCATTCAAAATGCATATGAGCACCAAATATTCAACCCAGATTCTACCTGGATTATTTTCATTGTCTGAATAACTCCATGAGTATTGAATATGTGCAATAAGATTTTGTATTTACTGATATGGAACATTTCCTGATACTCAAGATGTTCCTTATGAACCAACCTAATGGAGATTATATCCTTTACTAATTCTTTCCCATCTTCATCACCTAATAATGATAGGAAAATCTGTTAATTTCACTTTCTCCCACACTATTAAAACACACACACACCAAACCTCACATTCTTTCTGTTTCAAAGTGTGCAATTTAGGAATTTTGGTAAATTGTTCAAAATTGAAATAAACAAAATTATATTCTTATTAGCCAAATTCAATACACATAACAATTATTGGTATGGAGAGGAACTTGCTTTCCTGCTTGCTGTAGAAATAGGAACTTATCAAAAGAAAGAAAAAAGGAAAAAGGAAAATGCCATTCTAATTCCATACTAACACAGTTGAGCACCCAAGAGTTGTAGTGTGCCACAAGTTAAACCACAAGTTAAGTATGAGTCAACAGTGTAATGTGGCAGCTAAAAAAAACACTGCATCAATAAAAGTGTCTAGATTGAGGGAAGTAATAATACCACTCTATTCTGCTTTGGTTAGACTTCATCTGGAATACTGTGTCCAGTTCTGAGCAACACAATTCACAAAGGATGTTGACAAGCTGGAGCTTCCAGAGGAGGGCAAGTAAAATGGTGAAAATCTGGAAACCTTGCCATATGAGGAGAGGCTTAGGAAGCTACTTGAGGGAGAATAAATTAGAAGGTGACATACTGAAGATGGAGCAAGTTTGTTTTCTGCACCTCCAGAGAATAGGACCTAGAGCAATGGATACAAACTACAAGAAAAAGACATTCCACCTCAACGTTAGGAAAAACTTCCTGACAGTAAGAGCTGTTCAACAATGGAACACACTCCTTTGGAGGGTGCTGGAGTCTCCTCTTTGGAGATTTTTAAAGAGAGGCTGTTGGGTGTGCTTTGATTGTATATTCATGCATGGCAGGGGACTGGATTTGATGGCCCTTGAGAGCTCTATGATTCTGTGTGTCTATGAGTTCAAACTCATATTCTAAGAGTAAAGCACTCAAAGCCACAAGCCTAGCCTAGATGATTGAGGCTGCATCTGCCCTGCAGAAATAATGCAATTTGACACCGCTTTGATTGCCATGGCTCAATACTATGGAATTCTGGGAATCCACAGGCCATTTCTGTCCCTCTGGATCCCCAGATTCTCCTAGACCCTGTGTCAATTTTCCCCCTCACTCTCCTCCACCCTGCATGCTGATCCTATCATTTCCCCTCAAAAACCAGTAGTGCACTTCCAGCCACTTCCAGTCACTTCCAGTTTTCTTTTCCCTCCCCTAGTTTTTTGATGCACTTTTAGTAGTTTGCATCATCCCAAGAAGGTACCAGGGGAAGAAGATTGCACCTCTTACCACCAAAATTGCTCACCTTAGCCATTCTCCTGTCTCTCAGTTTATTTTTACTAACAGGGTTGTTATGAGAATAAAATGGTGACAGGGGAAAAAGCCTGCTCTCCTTAGAGTATATGTGTTACATTAAGGGTATTAATGTAACAAACAAATTATTTGAAAATAATTTCTCTTGAAGTAGAATAAACCCACAGGAGTGTGGTTTTGACTGGAATGAAAGGCAGCAACTTGTGCATATTGCAAAACATCCACAATGAAAACTCTAGCCATGAAATAAAAAGATACAAAATTTCAAGTTACCATTCCATGACCTCTCTGTGTCAGTTGCGATCTTCCTTTACAATGAGCAATGCAACCCTGCCTCTGCCGCCCACAATGCTTTTTGCTAGCACACTGGCTTTCAAGCTCTGTTATTTCAGTCAGTACACAGAAGCAATTCCAGACAATGTCTTGTTATATAACTAGTGCTTATGAAGACTGTTGCCATGTTAATCCTTAGACAGAGCAGTTGTGATGGCATCCTTTACTGAAACAGGAGTATCAAGAAAAACAAATGTTTTTGTTCCATACGGTTCTGCTTAACATGAAGGCTGCCTGTCTACTATGCACAATTTCTTGGGTGTTATCTCCCTCATACTCATTAGTGTTGTAGCTAAACAGAGGAGGCAATGCTTGCTGTACATATGATGTAGATGTGAGACTTCTAATGGATTAGTAGACATAATTATGAGAACCAGACTGGAGTCTTGTTTAGAGCATGAGGGCAGAGAAGAACATAAAGAACATTTGCTGCCTGACACAACAACAAACAGTGCTTATGAGGGGTTATCGTAAAGTTTTCATTATCACCTTTTAAAAAATTGGACAGAAAGTTTGTTTTGATTTGTAGTTATTAACTTATCTCTATGTAGTCAATATCAAGATTTACACATTTTCCCCAGCATTTCTTGACCCTCCAAATACAATTATTGTAGAAGTCTGCAAATCGCACCTTAAACCACTCTTCCACTTCATGAATGACATCATCTGTCTTGTCAAATCGGTGACCTCACAACAGATTTTTCATTTTAGGGGAAAGAAAAAGTCATTTGGTGATGATGACACTGACAAAATGTCATCAATATATAATAATATATATTATGGGTGATAATTATTACTTTACAATACCCCCTTGTATGTGGAGCATGGGGGGGGGACCAGGGTGAACTCTGATCAGTTCAAAGAGAACCTGTTTGTTTGTTTATCAGCTTGTCTCTAAATATATACAATACATTAATTTGGAGCCACTGTGAACTGGAGGAATAAAATAGCTTACTTGTTCTTCACATGTAGAAGATCAAATAATATTGATAAATACTTCTTCTAGTTGAGGAAATTGAAAAATGCCTCTGTAATATCCTCAGGATCCAAATAAACAAAGCCACAACACATTTAGTAAACTGAATAGATTTACACTGATTAAAATGCTGGTACCGCAGCCACAAGGTTGTGAGTTCGATCCCAGGAGCTCCAAGGTTCACTTATCCTTCCATCCTTTCATAGGTTGGTAAAATGAGTACTCAGCTTGTTGGGGGCAATTAGCTTAAGATTGTAAACCAGTGAGTTCACTGATAAGCAATATAGAAATGCACATGTTATTGCTTTTGCTAAAATGGAGAGTAACTACACAGTATAAAATACATGTTTTTAATAAGAATCGTTATTATGGGATCAGGTACTGCCTGCCATACTATGCTGTGCCATGCTGTACTATACTATACCATGTTATGCTAATATATCTATCTTATCTTACATACCTTAATTAATACCCATTGTATGTGTCACTAGATTTTCTATATGTTATCCCACTCTTATATAGAGTGACAGATCTAAGTAACTATCAGAGCAGGAGATGGTAGGCAATGGAATAACATTACATACCACATGCAATGGAAAAATATCCCTCCCATCTTAGAAGCTTTTATGAAACTGTGAGTGGCTGTTTCATAAAGAGAGAGTCTTTGAGTTAATATTTGAGGGAAAAAATTGGAGGCAACAATTTTATAGATTGGAAGTCTTGCTGGGAAAAATTGAACTAATGACTTCATTGCTTATCAAAAAAGCTTAAATCAAGACATGTGGAAGAACAGTGTATTTTCTCACACTTTTACTGTTATAGAATGTGATCATTAGTGTTAGGGGAGAAATACGCACTTGTTCAGAATAAAAATAGAACCATTTAACACAGAAAATCCAGCAGAAAATATTAGACATCCTAAAATGAAAAGCTCTGTGCTCCCAGGAGGGTGAATTTCACCACATTTTACATCAGCAGTGGACCATTTTTTATCCCCACAATCCCAGAGGGGATGCACTGCTGGATCTGGCATGACCAGAAATGATGTTATTTCATTTCTGCTTTCTATTTTTAGCTCTTTTCAGTTGATTATTTTTGAGGGGGAGTTATAAAGCTACTGAGGGGTCTTGGTCAGTTTCAAGCAAAACCATTACTCTGGTTTTAGTGTATTTTTCAGCAGCTGTTTGCTGTTTGGCACAGCTGATATAATTTTAAAAAATATTTTATTTATGTTCAAAAAAGAGCTCAGTTACACACACTAATGTTCAAGTAATACAGTATCAATCTTTTAGTAGTCACACGGGCAGGAAAGATCCACTTCCATTGGCTATTCTTAATTTTCAAGAAACAGGTAAATAATTTAAAAGAACATGCATATCCTTGACTATCAAGGAACTTCCCAAACCAAATTTCCTCATGTGATTATTTCCTTCAGGGGAAAGAGACATTGTTAATATAAAATATAATGGAACATAGGCCACAAATAGATGGCAGGTAAGGGGTGGCTTGCTGCCACCCCTTTGATTGCTGGGTTGGGGCTGCAGCAATCACATGCCATGTTCCAACCCAGCTGCTTCCCAGTGCAAAAAGAAGCATCAGAAAGCTGCTCCTGATTGTGCCAGGAAAAGGGAGACTTTGCCACTGGAGCAGCATTTTTTGGTGTGTGTTTTTTAGATCCAGTGGCATGTGGCATGTAAACGCCACACCACTGGAGCACCGAAAAGCTGCTACGATATGGTTGCTTGATAGCATCTTCCCAGCATTCTGGGGTGTGTGTTATGCATTATGTGTATGCCACATCCCCAAGGTCTTTGGGCCAGTCTAGTTTTGGTCCTTAGTCTCCTGTGCTTTAATTCTAGGATGTCTAAGATTTTATTAAACTTTTTATGAGTATTAAGGGCTTCTTTGGGCTTTAGAAGCCACAAAATGAAGCTTCAAGAAGTCATGCAGTTCACAGGTTTTAATTCCCCCATCCTGTTATACATAAGTATGAGTACCTGAGACACAGGAGCTTATTGCATTACCTTTTAAGTTGACAGCAACCTAACAGGATGCTGCTGGGACACACTGGAATTCACTGCTGAATCTGCTGAATCTGCTGAGCGATTGCAGCCTGGGTCCCAGCTGCGCTCAGCCAACCACCATTAAAACTCGTGAGCTTTCTATTTTTGGAAAAGGGACAGCTGAGTGTGGTTGGGACCTGAGCTGCAATTGCCTGGTAGATTTGGTGGCAAATTACAGTGTGATAATTCCTGTCTCCATGTCGCATCCTAGCTGCATCCCATTAGGCTACTGTAGACTTAAAAGATAATGTGATAAGCTCCACAGTGAAAGGGGAGTGAATCTCACCTAGTATGCATATCCTTGGCATGGAATTTAATGAATTCCTGGCACATTTGAAATGAAATCTCTCTAATTTGAACTTCCAATTCAGATGTCTTCCAACTAAGGATCATACTGTCTGGCTAGTCTCCCCCTCTCTCCAGCATGAAACACATTTCTATCCAAACTTAAATGTATGCATTTTTGTGCAATTAAGTATATATTTTAAATGATTTTTTAAAAAGTATGATTTCCAAAAAAGGGGGGAATATATATATATATATATATATATATATATATATATATATATATATATATATATATATATATATCTTCATTTATATGCCACCTTTCTCCCCAGAGGGACCCAAGGTGGCTCACAGATAAAACATTTAAAATATCAATAAAATTCAAAACAATTAAAACATCTATATCCAATATAAAATTGCATAAAATATACAAAATTTAAAAACAAACTAAAAACCCATCTACTTCATAAAAATCACCCAGCTATGCCTACCTGTATAAAAATATTTTCACTTGCCAATGAAAGGCCAGGAGGGAGGGGAAAGCCTAGCCTCCTGAGGAAGGGCATTCCAGAGGGTGGGAGTAGCCCCTGAGAAGGTTTGTTCTCATGTCCTCACCAGGTGAGCCTATGATCTTGGTGGGACTGAGAGAAAGCCTTCTCCTGCAGATCTTAGGGCTCTTGCAGGTTCATAGGGGAGATACAATCTTTCAAACACCCAAGACATGTAGGGGTTTGTAGGTCATGACCAGCACTTATGTCCAGAAATTAACAGCTAGCCAGTGGAGCTGTTTTAACAAGTGAGTTATATGCTCCCTGTAACTGACCCCAGTCAGCATTCTGGCTGTGGTGTTTTGAACAAGTTGAAGTTTCCGGACAGTTTCCAAAGGCAGCCCCACATAGAGTGTATTGCAGTAGTCCAAACAGGATGTAATCAAGGCATGTGTCACCACAGCCAGATCTGACATTTCAATGGGAGCAGGGGGAATGTAACCCCACCCAGCACAGGCTGAATCCCAATTTCCTGATCTGCCTTATGACTGACCAGGAGCATCTCTGTCTTGTCTGCATTAAGCTTCAATTTGTTCGCCCTCATCCAATCCATTACTGATAGCAGATACAGTTCAGTATGGAGACAACATCCATGGAATCAGATGGGAAGAAGATGGGAAGAAGAGATAGAGTTGGGTGTCATCCGCATACTGGTGACACTGCACCCCAAAACTCTGGGTGACCTCTTCCAGTGGTTTCATGTAGATGTTGAATAACAAGGAGGACAGAACAGAACCCTGAGGGACCCCACAGGCCAATGGCCAAGCAGTTGAACAAGAGTCCTCCCCAACACCACCTTCTGAGTTTGCCCCTCCAAATAAGACCAAGCCCACTGCATAACAATGCTCCCAGGTCCTATCCCAGAAGATGGTCCAGAAGGATACCATGATTGATGGTATCAAACACCGCTTCAGCAGGACCAACTGTACAGTTCCCTGGGTAGGTCATCCACCAAGGCAACCAAAGCTGTCTCCATTCCATAGCCAAGTCTGAAACCAGATTGAAATGAATCTAGATAATCTGTTTCATCCAGAATACCTGGAGGTGGGATGCCACCACTTGCTACAGAACCTAGCTCAAAAATGGGATGTTAAAGACTGGCTGATAATTGTCCAGAATGGTGGGATCCAGGGAAATCTTTTTCACTAGTGGCCTCACCACAGCCTCCTTTAGACAGGATTCAAATTTGCCTTCCTGCAGTGAAGCATTTGTCACTCCCCTTACCCACTTAGCTAGTCCCTATCTGGCTGCTTTCAGGACCCAGGAAGGGCAAGGGTCCAGAATGCAAGTGATGGCCCTCACTTCTCCAAGGATCTTGTCCACATCCTTAGGCTGCACAAATTGGAATTTATCCAACAATGCAGGACAAGCAGGTATCAAGATTACATCCACTGGTCATGTGTCAACTATTGCATCCAAGTTAGAGCGAATCCAAGTGATTTTGTCTGCAAAGTGTCTTGCAAATTCTTCACAGTAAGAAAAGAAAGGTGGGGTGGGGAAATACATAGGATATGAATGTGGTCTAGGCATATATTGTACAGTAATAAACTGGTCATATTTTAAAAAAAAATTTCAAGCTGGCTTTTATAAAATATGTATTCATGAGTAGCTAAAGCAGTGAGATCTTCTGAGCATAGAACAATAAATGGGGAGTGTTTATCTTTCCAGTGGTGGAGTACAAGTCTTCTAGCAAAAGTAAAAGCATGCATGATCCAAAAATATTGACCATTAGTTAAATTAGGTCTCAAATATATAATTGAAAAACACCTATATGTCTACAAATAGCAATGATTTTTCCAGTAGAAATTATCTCATTGGCAAATGCGTGTTTATGTAACCTCCCCCCAATGTACACATTTGTTCACAATGGTGATGTAGTAAATTTGAAGAAAGAGAAAGCAGGTAAAACGAGTTGTCTAAAAGGAGTCAGCATGCAACATATCTGAGATCTGCTGGAAGACCCTCCTCTGTGTCCCCTCAGCCAGGGCAATATGTTGTTGTAGAATGTGGAATGAGACCTTCTCTGCTATGGCACCCCAGTTATACAGTACCCTCCTCTTGGAGGACTGATTGGCACCTAAGTTTCTGTCATTCCAGTTTCAAATAAAAACATAGCTGTTTACATAAGCCTTTGGGGCCAAATTGGTTATATACAGTTTCACATGTCTATGTGGTTTTGAACTGTTTTAAAATATTTAATTGGTTTTAATGGCTTTTTTAAAATTATTAAATTGTTTAATATGTTTTAGCCTTTTAAGATAACTTTATTCTATATATATATTAAAATTGATCATGTTGATTTTATTGTAAACCACCTTGATATCTTTACACAGAGGGAAGGATATAAATATTTTAATAAATAATCAATAACAGCTCCTTACGAACAACCCATTTTCAGAGTGACTCCAAGAAATTGTAAAGTTACTAATAATCTGAACTTCATTTTTAAGGATTTTTTTTTCAGTGGCAAGGATCCCTTACTTCTCCTCATGTACAGCCTAACATCTCCTGTAGTCCAAAATGGTTTCTTTTCATGTTATGGTTCATTGTATTACTCATCTGTACTTCTGGTATCCACTTGTGGGTGATCAAGCATAAGCAGGCATGTTAATTAGCTAGCTACTTTTCCTGTTTTTAACCAACTGACCATGACAAATATGAGGTTATTTTAGCTGACATTGCATTCTGAAGATACTGAATTAAAACAGTAGATTTCTCTCAACAGAAAAGACAGGCACAGATTTGTCTATGGATAGATTTTAAAAAAATTCTCTAATGGGCAGACTGCACATTACATTATAGAAGAAAGATGCAGCTGATCCTTTATTTTAGCTACCTCAAGTATGCATATGAGTTCCCAATGTGAATTGGGGCTACTGTGCATGTGAATATGGGAGCTTAAATCTTTGAATTTTATTTCCACTGGTACCAAAGAAGGGTGCTTTTTAATAACAAGAAGGAGAGGATACTGGAGAAAAGACTATATTGAAGGGAGAACAGGTTTGTTGCTGCTATGTGCCTTCAAGTCATTTCTGACTTTAGATGAACCTAAAGTGAACCTATCACATTGTCTTTTTTCTGAGTATGAAAGAGTTTGACTTGCCCAAGGTCACCCAGTGGATATGAATGCTGAGCAGGGATTTGAACCCTGGTCTCCCAGGGTCCTAATACAGCACTCAACTGACTACACCATACTGGGGAGATTTAAACCCCTTTTCCTCATGCAATCGCCTGCACTGGAGCCACAAGCATTTAATTTGTGGATAACTAAAGAGTACAGTCATCTACATAATATATATTTTAATATTGCAGGTTTTGTTGTTGTTAACTGTCCTCGAGTCAGTCTCGACTCATGGTAACCCTATGGATGAGACCCTCTGTCCTCCACTGATCTGTTTAATTCCTGTAACCCCATACTCGTGACCTCCTTAATAGAGTCCATCCATGTGGCATGTAGGGATGTGGTGGCTCAAGTGGTTAAGACACTGACTCTGTTGATTGCAAGATCAGAAAGTTGGCATCCCAGGTGCTTCATGATGGGGTGAACTCTCGGTGGGAAGGTAAACACTGGCTCTGACTCGGTGGGAAGGTAATCTCTGACTGGCTCTACAGCTTAGTAACTGAGATGAGCACGGCCCCCTATGGTCAGGCATGACTTGACAACCTTGTCAATGGCATTTTATCTGGCATGTGGCCTTCCTCTCTTCCTACTTCTGTCCAGGAAAGCTGCCAAGAGGGTTGATAGGGTGGAGGGTTGATAGGGTGGAAGGCTCTGCAGGAGGCTCTGCTGAAGCTGGCAAAGCTGATCTGCAGGCTCAGATAATAATAATAATAATAATAATAATAATAATAATAATAATAATAATTTTTTATTTATATCCCACCTTTAGCCAAGGCTATCCAGGAGACTTACAATCTAAAATACAATCCTATACAATACAGATATCATGAACATATCACCCCCCCTTAAAAATATATTAAATCAATGATGCATTAAAATTAGCTTAAAAACACCGTACACATCAATACAATAAACAAAGGCATTCTGAGTATACAAGAAATAGAGATAGCTTCCCGCGGAGCGTCAGGGCCACCCCCCATGAGTCTTAAAGGGGTAAGGCTGGGGCTCAGTCACCACATCCTCCGCTCCCGTCCCTGCCTCCGCTCCCTTGGGGCCAGGTGTTC
>CM034706.1:52017353-52031000 GCA_020142125.1 Phrynosoma platyrhinos | reverse complement strand
AACAGTGGGCTAAAATCTAGCTAATATTAATATTAATCAGTTCCACTGATTTCAGTATTTACACAGCTTAAGTATATGTGTTAACACTTACACTGAAATCAATGGACATTTAAAGTTACTTATTATTCCTTTCATTTACAACCAAAACTGTATCTAATGATAGCAACTTTTTGCTTGTGTCTTCAACCCTTTTAAGGTAAAAAAAGGACCTCTTGTTCAATACATCCTGAAATCAACAGAGAGACATCAGGTTTATGGATAATAGATATCATTGGGTCTGACCTGAGTGCTAAAACGGATCCTATACATCTTACTTTCAACTTTTATGGAGACCAAAATATCAAAAAGTTGACACTCCAGCTTTCAGAAACTCAAACACATATCAAAGTGAGTATTGGTTTTTGTAAAAGGAGAAACCAAAGTGGATAGACATATATCATGATCTATAACAGATGATTCAGAAACTATATACGTGTGCATGGTGTTAGTGTGTTTTCAGATCTGTATGATTAGATGACTCCAAACCAATTAAATGTAGTAATAATTTCCTCAGGAGACATAGACATAAGTCTAAATTTCAATACCTACTAGAGCAAACTGATTAAATCAATAAAAACTGCATAAATGTTGATTTACCTCCCGTTGATTCAGTATTTCTTCTCTAATTGGGACTAATAATTGCATTTAGGCCAATATTATTTTTTCAACAGGGACCTCAACAGTTTGGTATGTCCACTGAACAAATCAGGACACATTTAGATACAAGCCCTATTCAGGTGTTCTTTAATCTAGGCTGAGTAAAATTCAAGGAGCATACATAGAACACTGGTTCCAGCACATTCCATCTTCATGTGGAAAGTGACACTCTGAAGAACACTCTTTACTATTTATTCACTAAAACTATTTCATGGCTGGAGTTTTGTTAATCGCTTTTCAGCCCATGAGCTGTGTGAACAAAGTGATGCATAATAATATAAGCATTTTTACAACCAGATTAAAAACCATTTTAAAACCAAATTGTAAAAATCATTTTTTAAACCAAAAGTTGTAGTAATTTTGACTACCTGCTGGGAATCTCAACAGGGATGGATTCAGCCTGACTTCCTCAGGAGTGAGTTCCACAACTGGGGTGCTGATAACAGAGAAAGCCCTGTCACATGAATTCACCAGCATATCCTCTTAAGGTGTTAAGACATGCTGCAGGGGCTAGGATGAATACTCAAATTTAAGCAGGTTCATATGAAAGCAGGCAGTCTTTCCAAAATTCTGGTCCCAGGCCATTTAGGACTTGGTAGTTTGTTTGTTTTTAATTTTAAAAAAGTGGCTTGTATTGAGCTCAGAACTAAATTGGAAGTTAATGTGTTTGGTTCAAGACTGGGTATATATGGTCTCTAAAATTCATGCCAGACAACAATCTGATCACCACTTTTAGTACATGTTGTAACTTCCAGACAATTTCCATTGTTTCTGATTGTATGGAGAGCCACTACATGAAGAAAGAAAGTTACAGCAGAGAAATTAGAGCCATTGTACTCTGTTCCTCACACTTCCCTATTATTCAGAACAGCTGGACAGGCGCTAGAGACTATGTCCTACTCACTGTTATATTACTTATATATATTTCAGCATTTTTCTTAATGTACTTAATCCCTAATGCCAGGCTGGCTCCAGCTGACTCTTGGGTCAAATGTCATTCCTTCTCTGTGAGATCTTGGCAGACTTTCCTGTCATCAGGTGGTGGCAACACACTACATCAGCCACACTTTGGAAGGTACCAGGGAATTGAGTGTAATCACAATTTTAATTTCCCACTGCACCATAAAGTTGTGCTACCCAAAGCACATTGTAGGAAATAAAAATGGTACTTAAATCAACTATCTAGTGCTGCTTTAAGTGCAAGGCCACAAATTTGTGGACTTGGGGTAGACTGTAGAACTGGACTGTGCTGCAGTTTTGAAGTTCTGGCACCTTCTCAGTGATGCTAGATTCTAACTGGTTTGGAAACTTCTTTTTAAACAGTTCCTCCAAGAATTCTCCAGGCAGCATAGCCATTTTATTTATATATAGTATTAAGTGACTTTATTTAGACTCCATCTGGGATTATATTTCTTCCATGAAAGCCTGATGCATCCTTTAAATTCTTCCTACTGTCACTGTACCTGATGCCTCATAAAAAGCAGGATGACAAAATGTTTGTATATAGTAGTGTTTACAGACCTCTGAATGTTAGATTATAAATGAAAGAATCAATGCCTGTTAATTTTTCCCATCATAAATTTTAATTGGGACAACCAGCCCGAGGCCTTTCAGATGTTGTCAGGCCACAATGCCTATCAGCCCTGGACAGCATCATCAATAATTAAGGCTGCTGAGAAATGCTGCCCAAGAACATCTGAAATACCACAGGTTGCCTATCCCTGGGTAAAATGAAGACATTGCTTAGATTTTCACAAAAGAACATGCATTTATTTAATTTAAAGCAGTGATTCTCAAAGTGAGCAGTACACCACACTGGGGGCAGTGGAAGTTTCCAAGGGGGCACTGAAGGAAAAGTGGGTCATCAGGGGGTGATGAGGGGAGAAAGGGGGCAGTGGGGAGCCTTCAGTCAAAGTATTGGTGTGCAAGAAAGACAAGGGATCCAGTAGTCTTTAGGACCATGGTGGGGATGTGGATTGCATGAAACTTCTTTTCAGGATCCTTAAAAATCACCACACAGCCTTGCTGATCATTTTGTGTGGTGCTATCTGCTGCTCTTTGCCAGCCCATGTGAACTCACTCCCTTACTAGTGTCTTTCACTAGTAATGGCAATTGGGGAAGTTTCAGGAAGCTTGGGCACAGGGCATCACTTCTGTGGCTCAGAGTGGCACCAATTTGAGACGGATTGGAGCAAAGAGTTAGAGCACATGGTGGCAGGGGAGAAGTGACTACAAAAAGGAGCTTTACAATTTGAGACCCCGCTTAAGTTTTGTGAGCTTTGCTGGGACTTGGTTGACAGGTTGCACTGCTGCTCCTGCTTTCTTTCATCAGACGGAGTTAGACAAGAGGTATTATATTGTGGGAGAGGGGACACTTGAAGCTATGTGGGGGATAAATGTCTTCTGCTCTGACAGCATTTATAAAGAACGGGGTATAAATATAATTGATGATGATGATGATGATGATGATGATGTCTCCAGGGAAGGAGTATCTGTGCTCGATTATTGGAAAGAGTCCTTTGCCTTGGAGTGGCTCCTGTACTTAATATCTCTCCCTTTCCTAGTCCTCACCAGTCTCCAGTCCAGAGCATGTGGCCTCTGTAAACCCCCTACATACATACTGGCTGTGCCTTTTTCTTCCCCCAATGAAGGATTTAGAACCCCTCCTCTCTAGGGAGAGGCTTCTCCCTTGCACCTGGTCACCCTTGGAACATCAACTGAGCAGCTGGCTGAGGCTTCTTGTCCACACTGGCCTTTGCTGCAAGGTTGGCATGAGTGAGAAGCTTCTCAGTCACTTCTTAGCCAGTTACTCTGCAGCCAACCCTAATTCCTCTATGTGATACTCATGTTTGCAAATGTGTTTGAAGCACAATCACACTTAGGTGGACATCTGAAAACATCTTAGATGGACACTTTAAAATATAATGCTCAAAAAATCCCAACTTTTTAGTTTTTGAAAATTGATTAGATTAAGATCAAAATCTCATCTGATTCATACAGATGAATTAATAATATTACTTCAGATAGAAAGATACACCAGGATTTTGTTATTTATTTTAAATGTCCAGTATGCTGCTCATTTTTTCAAAACCCCTTTGGTACTTTGGGGAAAATTCTCTCTTATAAACCTGAACTTTAGAGACTGAAACTACTCAGAAATCTAATACAACTGATAGACACATAATAGTGTTCAGTTCTGAAAAGGGTAGGGATGCTTTTGACTGTTTTCCCCCTTCTCACCCAGGATGAACTAAAAAACATTGGATCCCTTTACAAGATTCAGATATCTGGTTCACACAATCAGATAAATGAGCCCTGGCATTTGGACATGTTGCATATGAAACATACAGGCACCAATGAAGAGATGTGGTTAAATTTTGACTCTTGGTTCAAACCTAATGAAGAGAAATGTGTTGAACTACCAGTCTTCTATTCCAATCAGGATCCTTTTCCTGGTAAGATAAATTTGCTTTCTTTATAGAAACAAGATACCTTGAACACCTTTAAGGAGCTGATATAGTCTAAGCAATGATCTTGACCTTAGATTTTAGATAGAGAAATGTTCTTCTTTCAATGCATCTGTTTCTTCCTCTCTTTGAAAGGAGTCAGCTGTAAGGAACTAGCAGCCCATTCCTATGCATGTCCAGTAATCCATCCCACTGTGAATGGGATCGCTGTCTGATGTTGCAGACTTTCATACATGTTGTAGGATATAGTCTCTATTTCATATTGAGGCTTTTCCATATGATCCCATGGAATACACTGGGACTTACCCCCAAAGTAGCAATATTTAGGATCAGGCCACGAATTTTGTCAACATCCTTTCCCACATTCATGTTAAATGAAGTGTAATTACATGATATGCTGATTTGCCTTTCAATCAAATAGAGAACAATATCTTATACTCCAAACCATTCTTAAACATTATGGTCCAAAATACACTGCAAAAGTAATCCAATTTGAGACTGCTTTAACTGCCCTGGCCCAGTGCTAGAAAATCCTGGGAACTGTAGTTTATTGTGGCACCAGAGCTCTCTGACAGAGAAGGCCTTTGTCTAGTCTCACAAAACTACGGTACAATTCCCAAAATTCCCTAGCATTGAGCCCGGAGAGTTCAAGCAGTCTCAAATTTGATTATTTTTGCAATGTGTTTTGGACCTATAATATCTATATGCCTTGGAATTGGAAGTAATATTCCTGCAATATTCATATCCAATAATGGTAACATTATGAGGGCTCAACAGTCATTAATCTCTATTCTGAATGCTTATTTACAACAGGGTGCAGGACTTGACTGGAGGAGGGGGATTTTCGTTTTTGGATTGGAATTCCTAGAATCTCTGGGCAGCATGGCCACTTGGTTTTGACAGACATAGGCCAAAAACATTACTTTTAACAGTTCTGGAACTGCAGAGTCAAAAAGCAGGGTGGACCTTGTAAATCATCATGTCCAAAATGCTACATCATGCTGAAGATTCAGAGTTAGTGCATTCCGAGGAGAATGGTTTAAGGGTTAATTGCTTTCACCCTGACAAAACTTTTCCTGACACACATTCCAAATATACTCTCCTGTGATATAAGCTCATTAGACCCACCACCCTCTAGGGTGGATAGAATCCTTTTTTTTTTCTTTTTTCTTTTTTTTTTTTTTGCATCTTCAGTTATTTGAAGAGTGCAATCATGCCCCCTAGCCTTTTCCCTCCAGTATAAACATACCTATTTTCTTCAACCTCTCATTACCTGTTAACATCTTTTCTCTGAACCCATTCTGATTTGTCAACACCTTTCTTAAGGTACTGGACATGGAACTGGACATGGAACTATCCAAAATGTAAAGTGTGCATTTGCATGGAATCTCTATCTTTGGAGACTTACCAAACTTAAAACAAACAAATAAACAAAACAAAAAAAACCTCCTGAATAAGCATAAATGAGATTGTATCACATGCTATTAAACATTGAAAATATATTAATTTAGTCATGAGTTTGTGGCCTTTAGTCAAAAATATAAATTTGGATAGCTATTCTGAACAGACATCATGTATTATTTAATATATTGCATTATCTACTTGAGTAATACAAGAGAACTTTGCATGGGTGCTTTGGGCTTATTTTTCTTCTGAATAAGTAGCACTAGCAATGAGGAATACTTTCTGCTAGGCCTGTCACTTGCTATTTCTTTTATTTTCCTTTTATTACAATAAAGAGCTGCAGCACAAACAGTGGGAAGTGGAACAGAGAAAGTGAAACTGTAAATAATGGCCAGATTGCCTTGTATGCATGTCTACTGTAATGGAGAGGTCATATAATTTATTGGACACAGATGAAGCAAATCAGAGAAAGAAGCCCTTGAATTTGGAAACCTAATGCCTCAGCACAAAGGAGGTGTAATTTTAATAAACCATCTCTCATTATAGTACAATTACAGTACTGTAATAATATCAATACTGGCTTTAAAAGAAATAGTACTGAACATAGGTAAACTAGAGTTGACCAAAATGTGCATTCATGGCAGACAGCATGGCTATTAGCAATATGTGAACTTTACTTATTTCTCAGATTCTTTCACATTGTAATTTTGTAGTCTCGATGCAAAATTGGCCTTTAACGTTCTTACTTTGGTGACAAAATCTCTTTTTTACATAATGCAAACTTATTAAAAGATTGGCTTAGTGAAACCATTTCTAATAAGGCTGCAATCTGATGTGCACTTGCCTGGAAGTACATTTCATTGGTATCAGTGAATTTATTTCTGAGTAGACCTTACATTATCAGTATGTTTAGATGTAAAGGAATGAGAAACCATATCCCTATAATGCTGGACTTCAATTCCCATTAGCCCTAACCAAGCTGGTCAATGACGAGGGAGGATGAATTCAGTGGTATTGTGAAGTCCACAGGTTCCCAGGCTTTTACAGCTAATCATATACCTCTCTGTTCAAAAATAGTTTACAATTCAGTGGGAGGTAGGGATATATATAGATCTATATATATACATATAGAATATATATTTATATTTTGAAGATATCTATCTATCTATCTATCTATCTATCTATCTATCTATCTATAGATATAGATATAGATATAGATATAGATATAGATATATAGATATATAGATATTGTTCTATATATATTCATATAGAACAAAAACAGAATGGTATAGAACAGCTATGAAAGGACTAGAAAAGATTCTAAAGTGCAAAGATATACAGCTTAGCACAAAAGTTAGAATCATACAAGCCATTGTATTCCCTATTACCATGTATGGCTGTGAGAGCTGGAGAGTTAAGAAAGATGATAGGAAGAAAATCAATGTAATTGAGATATGGTGCTGGAGAAGAGTGCTGAGGATCCCATGGACTGCCAAAAGGACAAACAAGTGGGTCCTAGAGAACATCAGACCAGAAACCTCCCTGGAAGATGACCAAATTGAGACTGTCATATTTCGGACATATCATGAGAAAGGAGGTCTAATTGGGAAAAAAATAATGCTGGGGAAGGTGGAGAGAAGTAGGAGGAGAGGAAGGCCACATGCTAAATGGATTGACTCTATTAAGGAAGTCACGAGTATTAAGGGATTATTAAGCAGAGCAGAGGAGAACAAGGGTATTGGAGATGTCTCATCCATAGGGCCACCATGAGTCAACATCAACTCAAGGGCAGTTAGCAGCAACATAGAACTTAAACAATTGTTTAGAGAAGCAATGTGATATAATGTTTAGAAGGCAAGACTGTGATTTGGGGAATCTAAGGGGGGTTGCAGACTGCCAGAAATAGTGCAAATTGAGTCCATTTTTAGGGTTAGGGTTAGGGAATCATAGGAACTGTATTTTATTGTGGCACCAGAGCTCTCTGACAGAGAAGGCTCAATGTCAGAAAAAAACAATTCCCATGATTCCCTAGCACTAACCCTAACCCTAAAAGTGGACTCAATTTGCACTATTTCTGGCAGTCTGCAACCCCCCTAAGTTCTTGCTGAGCTCATTCTGTGATCTTGGGCCAGTACTCACTTTGTCATTTCTCTCAGGGTTGTTATGAGGAGAATGATGCTTAATGCCCTAATTAAATTCCTTAGAAAAAAAATACCTAATTAAATTTGCTAAAACGTGGGATTGATTTACTCATATATGAAAGTTCCCTAAAATCAAGAACAACATGTTCAAGCAAAGGAAGGCAGTTGCTAGGTACCTTTCCCCCTTTCCTTCTCTGTCCTTTTGAGATGTATGGATGAGTACAGCCTACTCATCCTCTGGCTGATTTCAATAATTCTACCCCAAAAGATTTCAATAATTCTACCCCAAAAGTTGAACAAATCATATCAAGCTCATCTGAGCAGTAGACTCAACTGCTGATAGATTTTAATTGTGCAGAGCTTATTGGCTTCTTAATAGGTCTTTCTAGATCAGGGGTAGGCAACCTTTCCCCTTTAAGGGCCGAGGAACTTCAGCTCCCAGAAGCCTCAGCCATGTTGGCCAATAGTCCCATGTTGGCCAATAGCTCCTGGGATTCTGGGAGCTGAAGTCCCTCGGCCCTTAAAGGGGAAATGTTGCCTAGCCCTGTTCTAGATTATCAGGAGAACAATAAGGATGGAATCAGCAGAATGACACATCAACAGGGACCATTAGAATTTCATGCTTCAAAAACACCCAGAATAAACAAGTATCTAGTCAACAGCTGAGGTCACATAAACACAGAACCTCATTATCTGGGTGTGTCAATCTATGAAGGTTGCCTGAAACACCTTCTCATAGACTCAGGGCATTTGTGTTCCAGGAGAAGGGATCAGACTTATAATTTCCAAAATATTTGTCATTGTGCTTTCACATTTTTCTTACTCATGGTCATCTAACTGGTATAAAAGTGGGAACTACATTCTGCTTCTATTCAACTTTAGGTACAGTAATTATTTTCTACTAAATAACCATGTCACACAGGCATTCAGGCATTTCAATCTGAGAATATTGTAATGTTGTCGCAATTATATTGAACTTAAAGCATTTAGATTACATAATGAAAACAATGCATTAAATCTTTTCAGTTATTAAAAATATTTATAGCTTTTCCAGGCAATCTTTATTTTTATGTACAATTAGTTTACAGCTGTTATTCACTTCTTACACAGCTGTTAATACACACCATCTCTTAAAGCAGTGTGTTTCTCTTGTCATCACATTTTCCAGTCATTGAGTCTGTAATATTTTGTTGTAGGGAAAACACAATTCTTCCTCATAAATTGAGGAAGATGGCATTTTCCCAGCTACAGACTGGGCTGCAGTCTTGGAGAAGTGCTAATCCTAATACCAAGTGAAAAATGGCTGGACAAATGTCACAGTCACCAATTGTGACAGAAACTTTAATCTGTATGTGACATTTGCAGTACTTCAGGATGTTCAAAAATGGGAAGAATACTGCAGTGAAAATTTTGTCTTCTCCCACCGTGAAGAGAAAACCTATAGTAATTATTAATCCTATAGTGTGAGGACAAATGAACAAGGATTTACATCCTTATTCTGATCTAACTGAAACACTGACTAGAAATGTTACAATAAAGTCAGTGGGATAACTGTGAGGAAAAATGTTTTTTATGCTATGTACTGTATACTGGAGTAATTGCATATTTATGATAGCTAATCCTTAAGGGTCACTTCTCCCTTCTTTACTTAATAATATACACCTATGTTCATCTATAACACTGCAGCAAGAGAGCAGCCTGGTAAATAATTCTATTTTGTAACAAGTAACAATATATTTCTTTTATTTACTTTAGTGGTGGAATATTCAATCCATGTGTATACTGGAGACAAAAAGAAAGCTGATGCCAGTGGAGATGTCTATCTTTGTCTTCAAGGGGAAAGAAGTGACTGTGGGAAACGATGGCTTAATAATTCTGAAAGAGGCCCAATAAGTTTTGGAAGAGGGGAGGTAAAAATAAGAAAAGAAAACTGTATCAGTTGCACACATCTTTCTAATGATAGCACATAGAAGATTTAATTTCAGAAAGAATTATAGTCTGAATATTCATGTAGTAACATCCTATTGTAAAAGCCAAACTCAAGTCTTTGCAAGCCCCGATTTCACTGAGAGAGCTAAGCAGCTACTTAATAATTATCTTTAATAAACTCAAATCAAAAGATTTTTCCTGTCAATCAATTGGTCCTCTTTATCATTTATCCAATGAACTGATAGTTAAAAGTCTACATTTTCACAGTCTGCAAACCAAAGTTCAGTTGCCATGCATAACCTATAACTGAGGGCTCTTGTTCCATAGTGCAAGCCAGAAAACTTGTTCCATACAAAATCTTCCCATGCTGCAGAAAGAGATCTCACTTCAGTGCAATCCCCCTGGAGATAAGGGCAGAAGAAGCTCTATGATGATGGAATATGTCAGGGTTGGATTTAGTTTTGGAGATTTAAAACATAATTTAAAATATTTTACAGCTTTATAAAAAAATCTTACAGAAAATGATATACTTGCTCTGAAGTGTTTAAAATCACTGACAGTGTTTTATTGTTCCTCCTGAATGCTAGTTACAGATGGATAAGTTTCATACAAAGCAACAATAACAACTCTTCTCAAATTACAGGTGGATGTTTTCAAAATCAAAGCAGTACACCTTGGGAAGTTGAACCAGGTCCTTGTGGGATTTAGAAGTTTGACCAAAGGTATAGTCTGTAAAATAAAGATCTACATATGTTGAGTTCAGTGCAACAAATACTAGAATGGTTAATATTAGTCTGTAACTGTAAAAAGACAAATGCCATTGTCCAAAGTAATATAGGGCCTTTGCAGACTACCAGAAATAGTACAAACTGAGTCCACTTTAACTGTCCTGGCTCAGTGCTACGGAATCATGGGAACTGTAGTTTATTGTGGCACCAGGGCTCTCTGACAGAAAAGGCTCAATGTCTCAGAAAAAAATATGATTTCCATGATTCCCTAACACTGAGCTAGGACAGTTAAAGTGGACTCAATTTGCACTATTTCTGGCACTCTACAAAGGCTGATAGTCATTCTGAAGTGAGAACATGGTACCACACCACAAACTTTGAAGTCTTCTCTGCCTCACTTTGATAACTAAGAAGTGAACCATCTAGAACTGACTTACATCTTTAGCAGTAGGAAGTGCTGCAACTGATACATTAATAAAGACATGTTCACATATATGTTACCTTGAAACCTAAATAGCTACTTTAAATTGCAGTCAGAAACTGCTGCCTTGTTGTAGTGTGAGCTTTTGGAGGTAGAAACCTACTTCATCAGATGCAAGCTGTGGACTCAGAAGGTGTTTCTATAAATGTAAATGAGGCATCTAAAAATAGATATCCATAATAAAGTGACAGATTTCAGCGTGAGCATAAGTCAATGTAATCAAAAGTCCATACCAAATATACCTGCTTCTTACAATTCATTCTTAAGGTGAAATAGATACAAACATTCCATACAGAGTCCAAGATGTGGCAATTCAAACAGAAAAAATCATGACTTATTGTCTGAAATTACAGGCAGCAGGTTTTAATTCTCAGTGGATCCCTACAGGCACCTCTTCCCTTTTCCTCTTTAAGAAATGCTGCATTGAGAAAAATTGCTAGAGTGAAAGCACAAGCTCATCTTGTGGCACCATGTAACCCACATCCATTCAAGATCCTAGGATCCTATCTTGCATTGTACCTCTGTGTACAGAACATATATTGTACATCCCAAGCTTTTTGCACAAAATGCAAAAGCTCCTTATGCTTATATCCAATCAGAATGATAGATACTGTCTAAGACTGAATAATTATCAATGCAATGTGTGGTATTAGAGAAGGGCAAGGAACATTCCTAAAGGGAAGAAATTAGAAGTTCTTATATTGGTTCCAGATTTTTAAACCATACAGAAAATAACAAGTGCAAGCAGAAGTCATGGCTACAATTTAATGTACCCTTTTGCACATAAGCATCCATCACAATTAATTTGGATATGCAATCCAAAATAGTTGCGGTGAAGTTTAGACTTTATTATATAGTCACTTCCTTAAAATAAAAGGAAAAAAAACCCATAATGTCAGAGGGGCTTATAATTCCCATCTGATGATTTTTTTCCAAAATATGGTATGTTTTTATAAATTTGCACAATAAACCTAGCACCTAGTATTTATTAGAGGGGAAAAAATGATGACAGGGATTGGTTAAGTGTTTCTTTTTTGTGTGAAAAGTGTTTTTGGTTTGTGTAAAAGGCATATTTGTGCTACAGGGTGGCATGCAAACTGAAATTGAAATCAGAAATGTGTTGGCTTTCTTCTCAACATTCCACTTGCTGGATTACCAGTTGAGAAGCCAATGTACAGTGCTATCTGAAGCAAACACTCTCAGAAGGAACTTACAGAAGCACCAGTTCAGTTTAACAGTATTGGCAATGCACTGACCACATTCCACAGACATTGTTGACTTCTTCCAAGTCCTTGGAGGTTCTTTATCTTGAGTTCCAATATATACAAATATTTACAAAATCTCATCCCAACTCCCATCAACATATGCTGTCTGTATCAATTCAGCAACAATCCAATTAACTCCAACCAACATTAACCCACATGTGCCCTGATTTTCAGTGCATTTATATACAGAGTTGGCTAAGAGTCATCACCTGATGCTACTCAACATGATGTAATCTCTGAAGAAAGCTTTTGCATCATGCCAAGTGCTCTGACTCAGCAATTCCAGCCACTCAAAATATTTTACAAACAGTTTAAAGGAACATTGGTCCAACAAAATGTTCATTATAGCATGGGTTTGTCAAGAAAAAAAATCCTGCCAAAATAATCTTATATCTATTTTCTTTTTTAAAAAATCAGATCTCTAGTTTATTAGATGGTGGAAATGCTGTAGATTTTAACTGGATTTTAGCAAAGCAATTTTAATAACATCCCACATAATATTTTGATTAGCAATTTGATGTGGAATAGATGGGAGCACTGTCAGATGGATCCATAATTGTTTGGAAAACCATGCTAAAAAATCATCATTGATAGATGCACTTCAAATTAGAAGGAGGTCTCAAGTGAAGTGCCTCAAGATTCTGTCCTAGGGCCATTATCCTTCAACATTTTTATTAATGACTTGGGTGATGAGGTGGACGGAATACTTATCAAGTTTGCACATGATACAAAACTGGGATGTATCTAGCATATTAGAAGATAGGAACAGAATTCAAAAGGAAATAGATAACCTAGAAAATTAGGCAGAAACTAATAAAATGAAATTCAAAAGAAACAAATCAAAATTCTGCATTTAGGCTACAAAAACTAGGGTGGTGGGGTACATGTGGCTCAACAGCACTATATGTGAAAAGGACTTTGGTATTAAATCCCATTTTGGGAGAAAGGCAGGATATAAGTGCAATAAATAAATAAATAAATTTTTTATAATAAATTGAACATGAGCCACCAGTGAGTAAAGTCGTATGATGAATGCTACTTCAGCCTGCATAAACAGAAGCATAGTTTCCAAATCAAGGGAAATAATAGTCCCAGTACATTCTACATTAGTCAGGTCTTATCTGGAGCACTGTGTTCATTTCTTGGTGCCTCATTTTAAGAAGGATATAGACAAGTTGAAGTTCAGAGAATGGCAACAAGGATAAGAGGCATGGAGAACCGATGAGGAAAGGTTAAGGAGCTGAGCATGTTCAGCTTGGTGAACAGAAGACTGAGGGGTGACATGATTGTACTCTTTAAATAGCCCAAGGGCTGCCACAGAGAGGAGGAGGTAGGCCTGTTCTCTGTTGCTCCAGAAAGCAGGACCAGGTCTAATGGTTTGAAGTTACAGGACAGTAAATTTTGACTGAACATTAGAAAGAGCTTCTTGACAGTAAGAGAAGATCCTTTTTTCAGTATGCATAATATAATACTGTACATGAAGATATTCTGTTTTATGATATTTTATACCAGGGGTAGGCAATCTTTTTGAGCCGG
>CM034706.1:51997065-52017090 GCA_020142125.1 Phrynosoma platyrhinos | reverse complement strand
CATCTGGCCCCCAGGCCTTAGGTTGCCTACCCCTGTTTTATACTGTTTTAACTTGGTTATTTTAATTTTTTAATTGTAAAGTTTTTAAAGTTTTTTTTTTATCTTGTGAGCAGCCTTGGGTCCCTTTTTTAGGAGAAAGGTGGCATAAAATAAATAAATAAATATTCTAGCTGCATTCCTGCAATGAACAGGAAGGTAGTATATATGGATACAGCCAATGGTGTTTTAAAGTTCAGGCACTCATCAAAGCAATCCCCATAGCTGCTTTCCCAAGGACAATAAAAAAATACAGGCAGCTGTATTGATCCATATGCTGAGCTTGGAAAGTTACTTTATAAAAGGAAGTATTTGCTTTACTCATTACTCTGATAATGAAACACGTTGTTACTTGTTACTGATAATCCAGTCAAGAAAGGTCACTCAAGTAACTGTTACTGTTGTGCCTTTGCAATAAAAGGAAAATGCCACCTGATTTCCCCCCAAGTATACAATTTAGATATTTCACCTGAAAATTCTAATGCAAATGCAAAAGACATTATCAAGCAAAATCCCTACTACTTTTCCCTCAACTATATTCCCTGGATTACAGTCCTCCAACACAATCCAATTGGAGATGGCATGGGATTCAGGAAATTTCTCAAGCCTATCTATGGGAGTGCATACAGAAGCAGTTATCTCTCCCTCTCCTCCAACACAATTGTTTTAAATCTTGGGCCTAAACTAGCCTCAGAAGCACCCCCTAAATTTTCGGTTATAGCTGAGACCAATCTAGACTGTACAAGTTCATGTCCTTTGTCGCTGCTCTGAGCTGCCATTCTCAGAAGATATGCACCCCCATGCACTCACATATATTCTCTTTCTCTTTATAGTGAGCAAAGAAGCTAGTCACTGCACGAGAGGATAAATGTACATAAATCAGACATTAGAAATGGAAATGCATAAAAACCCATTGTAGAATATTTCAATCTTCTTGGACATTTCAACTCTGATCTCAAGAAAGTGGTCCTTGAGGACCACTTGAGGACAATCAGCAAAACAAAACAAAACAAAAGAGAAAAAGAAAAACTCCTACAAAGGAAGTTTGGAAGAAGAAAACAGCTGCATTAAAATATATTAACAAAATTCTAATTCACCAATAGTGGGCTGGACACAGACAATGGCTTCCAGGCACACTACACATATTATAACACTGTCTAACAAATCCAGTCTCATGAGGATGCTCTTGGGCAAGTTATCACATCTCCTTTCTGCACTCACCACATTCCAAAACTCCTTCCACCATTAATAAGCTCATCCACCCAACCTGGCCTAAGGCAACAACTTTCCTCCTGCCTTTGTCCCTCAATGATCATAGTTCAAACTGAGCTTGTAATCTCATCATCATACCCACAAGTTTTGCATTTCTATGGTTATTCATATAGGAGTGAACAAACTGCCACACAAGAGTGGACTGGGGCTGCCTCAGAGCTGGTCACTCTGGAGCCGTGACAAACACACACCATGGTCCCAATCTGCCCAGATGCTGGCCCAAATAGGAGTGGGAAAGAAGAGTGCTCTAGTGATGTGTGGCATACAAATGCCATGCCCCCAGAACAGCTGGAAGCCACACACATCTGGTGGCTGCCAGACATCTTGGGATCATGCAGTCTAAACAGCATGCCCCCAAGCCACCTGGAAGCTGGCTTTACTGGCCAGCCTGTACAGACTTATAGTCTGATTATAAAGGTCCTTTCTGGGCATTCTCATGGGGGGTCCAAAAAATGGAATATCATGTGTATTCAAGCCATCCCCATTGGCTTGAATGGAGGCATGCCACCATGGGCGAGCACCCCATTTTATTCCCCTCCATTCATTCCTTGTGCATAAGTGAGGGATGCAGATCTCAAGTCCACAAGAAGGGAGGGTCAACTGTATATGAGGTAGTTTACCAAGTCTACAAAAGCTTATGCTATATCTCTTATTTCACATAGATGAATTCTGACATTTTATTTATTTTTCTTCTAGATGATTGGTTCCTAGAAAAGATTGTAGTAAAAGAAGGAAGTTACCCCTTCACTTCATATACCTTTGTTCACAATAACTGGATCAGTAAACATTTAAATAAAGGTTTTACAGAAATAGCAATTCCACTGCAAGGTAACACTTCTGATTGATTGATTGATTGATTGATTGATTGATTGATTTTACAGTATTTATGCAAGTCTATGCTGGAGGATGCTCCCCTTCACTGCATAACATATTTATCCATAAATAAATCTTCCTAGAGATCACCAGTGAGGCGCAGAAAGACTACAGTTAAACAATCAGTAATATATAAATACTTTTTAAAGTATTCAAGAATAAGTATCCTAAGGAACATTTAAATTTTATTGGAAGCCAGTGAAAGTTGAGCATTCTATTTTCTCTCTTCAAAATAATAAAGTAGATGGTGTCAGCTGTTGGAGGCATAGGGAACCTTCCTACAAAAAATGCCTGATATAGGCCAAATGCCCTCTAGGGGGCACAGAGGCATTTTGCCATGTTTCTTGGTGTGGAGGAGACGCTGTTTTGACAATCAAAAGTGATTGGGAAATATCTTCTTGTTCACTTCCTATTTTAAGAAAAGGACTTTCCTGGGCCTAAAATGACCAGTGGGACCAAAAATGCAGTGAAAACCCCTGAAAGGTGTTTGAGGACATGTTGGAACAAAATAAATGGAATGGCCCCAGGAGCCACAAAGACAGCCCTGGAGCTGCATGTGAGACATAGTCCACACTTTGCCTTTACCTGTGATAAAGGATAAACTATATGAACTAATGCTTTAGTTCACTGTGAAAAAATATGGGATCAGACAGAGGTGGAAACAACCCTGGTATTCTTAGAACTGCCATTTTTGGGATCTCAGACAATAAACCATGTCATTTTGGGATGTTATTCCAGTATTATATGGCACTAGTTATGGTAGAACCAGAGTTTAATATAAATGTGGAAAGTAGAAATAGGGAATTCTGAACACAGCTGAAAAATAATTTGGGAATTTGCATTAGCTTTTCAACTGAAATGTACATCATGATGGATTTATGTTTATTTTTCATTCAGAAGCCATTGCAACATCTGGTTCCCTTAAAGATTTTGGTGTTAAAAGCCAAGGACAGTGGCGAATGTGGGTGGATTGTGCTCATGTTCCTGAAAAAATGCCTGATGTAGAAGTGATTGTGTTTGGAACCAGGGGGAAAACCCTTCCAAAGAGAGTTCACAGTTTTAAAAATGAATCCTTTCTGGTGAGTTTCTAATTTGCATTGATTTTACCACTGCATAGCACATACTGCCTTTTCTATTATTGGATTTTCAGGCTTAGTTCCACACTGCTATTTTGATGGAATTGTCAGAGTAGATACTGATATGCAGTGCTATGCAGCATATCAAACTATTTTAGTCCCAAAAGGTATGAAACAAGTAAAGTTCATATAGGTTGAAAAGTCTGGATTTTATTCTAGACATTTAAAGGAGCTATCCAAGGTTCTGAACATGTTTTGGGAATATGGTACAGCCTCTTGGGTAACTGCTTTAAAGCTTGGAATAAAAGCCAGCATGGATTCACTGTAGGCCTGTCATGAAAGCAACCAGCTGGCATGAAATGCCACTATCCTTATGAGCAACTGCTTATAATAACACATGCTTGCAAAAATGAATTAAACACTTTGAATGGCAAAACACAATGCACAAAATAATGGCAACTTTAATTGATACATTATCAAAAGTATTCCATATTACTAAGAACAAGTAGGCTTCTATCAAAACATAAGCAGTCTTTAATTATATAACAAAATAAGAAAATCATAATACATGAATGCTAATATAGCCAGGTTGACTATCCATTTCCAACATTTATGAATATATCAGATAAGGATCCATGCATTAGTCACAATTTGTGATCTCAGTTTTCAACACTGATGTCTAAATCCTTTTAGAAATCCATCTCTATTTAGCCAGTTTCTAGAAATAACAAGTCTCTTTTGTGAGCACTCATGAGCATCACATATGAGAGTATTAAAGGGTAAAGTATAAAGTGTAAGTGTTGGGAATGACAACTAAATTGGAAAAAAGGAATTGACAAGTGGAATTTTTGCTGGGATGTTGAATGACCTGAAGTATTTTAATAAATGGCTTTTAATCATTTGTATTGTTTGGGTCTTATTGTTCTATCAATCTTGATCTAAGAGTCAACAATCTTTGAGTCAAATACATGCCTAGTATCTCATAATTTTGAAATATAATCTAAGCCAATTTATTTAGGCCCTTTTAAGATTCCAACAAAGCTAAGATGATTTTTAAAAAAATGATTGCTGTGATCAAAATAAGTGTGTGACATACAGCTCAGCTAACAATGTTTTCTTTTCTTGAGCAGTTGAGTGCTGGTGATATTGGCAGCATAACAAAGATTTCATTTGTGGTATCCAACCCATGTTTGAATAAAGGAATCAAACTTTCCAAGGTACTTCATGTATTTTCTCACATGAACTTATGTTACCCCATGTACTGTATAGTACAATACTTAGTACTTCAGTAAAATAACATATAAAAAGTAAGCTATCTATTTGTATAGTTCTTTAGGAATTTAACAAATAACTTGCAGGTTATTTTTTTTACTTTATATTTTATACTTTATAACCTGCTCATGCATAAATATTAAGGTCATGTAACAAAAGTCAAGGTCTAGTTATGACACTATTCGTAGAATTGGGATTGTTGGGCTCTACTGCCTGTTTGGTCTTCTCTCATGATTCAAAACCTGTTCCTCAGAGTTTATCAGGTATCAAGCTATTTTAATAGGGAGCTGCAAATAAAAGAGGGGATTATAATCATTCTGTCTGTTCAGTGACAGCACTGAATGCAGGCCAAATTCATTAAACTAATTATCCAACCAAGATTTTAAAATTATTTGATTTATAGTAATTCTTTACTAAGGGGTGAAAATTCAGCATCTCAGTAACTGAACTGCAAGGTGCTTAAGGCACAAATTATAGTTACTAGATCTCAATATGAAAAAGAAAGGCATGGATCAAATGGAACTGGTAAATGTCACTGCTGTTCCTGCTCATCACTGGAATGTGTGCATCCAGGTACAGCAATAGTACAAGAGGGTTGTACCACAACCTTGAAAGCCTGAATGAATATTGAAACATGCCCACTTCCTACATTATAAGACATATCACTCATCTTTATTTCAGTCTTTTCTGAGTCTTTGGGTTGCAAGATCTGAAACCAATATAAATGATGACTATGGGGGGACACAGATGGGGAAGAAGGAGTGGCTTGAAGCTGCACCTCTTGAAGATGGATTGGGCCATGGCAACCACATGCTGTAGCCCCAATCTGTCTTGAACCTGGCCCAAAAGGGATCTGCAAAAATCAGCTCCTTTTTGGGCCATGGAAAACCACCTTCTGAAAGAATCTGAATATTCTGAAATCTAGAAAGACACCCCCCCGACATGCTGGGAGGGGTTCTCTGTTGCGCCGGCCTCTCAAAAGGAAGCCAATGCTTAATTGGCTGGATGGGCAGAAAGTCCCGCCCTTCTTGGGCCACCCAGCCAATTGGGTTGGATCCCGTGGAATCCAAGGCACGTTGGGTAATCTCGCAAAGCTTTAGGTCTCGCAAGATTACCTGTGAGATTTGAGGGCTATTTAGCCCTCAGCTGCCATGTGGTGGCAGCCATTTTCATCACTTCCGTTGAGCAACTCAATCCACCCACCCTTAATTAATAGCTGTTCATATTATTTACTCTCAGGCTTTGGCTGGTTGCCTTCGGGGGCCGAGAAGAAATTTTCCCAGAGTCTCGTAACCTGAGTTTTTCACCCTCCCTGAGAATGATAATAATAATAATATTAATAATAATATTGTTAAGATTTAATAGTGTGGGTCGATACATTGGCCTTACTGAATTTGTTATTGATAAAGGGATTTATTCTCATGTTACAATGCCTTGATTTCTTTGTTACAATTTGGGGGTCAGGATCTAGGTTGGTTAATGTTCTTTTATTGTAGTGCAACTTAGGGCAGGCAGGGACCCTCCTCCCCGGGGATAATTCGTTTAATTGAAAATTACAAATTGGGTTAATTAAATTCGATGATGGATATACGTAATTAGGTTAATCAAATTTTATATGATGTCATCAAACAACTTGATGATGTCATGATTTCCTTACATCATAAGATCATTTATGATGTCATTTCCGGTGGGGGGGGGAGAGATAATTGTTGATGTGCATTTGATTTAAACAGATGTTCTTGACACATGTTGTGATAGATGCAGTTTACTTTGATAACAGTTCAGTTATCTACACGGACACGTGTCAAGAATAAATTCTGGTATTTTGTAAAGATTGTTTATTTAAAACTGTTTGAGACCCTGTACAGAAATAAAGTTGTGGCCAGTTATTACCCAAAGAAAAGGCGTGCAGAGTCCTTGTGCCGGTGCAATTGTCCACATGGGAGGCTGAGATAATTACACCTTTCTTTCTGATGGCTCCGTGTATACAAACTTGTTTCATGCACAAAATTATTTAAAAATATTGTGTATAAAATTACCTTCAGCTTATGTTTATAAGATGATACATGTATTCATCATACATGAATTTCATGTTTAAGATATCTCATTATGTATATGCAAATATTCCAAACTCAAAAAAACCAAAAAAAAAAACCCCAACCCACTTCCAAATTCCAAAATACCTCTGGTCCCAAGCATTTCAGATAAGGGAGACTCAACTTTTGTTTCAGTCACATCATTAATTTTCAGTGGGGCCACAGTAAGCATGACTAAGGGCCTTTGCAGACTGCTAGAAATAGTGCAATTTGAGTCCACTTTAAAGGTTAGGGTTAGGGTTAGGGAATCATGGGAACTGTATTTTATTGTGGGCACCAGAGCTCTCTGACAGAGAAGGCTCAATGTCTCAGAAAAAAAATTCCCATGATTCTCTAGTACTAATCCTAACCCTTAAAGTGGACTCAATTTGCACTATTTCTGGCAGTCTGCAAAGGTCCTAAGACTCAGTAGTATTTTTTTCTTTCTGTGTAATCTCTGCTGACAAATTGAATAAAAGTGTGGTACAAGGCTCCTTCACAGACCCCAAAGGAACGCTTTGTGGATCTTGCTAACTAATTGGCCATCAAAGTCTATTATAATTTCTCCATTAAGAACAAATAGAGTGACTGAAAAAATCCCATGGTTCTGAAGTCATTGTTATCAAATTGTAGGGAATGGAGGCAAAAGGACAAGGCAGAGGGCTAATAGTGATGAAGACTTGTCCAGAAAGGAATATATACTTTGGTATACTTCATGAGTTTCCTAAGAAACAAGAAGTTTTGAAGAACAATAGATTTTCATTTATTCAGCTATATTATAAAGAAAAAGAGTTGCATATTTTAACAGAATCTTAAATAATTTTTTCATTATACTTTTCAAAAGATAGAATAAGATATTGTGAAGATCCATCTGCGTTGCTTGTGCATATACTCTTTTTCTGTTTTGTAGCTGTATATATGAATCCTTTATCTATAAGTGACAACTTCAGCTTTATGCAATGTAAAAAATAGTCTTTCTTGTGTATAATGTGTTGCATTTACTCTGCAGTTATTATTCACTCATTATAGCACATTCTTTTAAAATAAAACAGATATAATAGAAGTAGTATTAAAAAGCCATCAAGAATGTTAAGTTCTTATGGGAATGTTAGTAAAATCCAGTTCTTAGGATAAATACAAAAGAAGAAAAATATTGTGGGTTTTTTGTTTGTTGTTTAAATAACCATGAAAACTACTGTAGCTGCCATTTCTGGGGGAAAACTATTCTCCAGTGTGGCATAGTGGTTTGAGTGTTGGACTATGACTCTGAAGACAGGATTTGATTCCTCACTCAGCCATGAAACCCACTGGGTGACCTTGGACAAGTCATAATCCCTCAGTCTTAGGGTAAGGCAATGGTATTCCAGGTCTGTGAGGTTTTCTGTTCGTATTGTGGTATCATCAGCATATCTCAGATTGTTGATATTTCTTATTATTATTTTCACTCTTCCCTCTTCCATGTCCAAGCCTGTTTTGCATATAAATTGAATAGGTAGTGTGATAGGATGCAGCCTTGTCTGACTCTTTGCCAATCAGGAACCATTCTGTTTCTCTGTGTTCTGTTGTGACAGTAGAGCCTCTTGTCCTGAGTACAGATTCCTCATTAGGACTATCAGATGTGTTGGCACTCCCATGTTTTTAAGGGCATTCCATAGCCTTTCATGATCTATGCAGTCAAATGCTTTGCTATAATCTATAAAGCACATGTTGATTTTCTTTTAGAACTCGCTGCTACACTCCATTAGTCATTGTATATTTGCAATGTGATCCCTGGGGGCTTTTCCTTTCCTGAATCCTGCTTGGACATTTGGGATTTCTCTCACCATGTGTGGTTGGAGTCTATGTTGCAGAATTTTAAGCATAATTTTGCTTCCATGGGAGATTAGTGCTATAGTTGCTGCAGTCTCTTGTATCTCCTTTTTTGTGGCTGGAGATATATTCCAATCGGTTGGCCATCGTTTTGTTTTCCATATCTGTTGACATATGTTGGTTAGCACTAGAGTTGATTCTGTCAGTGTGGATTACAACACTATTGGTATATTATCTGTTCCTGGAGTCTTGTTTTTTGCCATTTCTTTTATTGCAGCTTTCTCTTCAGTTTTTAGAATTTGGGTTTCATCTTCATATGGCTCTTCGCTCCATGTGTCCTTCATTTTGTCACCTCTTTTGTATAGTTCTTCTGTGTATTGCATCCAATGTCTTTTAATTCCTTCCTGGTCTTGAATTATACTATTTTTATTGTTGTAGAGTGTCCCAGTCCTTGAACTTTCCCTTGAGTTCTTGAATCTTGTGGAATAGGTCTCTCATTCTTCCCTTTTTGTTGTCATCTTCTATTTCTCTACATTTGTCATTGTAATAATTTTCCTTATTTTTGTGTGCCAGCCATTGTACTGTTGTGTTCATGTTTCTTAGTTTATTCCTATCTCCTTTTTGTTTTGTTTCTCTTCTTTCCTTTATTGATTGTAGCATTTTATCTGTCAACCACTAGAATGAAGATAATCAGATCATGGCCAGTGGCATATTTGACCACAATTCCCACTCCCCAGCTTCCTGTGTCCTTACACAGGAGAGCATTCAGAATTTTCAGGGGATTGCTGGTTGTGAGAATAACAGAAAGCTCATGGGGCAATTTGATCATTAACTGCCTGCATCACAAGTTTTTTAGTCTACTTCATGTCATGGTCCTATATTTCAGGGCTCAGCATTTCTTTTCGAGGTCTCAGTACAAGGGGGAGGAATCTCAGGGCAAACATATTACCTTGAAAAGACTGTGGCTATGTTCCACATTTAAGACCTTTTAATTGTTACTATTTAATTGGCAAATTTTGTACAATTGTGGCTGATGCTTAATGATATTACCAGGGCTTCTCCCCTTATATCATCACCCTTATAGCACCTCCAGGGCCCACTCCTATCACAAGGGGATCATCCCAAGACCTTAGGTTTTAGCTCCTGAAGGCCTGGGATCTGCCAGCCCTATTTGTGATAGAGAATTACATATGACTGAACCAATGTTTTATTAAAAGCAAAAATAGATTCAGATTGCTGTCCATCTTCTCCTGCCACCTGTTGTCCTGCAGGTTCGAATGAAAGACTTGGATTCTAAAGAAGAGCTGTGTTTTCATCCTTTGAACCAATGGCTCTTTGAAGAAGATGGGTCAGAAACTGTGGCAGAGGTAGCTGCAGTCAGACCAGATGTAGCACCACTTAGAGGTATGTTGCCAGTTCACAAAACATGCCAAAAGAAATGCTCTCTGTGTCAGGAATTTCCAGTGTAGAACACATGACAGAAGGGATTACACATATTCTAGGGGAGTAATTTGTGATTTTTTTGACATATCTTGTTTAAAGCATTTGTGTGAGATGTTGGACTTTCAGCAGGGACTTAAGGAGACTGAAAATATAATTAACTGTCTGGTTTTAGGCAACTTGAGCAGATATGAATAACATCCTGTAAAACTAAATACACAATAATAATGCCATTCATTTGCAGTTTCCCTTGAGTTACCAAGCTAAACAGATTTCAATTATTGTTACTGGTTTGGTTTTTTTAAAACTGGAAAATACTAAATAAATAAAAGACGTATTATATAATTTTATGTCATAACCAATTTTTTTTCTACAGTGAATTAGATCAGAGAATGAATTTAACCATCCATGGCTAGAAAAAATTCCAAAAAGATATAAATTTTAAAAAGCAAACCCAAATTTTGCTATTTTATATAAGTGACACCATTTCACTGCACCATTGTATTTAATGGGACTGGATCATCCATTGATTTTGATATCCATGGGGGTGGGGTGGGGTGTTCTAGAACCAAACCACAACAGATACCAAGGACCCACTGTAGTATGATTTGGATATAAATTAATATGTTTAGGAGCAGGACTGTAAACCTGCTTCTAAAATATGGTTTAACTAGATTCTGGACAGTGTTACATTTACTATAAACAGTTGGGGCCTAAGGTCACATTATCAGATTCCTTTACATGGAAAATATGAGTTCAGACCATTAACTGGGAAGAAGAAACCACTGAATCCATATTGTGGCAATACCTTTATTTGTCCAATGAAAAATGCACAAAATTTTAGTGATTGTTTTCAAAACCAAGTTTTATAATTTATAATGGTAGCACCAAGATTTTGTGCAAGATGTTTTCACTGGACTGATAAAGGCATTACCACAGTATGCATTTCAATTCCTAAAATGAGCATTCTTGAATGTATATACAAATAAATACTTGCCACTCTATCTGTGTGGTACTTTTCTTCCATAATGTCTAATTTATCAGTACCATATCTTCCCCAGTAATATAGAAAGTATAGTCTACTATGATCCCCTTTAAACCAAGTGTTACCGATGTATGACAAAATGTTTGTTACTCAAATATGAGCAATGTCAGATATATGCTAGCTGTCAAGCTTCCTAAAAAAATCATTAAACAATTGCAGAATGACTTAAGAGTATAGTTAAAACAATCTTGATCTGTTTCTTGAAGAAATATACAGAAACAAATGTCCCTTTCTTTAATGAAGTACAAATAATTCCAGTTAGCATTTATCCATTGCAGCTACTTTTTATGTAGGAAAAAATGCAAAATTAATTCGGTTGAGGTCCTGCTGTTTGTTCCAGATCACCTGACTTTCCATTGAACCTGCCAGTTAAATAATTACTGGCACTACCAATTAAACTGGCATGGCATATTAACTCAACTCTTCAGATAAAGCTGAATTAATACAATTACTGTAGACAGTAATCATCATTTAGTATGATGTCTGAGTGACAACACATAGTTCTGTAGTGCACACTTCTTTAGGCAGCATAGCAAAACTTTTAAAAAGAAAAATATCAGTATTGACCCCATATAAAACACAGCACCGAGAAACCAATTTGCTGATCTGAGTATTGACCTAGAATATAAATGAAATCATTTGTAGAGCATGGTTATTGATACAATCTTGCATTTCAGAGCTTAGAAAAATTACATTGGGGACTATAACTTCCAGTATCTTCTAATCACTGGTTACAATGGCTTGAGAATTTGGGGTGCTGTAGTGCAAAATTAGTTTCCCAAATATGCAAGCTTGAAAATATTAGAAGCATTTAAAATCTCATCCAAAAATTTCATGATTTCTAAGGTCTGTGTCACTATTACTCAGAGCAATCTCTGGATTCATGCTGGTCCCTGAATCATCTGCAAGAAACAATTATAGCTGATGGGCACAAATATGGTACAGGGACCTGGGACACAGGGAAGAAATAATTTCTCCATCACATAGCATAAGAAGCATTATTCAATGTTTCAATGTCTTGCTGACTTGAATAGACATTAAGAGAATTGTGCACATTTTAAAAAACAATTTTTAAAAAAAATTAAATTATTTAAAATTAGTATGTATCTTTAAATGTATGTAAATTTAAGTGTATGTAAATTTAAAATTAGTATGTATCTTTGAGCCCATAACAATATAAGGTCAGTAAAAAGCATCAAACTATGAAAAAAGAAGCATATATGCATATTTGATTTCATATTCTACTTCACTTGGATATCTTTGTCACTTACATTTTCTTTCACTGATCTTTCTTCACAGAGGTTACATACTCAATCAGTGTCTACACAGGAACGCTACCTGCATCAGAAACAGATGCAGAAATCTTTATTACAATATTTGGGGAAAATGGAGACTCTTCCAAAAGAAGACTTAAAAATCCAAAGTTTTGCACACATTTTGCAAAGGGTCAGGTGAGCATAGAATCTCATTTTGTATTTCTCCAGGGGAACTCTCAACAGATTTTGAAATGGAGACTGGGTATGAGCCACGATACAGAGAAAATTATAGAGCCCCAAGCTCTGTTTCAGTGGGATCCCTGTTTGAAAGCATGACGAATCAAGAAACCCTATATTGTGCTTCAGATGTGTGCCTTCTCTACATAATTTGCAGAAGAAGAAAAGCTGCTATCACATCCAAAGTACACACTTAAATGATGGTAGTACATTAACACACTGCTTAATCTGACAGAACAAACAATTTTGTCTTATCCAACACAGAAATGCTAGGATGCAGGACCAAGAAAAAAAGATAAACATGATTGAAGAGGTGGTGGAGGTTCCTACATTCACACATTTATGACTCTTTGAAGGATTCAGTTGTCATGAAACTGCAAAACTTTGTTTTGAGTTCCCTTTACTTTAATTAAGAGTGGATCTGTGGTTGCTTCCATAATTATTCCATTGTGGAGATTCATGTTGGTTGGAAAAACTCCTGAGGTTCTAGTCCAAGTCCTAGATGTCCTCATAATGTTGTCCCTCAAGAATCAGAGGTTATTAAGATGACCTTCTATTTAAGGAATATTAAATAGTTAATGGAAAAATATCCCAATGTGTATAAAAATCCCACTGAAACAGATGTATCTAATGAAAGAGAAAGAGACAAGATTTTCATGATTTACAGCAGTGGCACTTAGGGAATTTTGCTGAGCTATGAGCACAGGAGGCCATATTTCTCATTTCTTTTAACTGTTCTCTACACACATCACTCCTCTTAAGGAATATGTCTAGAAAATAAATAACATTCATCTAGACTGCATATTAACACTGCATATTAACAATCAACAAAGCACTGATGCAGTTCAGCTGTTTTAATGGGTCTTTACTGGGAGCTCAGTGAATGGCCTATTGAAATAAATTGAAGTTGCACCTATAGGATTAGATATTTTGATTTGATTCAAACTCAGGGGGGTTGCAGACTGCCAGAAATAGTGCAAATTGAGTCCACTTTTAGGGTTAGGGTTAGTGCTAGGGAATCATGGAAATTGTTCTTTTTTTTCTGAGACATTGAGCCTTCTCTGTCAGAGAGCTCTGGTGCCACAATAAAATACAGTTCCCATGATTCCCTAACCCTAACCCTAACCCTAAAAGTGGACTCAATTTGCACTGTTTCTGGCAGTCTGCACCCCCCCCCCCAGTTTTCCCCTCCTACCCAGAGCTATGGTCCAAATCCAATCTAGGTGCACCTTTCTACTTAAATTTAAAGAGATAAACATCATGGATCACCAGAAATGTGTTCAGTTTGGGCCTTGGTTACAATTGAGCTGGATGCCATCACTGCCACCAGTTTTGTTGACATGCCACCAATCGAAACCAACTGTTATATGGGAGACACTAAACAACCAATTCCACTATCAGTAACTGGATCATGGAAAACATTTCTTCAATTACAATTAGTAGCTATCCCTAATTGGGGTTCTCCTCCCACCCCTTAACATGCATGCATGTATATACACACACACATATACTTTTATTTTTGTTCAGTTTGTTTCTGTTTCCCAGTTATCCTTTATCCTGTCTAGTAGATGGATTTAAGCATGAGACAAAATAGACCATTTATTTAAAATAAAGGGACAGAAAATTCATTTAACATTTTAAAATATATAACTATATCAAATGTTATATTAAATATATTCATACTATAAGCTTGATATTTTGTTTGCAGAAACTGAAGTTTCATTTTAAGGGATCATTTGAAAATAATATAAACCTTACTGACTCTTTATGAAGCTGGCTATGTTAACACAACAGTTCCTCTTCCTAATGACCCTTTACTCAGTTAGGCTACAAGGCTCCAACCCAATTAATTTACTGTCTGTCTGTGATGACTTAGTTAATGATAACAATAGTGGTAACAATGACAAAAAACTTGATGAAAGGACACTTTTATTATTTGCTGTAGTCTACTAGCAAACTAACTAGTGAAATTAAATTATAACAGCATGAGCAAATGGGGTGGGGGGTCAAGTGATGGTATTTAATGCCAGTAGCCCAAGTGGGAAGATTCCTCTAATGATAAACATGCATGCAGCCTGATGCTTCTCAAGGCATTTGGTGATCTGGACTGATGTTGGAAATTTTTGTTTCATAGAATTTGCCTCCTGAAGTCATTAAGGGTGGGGGATTTGGTAAAGTGGCTGTTGATATAACCCTTTGTTTTCACCCTACAAGTCCTTGGTTGCTTTGAGATTTTGTTCTGTTTCTATCCTGAGCAAGACCATTTTGTGCTATCTCTTACAGTGTCACAGTAGATTGCTGTTGCTGTAATATTGTTCAGCTCAGCTCATTTTCTGCCTGCAATGGAGACAAATATCAATCTTGACATCATTTTTGGCCTAATAATGTTGTCACACAATGCTTTGACTTTTCTGTTGTGATTAGAACTTCCTGTAGTCCACTTAAATCCCTCCTAGATAAATTCAATATAGACTATGAAGAAATTGAAATCGTTAAAGATTTCTCATACCTAAGATCAAATATTGATCAGAATGGTGACTGCAGTGAAGAAATAAGAAGAAAACTAGGAGTGAGAGAGTCAGCCATGAAATACCCAGAGAAGATCCTAAACAGCAAAGATACACAACTGTGCATTAAAGTTAGAATTGTCTAAGCTGTTATATTCCACATCACCATGTACAGATCCAAGAGCTAGACCATGAAGAAAGCCAGATAGGAAGAAAAACAACTCATTTGAGATGTGGTGCTGGAGAAGAGTGCTGAGTACACCATGGACAGCCTTCCCCCCAAAAACCCAAAAATCAAATGGGTCCTAGAAGAGATCATGTTTGAATTCTCTCTGGAAGACAAGACGATGAAACTGAAATGATCATATTTTTTCCATACCATAAGAAGGCATGACTCATTTGAAAAAAAAAACAACTGTTCATCCCTGACCATAGCTGTGTTACTCTGGTAGTAACAAAGATGATGAAATGCTGGCGGAAACTGACTATCTAACTTTAATAACCCAATATGGCCCCTTCACATAAGCACTGTGATTGAAGAATGCTGGTGAGATTCATGCTCCAGATTCCACATTAAAGCTGTCAATGAGCAAAGCCCCTCTTCACCATTAGTATCATATGACCATAGCTTCTTTCTTACATGCTTATGATGTAGAAATATTATGTAATTTTGTGCCACTTATTTTTGATTTCCAGATCCTTGGATTGACTAGAAACATTCTGACTTTAATTCCCTGCCCCCCCCCCCCCCCCCCCCCGCTTCATTCAAAGCAACAGTAAGATATACTATCATTGCCTTTTAGGTTTTTCCCCCGGAATAAAACTTAACAACTTTCCCCTGATAGGGTTTTTTAATCATTAGTAGGAAAACAGCCAATAAAGTTGTAGAATTTCCTCCTTCCAACCTGAGAGGAGACTTTATGAATGTCTATTTAGATAGAGATAATTCAGTGGTTGGGCTGTATGGCTTATGAGATGCCTTCAAAAACTGGTTCCACACCTGAAAATATCCTATGATGTATGCTGTTTGGAATGGACAAAAGAATGGATATTGGTGAGCAACAAAGGAATCTTACAATTAGAGACCACAGGCAACCACTTTGGTTGGCATGCATAAAGTAAAGGTGAACTGAGAATTCAAAAATCATGTCTTAAGGGAGGTGTTATACAGAGTATGGAATAAATATAAAAGAAATATAATTCAAAGGATGCCTCTTTAGACCTTCCCTGTAGAGGCCTTCCATCATACGGAGAAAATATCAGAAGGAACATGGCTAAAATATGTAGATATTGTGATAGCAGACAGATAGAACAGATTTAGAATGAAAACATGACAAGAATTAAATGAAGAAGGACATGAAGGTTCCTTTATCAGCAAATCAAGGAAAGATACAAAATGGACTGTAAGAGAGATGGATTCACACACACACACAAAAAAAAAACAGAATGACCTGGAAAAGTTTTTGTTAAAAGAAAATGATATGCTCATCTCTAAATTATACAAAATAATACTTAAAATGGAAATGGAAAACAAGTTAGTAAAAAAATGTATGATCAAATAGGCTCGAGAAATTAGAGAGAATTTACAGTTCAAGGATTGGGAAATAAATTGGCAAAAAAAAACATACTTTATCATCAAATTTGAAGGAGAACTATTACAAGCTTCAATTTAGATGGTACTTAACTCCTGAGAAACTCAACAAAATCTACAAAAATTCTGATGACAGATGTTGGAACTGTAAGAAAGAAAACAGAACTATGCTTCAAGGAACTATGCTTCGCATGTGATGAACATGTGTAAAAGTGAAGAGTACTGGACAATGATCCACAAATAAATCTTACAATTAAATTGAGAAAAGACCCCAAAACTTTCATATTAGATATGATAGAAGAAAAATATGAAAATAAATATGGAAAAGTATTATATTACATGATTTCACAGAGATCCCAGATTTATCAGAATGGAAGATGAAGATGTATGACTGTATGTAAAATGATAAACTAACATTATTATTTAGGGATACCTCGAAGGAAAAATTTGATAAGGATTGAGGCATGATGTATAAATACTTGAATTCATAATTAAGATGCAAGTATATAAAATACACTTAGGTGAATAATTTAATATAAAGGAAAATGTTTAGTCTAAGTTATCATGATATATGATACATTTGTAATATGTTTTGCAATAATTCAACCGAGAAAGAGAAGAGAACTTTGAATCTTACAGTCTGTACAGAATTGATTAAAAATAAGATAGAGTTACTAAAGGAATTAACTAGAATGAATAAAAATAAAAAGTATTGGTGTTTTTTGTAAGTTAGAGACTACAGAAGCTAGGAGAGGAAGTAACGTCTGTAGATGAATGGTTGGTTGTTTTTTTGAGTGGTATAATATGACTGTCAGCATTGATAACTTTTTAAGTGGTGATGTAATTTGTGTTGTAACTAAAATTTAAAAAAAAACTGGTTTCCTGTAATTCAGATGTAATAAATTGTCTGAACTAAATTTACTCCTTCTATCTGTATGCTTCTGTATGATCAAAGAAGATGAAGTGGCTTTAGTGAATGAAGTTGGTTTATATTGCCTCAGTAATTATCTTTCTAGCTAAATAGTCTCATTGATTTAATGAGTTAGATGACTAGGAAATCATCATTTGCCTAGCTAAATCTAAATCAGGCAACCCATTTTCAATGTAACTGTTTTTCATCAGTTATATTTACAATGAAGAGTATGTGTTTTAAAACAAAGGGGAAAATGACATGGGACAAAAATACCTTTTGGCCTCCAGTAGAGGGAGTGTAATTTAATGCATCAGGAGGAGAATTGATTGAGAACAATGGAGTGATTTTGACCACTGTTTGCAAGGATTATGATGTACTCTGGTATAGAATGGTATTAATGACTGGCTTCAAGTGAAAGAAAGAGGAATATTGCCAGATGAGCGCTACAACACAATATTCAATTTCAAATAACAGCATAAAAATGGTACATTGTTGGTAGAGTGTTCCAAAATTTAGTTGCAATGCATTCTTCTTGACTATTGCCTATTTTGGGCCTTTTATAAATGATCGGTTTTACCATAGTAACTGTTTTGTAAGCTGATAAATAAGTGCAGGTAAAAACATCACAAATTCTTAGCATAAACTATATGCTTCCTGCTTCTTTTCATTATAATGTTGCAGACCATCCTAGTACTGGGTACATGTGAAATGGGTGTAACCATCTGATTCTTTTTAAAAAATGGTTTTGAATTCTTTTCTTCATGGTTTATTTTTAATTTTTTCTGTTAGTGTAGTACTTGTCAACAAGTGGCATTATAGCAGGTGCTTTTTGTACAATCCATCTGGTCTTCCTATTACTTCCCACATGTGCTCTCACTTCCACCCATTCACTCACATTTTTTTTTCAAGTGAACAAACATTCACTTTATAATAGTATTTCTTATTTCTTACCATGCATTTCTGAAGCTGCTGCCATGTTTTTCTTCCTTAGAACCATATAACTTCCTTGTTGAAACATCTTCACTGGCTACTGGTTCATTTCCAGGCACAATCCAAAGTGCTGGCTAGAGCCCTATATGGCTCTGATTTCAGACTATTTGAAATACTGTATCTCCCCATATGAACCTGTAGGAACAATCTCCAGGGGAAGGCTTTCTCTTGATCCTGCCAGCCTTGCTTGATGAGGACAGGAGAGAAAGCCTTCTCAATGGCTGCTCTCACTCTCTGGAATTCCTTTCCATGGGAGGCTAGGCTGGCACTTCCTTGCTTTCCATTTACTGGCAGGAAAAACCTTTTTGAATAAGCAGGAATTTAATGTAACCATGCTAGGTTTGTTTTTTATTGGGTGTGTGTGCTTTATTTTATTTTTTTTAACATTTGCATGTTTTAAATAATTTTATATTGTATTAATTTTGACAATTTTAATTGCTTTTAAAATTGCATTGGAAGATTTTAATTGCTTCCCTTTTGTGAGCCACCTTGGATTCCACTCTGGGAGAAAGGCAGCATATAAATAAATAAATAAATGCTGTAACATTTAATGAGATGTTCCTTTGCACCAGTGAGAATACAACTCTTTTTTCATTTTCATGGTCTTTTTGCACTCTTATGCATAACGCACTGACAAATTGGTGTTTTTTGTAAGTTACGACTTAGGGAGCTGGGGATGTTTAGCCTGGAGAAGAGAAGGCTGAGAGGTGATATGATAGCCGTGTTTAAATATTTGAAGGGATGTCATATCGAGGAGGGAACAAGCTTGTTTTCTGCTGCTCCAGAGACTAGGACCCGAAACAATGGATGCAAGCTGCAAGAAAAGAGATTCCACCTCAACATTAGGAGGAACTTCCTAACAGTAAGGGCGGTTCGAGAGTGGAACACACTCCCTCGGAGAGTAGTGGAGTCTCCTTCCTTGGAGGTCTTTAAGCAGAGGCTGGATGGCCATCTGTCAGGGATGCTTTGATTGGGAATTCCTGCATGGCAGGGGGTTGGACTGGATGGCCCTTGTGGTCTCTTCCAACTCTATGATTCTATGATTCTATGATTCTATGATTCTATGAAATATTTGTGTTTTGTATTGACATATGTGTTGCCACAGTAGCAGCTGAAAGCAGGGAGAGGCCAGCCTAGCCTCCCATGGAAGGGTTTCCATGCTCTAATTTTAGGCTAAACTTGTTTTGGCATACCTTTGATGGCTGCTCATGGTGAAGAGATGCTATGTTTAATATGTGCTATATTTCTTTATATGTATTTTTTCTTCTTCTTAACAGGCATACTTTTAATTGTTTTCAATTATGACAATAGATTATATTTTGACTTTTGCATGATGTGTACTTTTAGCTTTATCTCTTCTAACTTTTGTATGTTGCTTTGAGTACTGGGGACTGAGGAAAAGGTGTGAAATAAATACAGAGAAAAGAAAGAATGTAACAGATGTTGTCCCAGGTGCTGATTCCTATCTTCAAAATAGGTTCAGCACTCCATATAGCCCCTTTAAAGTTCACACTAATACCTGGAGAGGATGCATTGCTCCATTGATATAGAACTGTCCAGTCTTTTAATGTGTAGCCATTAGCATCTACATCTCAAAATGTTATATTGATAAAGGCTATGTAACCTAGGTTAC
>CM034706.1:51947342-51991484 GCA_020142125.1 Phrynosoma platyrhinos | reverse complement strand
GTCCCTTGGCCCTTAAAGGGGAAAGGTTGCCTACCCCTGGTCTATGGAATCCTCAGCACTCTTTTCCAGCACCACATCTCAAATGCATGGATTTTCCTCCTATCTTCTTTCTTGACTGTCCAGCTCTCTCAGCCATACATGGTAACAGGGAATACGATGGCTTGTATGATTTTGACTTTTGCTCTGAGTTGTATGTCTCATATAAATGTCACTATATTTACTGTTGTTCACTCAGGATCTTTTTAGGATCTTTTCTACTTCTTTCATAGCCGCCCTCCCCATTCTTAATCTTTTCCTGATTTCCTGACTGCAGTCCCCATTCCGATCAATGTTTGATCCCAGAAATGAGAACTCTTTTACTATTTCTATTTCCTCATTGTCTAGTTTGAAGTGTGTACATTCTCTGTGGTCATTATTTTGTTTTCTTTATGTTCAGCATTAATTCTGCCTTTGCACTTTCTTCTTTGATCTTCCTCAGTAGTTGTTCCAGGTCTGTGAGGTTCTCTGCTAGTATTATGGTGTTGTCAGCATATCTCAGATTGTTGATATTTCTTCCTACTATTTACACTTCTCCCTTTTCAATATCTAAGCCTGCTTTCCTATGGAGGCGCAAACTCTATTTCTAAATGCTTAAGTTACTGTAATGGGAGAGTGAAGAAAATTTTCATTTGAGAGGACAGAGTTCTTATTTGGGAGGGTAATGCCCTCATTTTTGCCCTCTCCATAGTTATACATTCATCAGTAATTCTCATATTTCTCCCCTAATTATTGTTGTCAATCTTTCTGTTCTTACAAAAATGGCCTTGGGAGGAGTATGAAGCTTTTGAAATTACTAGTTTCTTTTAACAAATTAGCCCCACCCATTTGTGGGCAGGAATGATAACTTAACCCTAGTTGTAACATTTTGCAACCATTCATGTTTTCTTGGCTAACACTGACTAAATAATAGAAGATACTGAAGATGCTGAACTTTGAATAATAATTATTTTGTTTGTTCCTATATGTTGAAATATATCACTCTTCACCAAGATGTTGCTCAAAATGGCTTTGTAACATTTCCTTTTTTTAAAGTTATATGACACTAATTAAACAACGGGCCGATGCAGACGGCCCATTTGAGGCAGCAGAGAGCCGCTCCGGGGAGCAGTGGATTGGGCTGCAGCAACCCCATGCTGCGGCCCCAATCCTTCGTTTTGCCGCCTCTAAAAGAGTGGTAAAATGCCGCTCCTATTAGGGACAGCAAAAGGCCACCCTCAGAGCCAGTGCTGTGTCTCTTTCACACCCTTTCAGTGCAGCATGTCTGCACACTGTGCCGGAATGGTGTACTGACACCGTGCGCCATGAGTACGGATGTGTGGCATCAGGATGGCGTCAGGGTGGGGTTGAGGTGGCCAGTGTGCAGCTGCCCTGCCCCAACTCTACCCCCAGGCCAGGCCTTTGGGCTGGTCTGCAATGGCCCAATATACCATAAAAGAGTGAACAACAGTAAATATAGTGACACCTAGAGCACAGAAAACCAAATAAAAAAAATCAATGGAACTGGCATTAAAAATAATAACCTGGCAAATTGAAAGGATGTATAAATAAAATTTTCAATAGATAGTAGAAGGGTTAATGAAGTAGAAGGAAGGAAGTGCCATACTTTATTTATTTATTTATTTATTTATTTATTTATTTATTTATTTCAGGGGTAGGCAACCTTTCCCCTTTAAGAGCCGAGGGACTTCAGCTCCCAGAATCCCAGGAGCTTTTGGCCAACATGGGACTATTGGCCAACATGGCTGAGGCTTCTGGGAGCTGAAGTCCCTCAGCCCTTAAAGGGGAAAGGTTGCCTACCCCTGACTTATTTATTTAAGTAACATATTTATTTCCCCTACATCTGGCAATTTCAAGGAGGCTTACAATAAAATAAGTTTAAAACAACAAATAACTATCATTTAAAAAGTTTAAAATATATATTAAATCATTTTTCAGCTAAAAATCAGACAATTTAAAATAAGTTAAAACAATTTAAAATTGTGCCAACCTTAGGACATGCTCAACTTCGGTAGATTCAATTAGGCCGTCTTTGACTTCATGCTGAAATGATACCAGTGTTGGCACCAATTGGGCCTCCAAAGGAAGGTTATTCCACAACAATTAATTTCACAATTAACTAGTTATAATTGCACCAACCTTACAACCTAGGAAAATATGTGCCTGGGTTTTTTGTTTTTGCTTTTGCCCATTTGCTTCTTTTGAATAGAAATTAATAATTTTACCAGATAGTAAGGAACCTAAAAATGCAATTTTAAGCCAATTTTAGTTTTTTGCAGCATATAAAGCAAAGCAGTGGCAGGTGATGATGATGATGATAAATTTTATTTTTAACCTGCCCCTCTGCTAAGCAATCAGGGCGGCATACAAGAAGTTAAAATTGTCCTAAAACTGGAGAAATCTGCTTTAGTTAGATTGGCTTCTTCAGAAAGTATAAAAAGTAGCACCATGGTAATGAGGTGAAAAATTGTTCCTTAGTTCAGGAGACAGTGAGTCTGCTCCAGGTTTTAATCCAGTTTTTAAAGAAGTTATACAAGGTGCTGAGCCTGCTTGGGAGACAGGGTTTAGTACCTTTTCATTAAATCCAGGAGTGAATTTACTATCCTAGTGTCATGGGAGCTGTCGCTGCAACAAAAAGTCTGGTGCAAACTTCAAGATTGAATTCATTATTCCTTGATCATATAAATACTATTTCCCACTTCTTAAGATGTATGAGATGTTTTGAGGACACCAGGTTTCTCTTAAATGGACCTAAATGGACCACCATGTATATATTGATGAACTTTAATCATTAAATCTTTAGAGACAGATGTCTATATTATATATTTTTGTATATGAGATTATCCTTTTTCTGTTTTCTACTGCTGTCTAGGAACCTGGCATGTCATTGTTTCCACTAGCAATATTTTAAACAATGATGTGAACCCTAAACTAACTATAACGGCTTGTGATGACAAAGGTGCATCTGCTTCAGTCTTCATTCCCAAAGGATCATTTAAAAGAGATGAAGCTTATCAGACATCTCTTCAGCTAAATAAGAAGTTTGGTGTGATATGCAAGGTTCGCCTGGAAGTAGAAGACACAGATGGGAAAACATGGCATTGCCAAGCGGTAAAGCCTATTTATGAATTTGCAAATCCTTTTGAGGGAAAACTTCTTTACATTACATTTAGTTCTTATTTCCAGAAGCAAATTTTAGTTGAACATTTACATAATATGCCTAAATAGAAATTCATACAATATTCACATCTGTTTAGAGCCATAAGACTGCATCTAGTGTTATTCACATGGATCCATCCACTGAAATCAATGGGATTTAGGTTAGTCAAAATATGGGATGACCTAAATCCCATTGATTTCAGTTATGATGTCTAAGTCTGAATTCGTTATTTCATGACTTCTGAAGTATGTGTAAAATATTTATCTGGTAAATAAGTTTTTTTAATAAGAGAGAAGCAGAAAGACAGCAGGCAAATCACTACAATGATGGCTAAAATTCTGACTTATTACACCAGAGTGGTTGTGTCACAGAATTTTTTGCTATAACTATATATATTTCAACTATATTGCTATAACTACATTGAAAGAGACTATAGGATCCCAGCTATGAAGATTTTTTTTTCCAGACCTGCTGGAGATCTGGATTGCTAGAGATTTGAAGCTGGGACCTTATGTACGCAATCGTCTCTCAATGCTTGTAGTAAAGTATAAAAGAAAACATCTGACAGTTGCAGCTTGTTAAGCAGCAGTAAGAAAACTACATTTGCATTAGTAAGAAAACCATAGCTAACTATTAACCTAGAAAAGTATAAAGGAGACCTGCCTTCAATTGTGCTTGATCAAGCTACTAAATTGTCTCATTATTCTTACCAAGAGTACTTTCCTGGATGACCTGAAGAAACATAAAAGAATTACAGAATAGTACAGAGAACAGTGTGGAGAGCCAGCATGCTGTAATAGTTTGGGCATTGGTTTATGTTTCTGGAGACCAGAGTTTGATTCCCCACTCAGTCATGAAACCCACTGGGTGTCCTTGGGCAAGTCACATGCTCTCAGCCTCATAAGAAGGCAATGTCAACCCCCCTATGAACAAATCCTGCCAAGAAATCCCCATGATAGGTTCGCCTCAGGTTTACCATAAGTCGGAAGCAATTTATGGCACACAACAACAACAACAACAGAACATTAACAAAAGCCCTGGTTCCACTCACCCAGAAGGCTTTTGAATTTTACATTTTAAAAACAGCAGCCCTCTACCTTCTTCCTTATTACTGTAAACTACTTTTAAAAAAGAAAGTCCTACAAGACAGGTCTAAAGATTTTTGGAACTAAGGAACAATTTTTCATTACCATGGTGCTATTTTTTGTACTTTCTGAAGAAGCCAATCTAACTAAAGCAGATTTCTCCAATTTTAGGATTCAGCCAGCCTGGCCAATGGCAAGGGATGATGGGAAGTGTATTTCAAAACTCCTGGAGGGCATCAGACTGAGGAAGTCTGAATTAAAGAATTTTTTAAATGTTGGCATAACAACAGCATGGCTCCTCTTTTCCTCCCCCACCCCCACAACTTTGGTTGGTTACTGTAGTTTAAATTTCCTATTTTTATCTGTTTTTATTGAATACATTAGGTCTAAATGAAACAGTAGATACCTGCTATGTCAGCTTGGGATTTTTTAAATTTTTTTTCTAGAAAAGATTGTTTCTACAGTGTATTTTAAAGTTATGTTTAAATTAAAGGTTTTTTTCCCCATGACAAACACTAAAGAAATAGCAGCCACAGAAGGTGATAATTATACATCATGAAGGTATTTACTGGAAAAAATTGCCTTTCCTGTAAATACTGAACTGATTCAAGCATTCAGAGCTGCTGGAGAGAGATCTATGCAGGGGGAAATTTAGACCCTGAATTGGATCTAAGGCTAATGCTTTTATATACTGAGGTTTGTACACAAGAAATAATGCATAAACATGAGACATCTAAGATGCAAAACAATGGATTCCTGATTTTCCGCCTGATCTTTAATCTACTACCATTTCATTTATCCAGTAAGTATAGGCCAGAGTATATGTGCATGAAGCAACCAATGTATTTGGATGCATTGCAACTGTTGGCATTTTTAACTGTGAGTTGTTTCTCACAATATGAGGCTGACACATGGCTGGATAGTTTGCTTCTCCATACAGTTGCCTAAATTGTCTGGTACCAGTGTACAAAAAGCAAAATAGATTGTGGTTTACACAGCAGCAATTAAACACCTTACAGCTCAGTGTAAACAGGCCATAGTTTACACTATCACTGTTGTTTTGTGTCTTCAAGTCATTTCTGATATAATAAATCAGAATCTTAGGAGATTATCAGATGGGGGATGGGAGCAAAGTGGATCACTGTCCCATCCTTATCCCATCCATGACAGCAATTGTGTGAAAGACATTCACACATGTTGTGCTGAACCTATCAGTGAAGTGGAATTGCATTAATGGGTTCTTCCATTAATACAAAATGAAGGATAAGGATGGGACAATTCCACCTCACTGACAGGACAATGACAGGAACAGTGTGGTGTGATATGAAAATCTTTCACAGAATCGCTATCATTTGTGCTTCCCGGACAGGACAATGTTGGGATCAGCATGATGTCATCTGAAAGTCCTTCATGCAATCGTGAGGGAAGGACAGGACAAGGATGGGGAAAGAAGGGGACAAGAATGTCCCATCCCCCATCTGATAATCTCCTTAGCCATCATTGTAGTGATTTGCACTTTGTCTTTCTGCCTCTCCTTTTTTAAAAGAACCTTAGATACCAGATAAATATTGTAGAATCCTAAGCTGAACCTATCACATTTTTTTTCTTGGCAAGATTTGTTCAGAGACAGTTTCCTTTGCCCTCCTCTGAAGCTGAGAAAGTGTGACTTGTTTAAGGTCAACAGTTGGTTTCCATGGCTGAGTAAGGATTAGAATCCTAGTTTCCAGAGTCATAGTCGAATACTCAAACAACTATACCATGTTGGCTCAATGTTAACAGTGAAGAATTAAGTTGAAGAATTAATTGCTAAGTCAGATGAAGCTTTTAAAAGGGGATTTAGATAAACTGATGGAGACTAGGACATTGATGGACTTTGTGGGCAGCATAGATTTCCAGGATACCACATGTTGTTGTTGTTATATCCCTTCAACCATTTCAAACTTATGGCAACCCTCATGGGGTTTTCTTGGCAAGATTTGTTCAATGGAGGTTTCTGGTTGCCTTTCCCTGATGCTGAGAACATGTGACTTGCCCAAGGTCACTCAGTGGATTTCATGATCAAGTTGGAAATTGAACCCTGGTCTCCAATGCTCAAAGCACTACACCAACATTGGGCATCACATGTTGGAACAAAATCATAAAGGGCAATTAAACACATTCATGCCCTCTTCACCATATGTATAGTAGACTTTATTTGAAACAGGCTGCAGTACTCCTTGGACCTTGTTCTTATCTTGCTATGCAAATCTGTACTTTTCTGCTGCATTTTGTGCAGGTGAAGCTTCAGCACAGAAAAAGTAAAGAAACTCTTGAATTTCCCTGTCTGCGAAATTTTTCAGATACTGAAGGTTGCACGGTTGCTGAACTGCCAGTACTCACAGCTGGCTGCAGGTTTTTAACAGGTTTGTGACTTGCCACAAATAATTATGCATTCTGTTATGCATAGTTAAAGCATCTTCCCCACCCCCTGAGACATCCCACTGCCCCATGAACAAAAAGAAAAATTCCCAGACAAGCCTATCAAAAATCAATAAAACCTGCATTCTAAGCAAAAAAAGAATGAGGAGGGATGATAAAAAAGTAAACCGCAGACAGCAATTCTTAAAATTATATCATATTTCAGTTAATAAAGAGCTTCCAGCTGTTCAAGAGTGATTATGCCTTTTTTCTTATCAGATTTGTATATTAGGAAAGACAAAAGACAAAAGGAGTGTTGGAAGATCTTTGCATTCTCCTCCCCCCCATAGATAGATAGGGATTTCCCTAAATGCTAACTTCTCCCTCTCATTTAAACTAACCATGTGATTTTGGTCACTCCCTCATGGGACTAACAGACTTTCTCTCAAGATTTTCAACTGAGCTGATTCCATCTTCCTGTTCTCTAAAGATGGTGAGATCTTCTCTTTACCTAAACCATCACTAGTTAGATTAGGATATAGTTCCTTTTATGTAAATATAGATTAAAGCCATTGTTTTGAACTACAAGCTATATGTTTGTTGTTTTTGAGTCAATCTAAGTACTTAGGGAAGCATAGTTAGGCAAAGTCACTCTTCTGCTACTCTGCTGTTTTAAAACCAGACTCCAACAGGCTTGGCTTTTATATTTTGATATTTAAATGTTTCCCCCCCTTAAAAAGGCTGAAGCCTTAGGCAACTAAAATTACCTCACAAGGGTGAATAGGGTTACGAGTGAACCACAATGATACCGGGAATCCTCTTCCTCATCCTTAAAAAAATTCAGAAATAAGATGCAGTGATTGTATATTAAAAGCCTTGTCCAGAAACACCTCCGGAATGGAAGTGGTTTGGGGCAAAGTAGAACCAAATGGACCTAGCCTGTTGGCAGAGCTGCTGGAGTGATCCTGCTTCCCCAGCCTGATACATAGTTTTTGCCAAGTGATAGTCTAGGGCTGGGAAAGTTACGAACTACAAATGTTACACGTCTGCTCATTTTAGCAGAAGGAGCTAGCTAATATGAAAAGAGCCCTGCTCACACAGTGGTTAAATGCTTGTACTGCAGCCACTCACTCACAAACCATAAGGTTGTAAGTTCAATACCAGCCAGGGGCTCAGGCTCAACTCAGGTTTGCATCCTTCCAAAGTTGCTAAAAGGAATACCCAGCTTGATAGGGCTTATACATTGTAAACAGCTTAGGGAATACTTAAGTGCACTGATAAGTGGTATAGAAATGTCTCTGGAGAGACAGCTGAAGGCCCAGGGACAGGGCAAGAGGAGGAACAAGGGTGCCTTTTTCTCTTCTTCCCCCTTCACCCCCTTGGGCCTTCAGCTGTCTCCGGAGAGGCAACTGAAGGTCTGAGAGGTGCAAAGAAGATGTCCCAGCCCCAGAGGGTGGAAGTCCTGCCCTGGAAGACGTCCCTTGGAAGTCCTGCCCCCCAGCACTGGGTAACACCCAGTTCTGGAACACCTTTTTGTTTGGGCACTCAGTCCCTAAAACGTTCACCATCACTGATCTAGAATATTTCCTAGTTAGGGTTGCACTATGAGAGTAATTAGCAGCTCTGCAAACAAAGATGCTGACTAGTATTACATCTTACCTCTGGATTGACTTCTTAATTGCAGCCACGTAGTGCCTTTCACACACAAGACCATCCTCTAGGCCAGGGGTAGGCAACCTTTCCCCTTTAAGGGCTGAGGGACTTCAGCTTCCAGAATCCCAGGAGCTATTGGCCAACATGGGACTATTGGCCAACATGGCTGAGGCTTCTGGGAACTGAAGTCCCTCGGCCCTTAAAGAGGAAAGGTTGTCTACCGCTGTTCTAGGCCATTTCACACAGAAAACATTGCCAAGAACCTATGTGGATATAATAAATGGTTGAAAAAACAAATCATATGCTTGATGATGATGTGAAATATCCTTCAGTGTGAAGGAATCAAACAAAAATTCTCCTCTTGTGGTCCTGCCAATCCTTGTACATGCTAAAAGTTCCCTTGATAAACCAAGAGAAATGGTCAATATATTTTTAGGGGCAGGACTAGACCCAACTGGTCATAAATACAAGGAAGAGGATTTGGGCTAAATATTTGGAGAAACATTCTAAATGTAAGAGTTGTTTGACAGTAGTGTGGGATACCTTTAAAGGTGAGATGTCATTCAAATCATTTAAAGATAATCTGGACAGCAAACTGTCAGGAATGGTGTGATTGCATCCTACATTGATAGTGAGAATTTGGATTATATGAAATATATACACAGACTCTAAGAACAGTCTAGTAACACAATGATATATTGATTTAATTATATATGGTTACTGATTGAGATTTAGTATCGTTTTATATTTCTTTAGTTAAACAATATGTTCTGTTCATCTCAACCGACTCATCCTTGGAGTCAGGAACAGACTCAGATGTGTATATCACTTTAAAAGGATCAATAGGAGACACTGGCAGGAGGAAATTACCAAGGAATGAGAAGGACAGTTTTGCCAAGGGGAAGGTAAGCTGTCAGGAATGCCAATTTGCACCTTTTATCAGTTAGTAATATTTTGCATCATAAAAACTACACACACATACATATAATAATGTTGTCCACTGTGTATTTGGTTTTAGACAATAGTACATAACATAAAAATATGAGCATTAAACATTTAACTATTTTCACTGAATCCCATTGTCAAAGAAAAATGGGATATAAATCCTTGAAATAAAATAAATAAAATAAAAATATCATCATTGTTCAGTTCCATTTGGGGGTTTTATTAGTCAATTGACTACTTTCAAGACTTTCAGTGGCATTAATTTTTGTGGTAATTATAACTAACTGTGCAATCCTTCAAATATTTACCCAGCAGTTGATCTCATTGTATAGAAGGGTTTACTACCAGGAAATTCTGCTTAGGGTTGCAATCCAAGTTTAATTATTTTAAAATAAAATAATTTTGTAATAAATGAGGCAGTAGTTCATGTCAAGCAGACAACTGATCAGTATTACCAATTTTATCTCAGAAATAAATTTGCCCAAATTTGTTATGACTTCCATGCACTGTATTTTATTGTACATCAACCTAGAGAAGGTTTCCTATGACTATACATGAAGTTATTGGCTGTTCTAGTAAAGACAAACCTGCTGTTTATTACAAACAGATTTGCAAGTACAGCAAAACATAAAATGCTGTGTAGCAGAAAACATAATTTAGGGACTAAAGTGCAAAGGATAATGAAATGAACAGAATTCTGTGAAGTAGTTACTTTTCCCAATTAAATGATTTAAGGGAGGCTGCTCTTTGATAATTGTGCCACAGTTCTAAATTGTATTAATATATTGTATTCATTGTTGCATTGACACTTATTTTCATCTCTTTCCATCTCATCTCCTTTATCTTTGTGAAATATGCAGTCTCCATCCAAAGTAGCTTGCTTGACAAATACCTTACATGTAGATGAAATGTAAATCAGTAGCAAGTTAATGGATTTTCTACAATGTAATTACCATCATCAAGAACTTATTTTTGTCTCCGTGTTAATATTTCTCAAGATATACTTGTGGATCACTACCTCCTGGAAGCCCTTAATTCAAGTGAATCTTTTAGGGTGATAAACCTGCTTGCAGAGTCCATGCTACAAGTGGTTTTTCCTTTTTGGATATATATCATGGCGACTTTAAGATCCCAATAGAATTTCAAGGCTAGCAAGTTGTAATGAGCTCCCTACATCACCCCTAACACAAAATTCATATATGACATTTGCACTTGCACAGATAAACGTGGAGTCTATGGCTGGGATCCTGTTGGCTAGTGTAATATTATGGTATTAATAATGAGGAGCCCTTGTGATGCAGGATTAAATGCCAGTACTGCAGCCACAACATTGTGTGTTTGATCCCAGGGCTCCAAGGTTGACTCTCCATCCTTTCATAAATTGGTAAATTAAATACCCAACTTGTTGGAGGCAATTGGTTTACAGATTGTAAACTGCTTAGAGAGTGCTGAGTTCACTATGAAGAGGTATAGAAATTTAAATGCTATTGTTATTGCTATGTTAGTAAAGATATTTTGCTCTGGATTATGCAGTAGCTGCAAAGGAAGTAAAGCAAAGTCATTGTCCTTGTTATCAGGAGAAAAAGGTTGCAGTTCCAAGCAGTCTATTTCTCCAGTGCTTGGCTTCCAAAAAGACTAGCTTAGGTCTCTGCCATTTTTCCTTCTCCTGTCTGTCATTCTCTTCTTTCACTTCAATTCCCACCACTACCTCTCTAGTCTCTCATTTGCCTCTAACCCCCATCTTGCCATCTGGTCGTCCCTCCCTCCCTCTCTCTCTCTCTCACACACACACAGACACACTACAGCTCTTTTCCTATGTGCATGTTGTACCATGATGAACAATGACACAGACTTCTTCTCCTTTCCTTGTTCTTTTCTGCCTTGGATGCTGTGTTGCTGTTCACAGCCACCTGTCATTCTGGAGAGATAGTGAAGGTGGGGGGTGGGGGGAAGGATGGTGCAAACAAAAGTCCATCTCCTATATTGATTTGAATCTAGCTTAAGAAAATAATATCTAGGGGAAATAATATCTATACTTTTTAAAAAAAAGAAAAATAGAATTGTACAATGTGATTCAAAATGTGTGTGCACATTCATTTTTCTTGTTGGTGTGTACACAACAAACTAAAACAATCACCAAGAAGACATGTCCCAAGATGTGGTGAGTTAACTCCAAATTGTCGGATGTGGTCTCTCTTTTTTGTGGTTCTGTGTATTGTAGCCTAGGATTGGAGCTATATATCAAATCACAAGCATGCTGAAACTGCTGATTGGATTCCACTAGAAAATTACACCTTTTGTTTATTCTACCCTTGTTGCTACTACAAACCCTAAACACATTTGTACCAAACAAAATGTTTCATCGGTGAATATGGCACTGTATAGTAACAAAAAGCCAGATGCTGTTGGCTCTTCAGGAGTTTTCCCACCATCCTTCATCATTTGCTATGCTGGCTATAGCTGATAGGATTTATAGTCTAGCAGCTCTAGAGAGCCACAGGTTTCCCCATTACTTCTTTATGCTTTATTTCTTCTATAAACATTTAAAAATATATTTTAAAAAACTTTCAATACAATATGATACTTACTAAACAAGCAGACTTTCTCCTTGACCCTTTCCCTTTCCTTCTCTGCAGCCAGGGATCCAGTGGAATGTGGACTTTTAAAATATCATGGGCATGAAATTTGCATATTTCACCTTAACATGTATTGTGACATTTGGAAATGTGCTTTGCCTAGCAATATTTTTCCCCTGACTTTGTAGTAGCTGTCACTCAATGAAACTGAATTTCTGTTGAATATCAAGTCAAAATATGGCATTAGCTTTATACAAATGCCAAAGCTTGTTATAAACAGCAGATTAATGGTGTAGGAATATATCAGAACATTTGAAATATGTAATGTATTTTCAAGAAGTGGAGAAATTTGGATTTTTTTGTGTGAAAACTTGCCTTGCCTAGCTGAGCACCATCATTTGTACGTTTATATATTTATGAGATATGTTTTGAATTTAGTGAAATTGAGAAGTGACATAAAGATTCTAGTCCTATACAATTTCTAACATGTCAAATTGGGGCATATAGTTTGAGGTCTTTAAACAAATCTGTAGAATCTACTATTTTTGTTTTCTTAATTTTTTTCTAATATGGCTGATTCCAGTATAGGCGGAGGTTCATTCTCATATCTGGTTCCATGTTGTTCATCCTTTACTCCTGAGTGGTCCCACTGATAACACATTGACTGAGTGTTTAACTTTACTACAGAGGTCCTTCTCTTCCCTTCCCTCCCTCATTACATTTCTGGGGAGGAGAAATCACATTTAGACCATACCTCAAGCAAGAAGGAGTCAGGCAGGGATAAAACTGCTATGTAGTTCTGGCATAGACTAATCCTTACTGGATTCAAACAAAATCCACCAAATAGTGATACCTTTATTGGCCATCCGAAATGCGCAATATATTTGTTGCAACCTTTCAAAGCTCCAGTGACTTCTTCATCAGGCAAGATGTGACAAACCAAGCAGGAGAAAAACAATTGGAGATGTTAGTCAGATGTCTGCATTTTTTGTTTCTGTCCGTAGTTAAGATGGTATGGCAAGGTTATCTTTTGCAGGATGGACCCTCCTCCTTTTAGCCATGTGGCAATTGGGAGATTTTCAAAGTCCAGAAAATTTAAAGTCCATTTGCATCTCAACAAGGACTTTTGAGAGCCTGAGGTAGCTTGCTCTTGACAGAGGTAACATGGAGGTCAAATGGATCCCAGATATACCACCGGGCACATTATTGTTGCCCCAGTGCATATCTTGTACATGGTTGAATAAACTGGTCCTTGTTAGACGAATATTTCTGTCAAGTGTTTTGTTTTGTCTGGATGGGTTTACAAAGCAAAACATAACTTAAAAAAACTGGTAGAAAGGGAAGATGGGGGAACTCAACCTATATGGAATCCTTTTTATAGTTATTTATATCCATAGTTGTCCCAATTTTGAATTTAAAGAGGTAACTTTACCAGGCAACCTCAGTAATTTTATTTTTAGCAGTGAAGTAGCTCCAAAAGAAAGGTAAGCCATAATCAGACCACAATCTGGAATCTTTTACCAGATGGTGTTTTTTGGGGGGGGGCGGGTTGAAGAAAAAAATTAAGTCTGGTAAAAATAGCCTCTAGTATAGGTACTGAAAACTGAAAGTGAGTACTACTGGAAATGAGTAAAAATAATAGACTTAAAGTGCTTGACATTCAGAACTTCAAGATGAAAGATTCAAGATCTGTCTTGATTCACCATTTCCATTTTTGTGAGGAATATTTTTATTAACCAGCCATTAAACATGTCTGGAATACTGAGGATATATGATTGGTGGTTATGGAAAAGCTTCCACTGCTTCTACTACAGTTACGATGATCATGAAGGAAAAAGAGAAAGCTTTCAGAACTGACACTGATTATGAGTGCAGGATTTAGTGGTGGAAGGCTTTCTCTCACTTCCACCCCCATCACAAACACATTTGGTGAGGACACAGGAGAAAGCCTTCTGAGTGGCTGCTCTCAGGCGATGGCTCTGCCTTTTACAGGAAGTTTGATAGGTTCCTTCTTGGTTCTCTTACTTCCAGCAGGAAGATCCCATTTTATTCATTCAGACGTTTGGCTCTTTATAAATGTGGAAGGAGGATCTTTTAATAGGGTGCATAGTGCTTTCTTCCTGTGTTCTAAATGTGTTTCAACTTTCTGTTTTTAATAGATTATTTAAACATTTTTAACTTTTGTATTAATAAGATTTTAATTTGTTGTAAACAAACATGGTGGTGAATGACCATGAATGTGAGTTGGCATCTGAAATCAAGTCTGGATGTAATAGTATCTCCAAACAAAACACCTGGTCCTCAAGAGGGAGTCCATTCTCACAGCAAACAGGCCTGACACCTATCCCTTGGTCCACAGGAGAAAACTTTGACCAAGTGAATTCTTTGCCTACTCTGGCAGCTGTTCAGGTTCTAACTTTTAATATGCAACTTAAGAGCTCTCCCCCCTTTTTTGGTTCTTTATCTTTAAATTTGACTTGGTGACCACAGTCCTTCAAGAGAGGACTGTTTTCTACTGGATACGTGCCCAGTTTGTTTGTAGATTAAAACAATAAATCAAATGGATTTTGGACTGTACATATTTTCCAAATAGATAATTCAGGCATTAAAATGCAATCCATAACCTGCTTATCCAAGATTAGTCCCACCATGCATAATGGGATTGATGGAGAAAATAAAAAAAGATGGTTTGTTAATGCCAATTCTAGGACCAATGAATTCAGCAGAAGCATAGATTCTAGACTTACTAGTGTTTTTGTAAGCTACATTTGTATGACATGGAAACAGTCCTTCAGTTCAATTGTATCCATCAAGACTGAATTAATGTATCACAATGGGTATGATCATGAACTTTGCAAAACAAAATTCTGTCAGTTAGATGCTCCTTTGGATAAAAGACATATACAAATAAATTTAGGGCCCTTAGAGCACAGGGAGAGGGATTATTGTGGAGACTATAGAATGACAGGGAAATCAGCTAAAAGTAATTTCCTTTCCCTTCAGCCCATAAGAGCTTCTGTTACACAGAGTGTCACCTGAAGCCTCTGTAAGATCCCATTTCTGTGAACAGCTGGTCTGACTCCAACACAAAGACTATGGACACTCTGCAAACAGTGTTTTTGGATATTACTGCAGCACCAGTGGCAGCCTAGTTCTAGACTATGTGTAAATGGAGGAAGGGAGAAATTTGACACAGGTTTTACTTGTGCAATTTTAAAGCAGAGTTTATCTTTTTCTTTCTAACAAATGCACACACACACACACACAATAAGCATACACTATAATTTTCTTGCACATTTGGACAATAAGTGAGTGCAAAAAGCTTGTACAGTCCATCTTGTTCAGTAGCACAAAATGTAGTCCACTATCACATATGCATTTGGCATGGAGAGGGAGGCGCTGCAAGGGAATAACCACAATATGCCCAATTAGGAGGAAAAGACTACAACCCTATTGAATACAGCTGACAGTTAGGATTGGCTCAAAGCATAAGGTCTGTATCGGGCATCAACTAACCCACCTGTTGATCGATGAACCCCAATTGCTTGGTCACAGCCAAAGGCCCTCAAAGCAGATGAGTCTCCTGCTATCCCCCCTTCTTGGTGATGACCTTCTCATACCCTCCAATGCCCTTCTCACAAGAAATATGAACATGGGACCAGAAACCCCCCAGATTCGAAGAAGAAGGAAATGCTAGCCAGGTTAACCACCATGGTCTGTGGTGTGATCCCAAACTCTCTCAACCAGAACATGAATTTCAGGACAGTGTGAGACTGCACTGGCCAGTGGGCCCTGAAGAAGGCATACAGCTTGGAGACCACTCTCCTTTAGGCTTTAAGGGTAGCTAGTGCCAATGAAGCTAGGACGCCCTGCATCACGACAAACTCACAATGTTCCACAAGCCCTCTGGGAAGGGCATGGGTGAGGGGTCTGCTCCAGGTGCCAATTGCTGGAACCTGGCCTCCTGAAAAGGGGAGAGAGAGTCTGTGATATCATTATCAAGTCCAGCCATGAAGCAGGCCTTGAAGGTGATGTTATTGCAGAGGCATAGTAAAACGAAATGGTGAACCAGGAGCATGACCCACTCAGACTTGGAAGTTTGATGGCTGAGAATCCTAACTACTGGCTGGTTGTCACAGAGAAGCCAGCCACTTTGTTGGAAAAGAGACTTTCCCACAAATGGATTGCTACAATGATTGGAAAAAAAGTTCCAGAAAGGTGAGGTCTTGGAGGATCCCCCCTGAGCTCAGTGGGTGGGCCAGTGTTGGACATACGAGTGCCCCATGAAAAAATACACCAAAACCTAGGCTCCCAGCTGCATAAGAATGAACCTGGAGGCCGTGTCCCAAATCCCAGGGGCACTACCACAGAGAGACCCCATTGTAATCTTTGAGGAACCCCTCCCATAGGCTGAAGTCCTGTTTTACACCATTGGTGAGATGGATGTGGTGGTGTGGTGCTTTGACCCCACCATGATCCTGGCCAACTGTGAGCAAAAGGCTCTACCTGGGGAAACCACCCTGAAACCAAAATTGAGGTGTCCCAAAATGGCCTGGAATTCTTTGAGGGTTGCTTTATGAGCTGACAGGGTAGCCTAAATCATGGTGAGGAGGGTGTGTATCTTATCTTCTGGCAGGCAGGAGATGCTGGCCACAGAATCCAACTGGATTCCTAAATATGTGGAAGGGCCTTTGGTCATTTCCTCTGTGAGAGGACACCCAGCTCAGCAGCCAAAGTCTGGAACATTAACAAAAGCTTCGCACAAACGTCAGTGCCAGCCTCAGCAATGAATAAAAAGTCATCAAGGTAATGGGTGACCAGTGGAGATGAGGCGTGGCCCTTGACTTCCCACTCCAGGAAGGAACTGAAAGACTTGAATGCTGCACAACTAACAGAGCGACCTGTTGGCATGGCCTTGGCAAAGTACTAATGTCCTTCAAATTTGAATCCCAACAGACAAAAATCATCAGGGTGGACTGATAACAGAATGCTGACTGGATGTCACACTTGGTCAAAAGGACCCCACGACCACATGCCTGGACTAGCATGACAGCCTGGTCAAAAGTGGCATAGTGCACAGTGGCCTTTTATAGGCCCCAAAACCAATCAAAACTGGGAGGACCAGAAAGCCCACCCTTTCTGGCCTCCTAACCAATCCATCCACCTCCCTGCCCCAGTGCCAGCCAGTGGGTGGCACTTCTGGCTCCCATTGCACTCCAGGAGTTATAGTCACTGGAAATGACTGGAAGTACTGGAACTGGAAGCACTGCCCGTCCCATCCCCGACAGCTAATCCCGGCCCCTCTAGCCCATCCCAATGCCAACCAGGAAAGCACTGGAACCCAGAGGAGGCATGGTGGCAAGGCAACTCCCGCCAGGCCAACTGATAAGTTGGGTGCCCCATATGTGATGGCTGGCAGAACTGGAAAATCCAACAGAATTTCAGAAGCACTCAGTTTTCTTGCATAGAATTTTGACCCTATGCTCCATAACCCTATATGTATTTTTGTTCTCCTCTATCCATGCATGTGAGCCTTACATGTACATATATATCTATATCTATATCTGTGGAGAGAGAGAGAGAGGAATGTTTTTCCATTACACATACCAATTAATTTGGTATGGAAGTCCATATAATGCAATTTGGTTTTGATTTTCACATGGTTTGGGTTTTCCAAACCACCTCATTAATGTCTGCTAATAATAAAGTAGTAATATTTTTTTCAAAATTAATCATTAATTAAATAATAAAATATTATTGCTTGAGTTGCTTTCTCTTGTTGCATTTTAGATATTTGACAGTGCCATATGATGGTGTTTAAGGACGAGGGATAGAGTTGAGGCATGCCAGCTGCCTCAATCCCACCCTGACACCGTCCTGACACCGTGCGGCCGTACACATGGCACGCAGTGTCAGGACGCACTTCTGGCACAGCATGCAGACATGCTGTGCCGAAAGGGTGCGGAAGAGCCATGGCACTGGCTCTTAGGGCGGCCTTTTGCCCCCCTAAAAGAACCTGCATTTTGCTGTTCTTTTAGGGGCAGCAAAAGGAAGGATCGGGGCCACATCATGGGGTTGCCACAGCCCTGATCCACTGCTCCCAGGGCAGCTCTCTGTGGCCCAAACGGGCCATCTGCATCAGCCCTAAGACTAACTATTCATTTTATTAAGTTGCTTCCTTTTCCTCCAGGTGGATATTTTTCATGTAGAAGCAGTAGACATTGGGACTCTGCATGAGCTTGTTGTGGAAAAAGGAAAAGGCTCTGATTGGCTCCTTGAGAAGATTATTGTGAAGGAGTCAGACTTTACAGGAAGAGAGATTCTGTTTATGGCTCACACATGGCTAAAAGACAGAACTGATAGGAAAAGATTGGCTTCACAAACTCTGAATGTTACAGGTCAGTATTATTTGAGACACTGGGTGAAACAGACCACCCTGAAGGAATGGCGTCATGCTACCCTTTTGATCACCAGGTTGGGGCTGTGGGAACTGTACGCCATGCACCCAATACAGCTTTTTGCCAGAGCCAAAAAAGAAGCAGCAAAAAGCCACTCCTTTTTGAGCCAGCAAAAAGCTGGCTTCTACACTGCAGTGGATGCTTTTCAGCGCTCCTGTGGCATGTGGCATCTAAACACCATGCCACCAGAATGCCATAAAGCTTCCACTGTGTTAACAGCCAGGTGGCTTCACTGCAGCTTCCCAATGGCATGTGTCATCTAAATAACATGCTCCCAAGCCACTAAGAAGCCACTGCAAATGGGCCATCTGTTTCGCCCCTAAATTTACTTGCTGCAAATTTCATCCAGAACTGAGAATTATAACACCTTTTCTATTTATTATAAGCCTGTTATGACAAAGACATGTTATGTTGTTCAATTGTTGTATTGGTATTTTGACAATAAAGTGTAATTTTTCACTTTTTCTTTCTTTAAAGAAAACAATTTGTAATTTTAACAATTTTCTTCTGACTGTGAGAAAATGTTAGAAAATTGCAGATTTTGAAGACTATCCACAATTCAGGACTTACTCTGCACAAAATTTTCACATGGTTGTGTTGCACAGAAAACACATTATCTGCAAAGGAAACAACATTTTCTGCACAGAAAATATTTGTCCACCAGATGCAAATTTTATAGAGAATAAGTCCTGAAATGCAAAGATTCTTGTTAGTCCAGAATTTTTCTCTCCAGGGTTTCCTGATATTTTTGAACTTGTTTTTCAACCATTTTTGAAAATTCTTTCCATCCCTAGTTGATAAACATTCTTATTACTGGAATTAAAGGGTAATTATATTAAATGATGACAAGCCAAGATTTCTTGATGGATGAAGTTCCTCCCATCTGCAACTGATTTTTATTTTTTCCAAGTTTCATTGAAGAGCTCTAGGAAAACTCATTTTATCACTAATATTTCTCTACAGAATCTCTTTTGGGTTATCTAGGAGAAGAACCAGTTAGCCTTCTCTATGAATCCTTGTACTGAAGGACTTGTGGAAGCAAGGCCAGCCCAACTGTTAGTCGGATTGAGACATCAATTGTTGGAGCAAATGTCCCACTGAATGCTTCTGGCAATTTGCCCTACACTCTCTAATCTAGTAAAGTTGCCTGATGAAATTAAGGAAAGGGCTCCTGTACCTTTAATGATTGTGTGGAACAAGGAATTTCAGCAGGGAATGCTGGTCATGCAAGCAATACCTGCTGTAATTCCCTGTTCTACAGAATCATTAAATGTACAAAGCTCTTTCTCTTATTTCACCTAACAATTCCAATCATCACCATCATCACTATCACCATCACCATCATCATCATCTCACCCTTCTCCTAGGACTGGGACTCAGAACAGCTTACAATGTTAAAAACACACCTAGCTTGTTGTCTTTTAGTAATGTGGAGGATGATATCTACAGTTACCAGAGTGAAAACTGCAGACAGCACCTGTATGTTAAATGGTTATAAAGAAGATGAAATTTCAGTAGGTGTTTCTTGTTACCTGGTTGCATGACAAGTGACAGCAAACCAACAAAAGTCTCTACAGCTAGAAAACCCAAGATATATGATCAAAAAAACAAACTGAAGGGTTCTGTCAAAAAATAACCGGGATAAAATAATCCCACTTCCAATTATAAAAAGGCAACAATATGAAGAAATAAAAGAATAACTAAACCCTGGAGCAGAAAAGCCAATACAATTTCTGAAAGGGTAAAAATAACCCACTGAAAAGTATGCAAATGCAAAAAGTAAATATTATTATAATAATAAAAAATTTAAAACTCAAGGACAAAAACAAACAAACTGAACCCCGAAGTAGATAAGTCAGTAAAATTTCTAAAAGGGTAACAATACCCCACTGAAAAGTGTGCAAATGCAGAAAATAAAATAATATAATAATAGTAAATAATAAAAACTCAAGACCACATGCGTTTCGACAACTGTCTTCCTCAGTGGCCTACAAGCATTCAAAAGATATATACACACACACACATATATGTGTGTGTGTGTGTGTGTATCTTTTGATATCAAATATCTATATAATATAACAACTCCTCAGCTCACACAATGTGATTCTGCTCAATTCAAAAGCAACAAAAAAGTGGGTTATTGTTGCCCTTTTAGAAATTTTACTGACTTATCTACTTCAGGGTTCAGGTTTTTTTGGCCTTGAGTTTTGAAATTTTTATTATTATTATTGTAATATTTACTTTTTGCATTTGCATACTTTTCAGTGGGGTATTTTTACCCTTTCAGAAATTTTATTGGCTTTTCTGCTCCAGGGTTTAGTTATTCTTTTATTTCTTCATGTTGTTGCCTTTTTGTAATTGGAAGTGGGATTATTTTATCCTGGTTATTTTTTGCATGGCAAGTGACGGCTGCTGAAATTTTCTTCTACATTCTATGTAACTGTTAAAGGTACATAGTTTTCACTCTGGCAAACCTAATATAGCTATCCCATCAGTGGTGTTTATTTTCCAGTCCAATCAGCATGTGTAGGTGAAACATGTGCCTATTCTTCTCAGAAAGCAAAATTTAATGTGCTGGCCTTCAGGTATGAACTGATAATGGCAAAGACCTATCAGGTCACATCCTCAATGCTTGCAGCTAAAGTCTCCTACTTTAGGTCACCTAAACTTTCTCTGCCATCCCCTCACTAACACACACACACGCGCACACACACACACACACACACACACACACACCTCTTTTTAAGCAAATAAAAAGTTGTATGAAAATATCCAGGATCATATGTCACAAAGTCCTCAGGTGTTGCTCTGGGTAAGCATCAATAAGTCCATGTTATCACTGTACAGAAATAAATGGCTGCATTTCAATTATTTTCAGACTAGGACCCACTTGCACGCACGCACGCACGCACACACACACACACACCACACACACACACACACACATAAACCCTACAAAGAAAGATTGGAAAGAGAAATAGCAGAATTGTCATGTATCCACAAACTCCAGTGCATCAACAGTGGTTTCAACAGAGACAATGGTTTCCTGAAACACTACACACATTATAATACTAGTTAACCCCTCCCCAAGCCTCATGAGGGCTTTCTTAGACAGTTCATCACATATTTTTTCTGATTCCCACACTACATTCCAATACCCATTTGTATGATTATCTACACTCCTTGACTTTCGGCAACAATCTTCCTTCTGCCTTTGTCCCTCAGTGACCATAATTAAAACTGAACTTGTCACCTCATCTCCATACCCATAAAGTTTTGCATTGTTATTGCCATACTCACACACAGTTTGGTTACACAGGTCTGTCCTGGACTCTCTACTCCACCCCATGCATCTGAGGAAGTAGGCTCAAGTCTATTAAAGCCCATGCTACCAGCTTCTTGTTTTTATTTAGAGGGAATGCAAATGGGTGGCCGTGGGCCACCCTGGAAAGGGAACAATTGGGGCTGAAGCTGCCCCACGCTTTGGCCCCAAACCACCCTTTTGGTGACTGGGAAAGGAGCACCAAATAGCGCTCCTTTCACAAGCTCTGGAAAGGGTGTCTCTTTCAATGCAGCGTGTGAAGATGCTGCATCGGGAGGATGCCATCAGGGCACTCACAGTGTGTAATGGCGTATGCCTTGATGACATCCTCGGGGAGGGGTTAAGGCTGCCCCTTCCCTTCCCTGCCTCCAAGAAGGCACTTTACACCATCTGCAGAGGCCCTCAGTCTCAAGGGTGCTATAAAAATCCCTTTGCATAAGGAGAAAGCCAAGTCTTGTTGCACTGAAACAGATCAATTTGTACATTAGACTTTTAATGGGACAACAGCTCAATATTGACCTGGTAACAATCTTGGTGCAAGCCTAGTGTGGTCCAAGATGAGATGACAAGAAAGGATGCTGACTGAGCTCTTTTAAACCCACAGGAGATTAATTTCCCTTGGAAATCCTTCCCAATGTTCAAGTAAGGAAAATATTAAGAGCACTTAGGGGCTCTATAGATGGCCTGAAAGGGGCAGGTCTGTTCTGCCCCTGTGAACCGCATCAGGACTGCAGCAACCACATGCTGCGGCCCCAATCTGGCACTTTGCCACTCCTTTTTGGAGTGGCAAAAAAATGCTCTTGCTGCTCTTTTCCATGCCCCTTTGGCACAGTGTATCTGTACGCTGCGCCAAGGGAACACCCTGATTCCGCCTGCCATGTGGTGGGACATACAGCATGTATGGCAGCATCGGGGAAGAATCAGGGCTGCCAGTGTGCAGTTGCCACACCCCGACTCAACCCCCAGGCCAGCCCTTTCGGCTGGTCTGTACAGGGCATTAGTCTTGAAAATAAATCTTAACATTTGTAAATAAATAATAAATATCAGTGTTTGCCACACTGACATCTACTCTTATTTTAAAAGCACCCTTTTATTTTAAAAAAGTTAATATGATTTTTTTATCTTTTAAAATTAGAAATACAAGAAAAAAGCATAGCTGCTACATCATTACGAAGGCAACAAATGAAATCAGGTAATTTTCTATCATTGTAGTCAAAACTGCCAGACAAAAAGTTTTACTTTTAAAAAGGGATTTTGCTTTTTTCTTTGGCTATTGTTGGGAATATTATAGAAATGTTTTAATGGATATCATAAGATAAGTCAGAAATAATTTGATTTATATGACAAGCCATAATATTTTTCAGATCAATATTATCTTGTATCCTCTTGTTAATGTGTTCCAAAGAAAAATCTGTTGGGTCATTCTTTCCATCATGCTTTTTTGTTTTATTTCTGCAGATGGTCCATGGAAGATTTATTTCACTGAATGTTATGGAAATCCATCAAAAGAATTTAAAAAGTCTTGGGAAAACATTTCTAAACTAATTGTGGTATTTTACGGAAATAATGGCAAATCAGGACCCATTTCCTTAGAGGACAACATAGGGGATCACACTGAGGATGAAGCAACATATGATGTAAAATAAATATGTTCTCTTTGTTGCCATTGCCATACAACATATGAATATTGTTTACACAAATAAAAGACTTAGCAGCAGCTTAATTTATCCCTTCATGAATTAGTTACATTAATATTCTTATTTATATTTTAAGAGGCTGAACTTAAGTGGAGGCCTGCCAACAAATACAAAATATTAATGATGTGTGTGCTCATCATATTTATAATATATAACTTTAGTTATTTAGATGGGAAAAAAATGAAAATAGGACTTTGACAGTGACATTTCCATAGCAGCCTATACTGCCCATTTGTTCTCCACATGGACTCATATTAGGCTCATATGAGAACATTTAACCTTTAAGACAATATGTTCCCACAATGTCCTTTAAAATCAACTGAATCACTGTAGCTATCAACTTGCTGTCTTGTTTCCTTCTAGGTTCATTTACCATTTGATCTGGGAATGCTCTATAAAGTGAAGCTGGGATTTCATCACTTGGAAGAAGGCATATTCCAATTGTTTCATCACTGTAAAATGCAGAACACAGTAACCTTGGATACCTTTACTTTCTATATAAATAAAACACTTCCTCTTCTTAATGGAGACCAATGGATTGAACTCCCTGTTGAGTGGCCATTAAGGGAAGCACTTTCCGGTAGGTATAAATCAGCATTAGGCCATAGAGCACTTCTGATAACACAAATCAAATTCTTATCAAAGCAGGATGTTTTAATTGTCTTTGATTAAGTACTTCAGAAAATGGCAAGTCTTCAGGACATGTTTATTAAAGAAAGCACTACTTCTTTCAATTACAGCAGTGGACTCATATTGGGCCTATGTGAGAGAGTGCTTGTACATGAACAAATATCCAGATTTGTAAAATATTTAAAATAAATCAACTAATAATGATGCCAAATATAGCTGCAGATTTTATGTTGGAGGCATATACTTAATGGGGCTATAAATTAAGGGCTTATCTGTTTATTTCAGGGATAACAGTTGTGGTGGGTTGGCGAGGTCAGTTTTTTGGTCCCTCGGACTGTCAAAAATGCTGAAAAAACAAAAAACCTGGATGTGATCAGACGTCAATTTCTAGTTTCAAAAACTGGCACATTTATATAGCAAACAATGCAAGGGAGTCCTGAAATCTATTCAAAAGGCGAATGGACAGTCCTGAAGACTCGAATGAGCAGCAATTTACTGTTGATTTTTGGCCAGAAGAAAAGATATTCCAGTGATTTTAGAGGTGTCAAGGTCTAGGCTTCTGCTGTGTTTCTCGCTGTGTTTCTTAGATTACTACAACAATGATGGCCTTGCTTACTGGTAAAGAGAGCTTTCCTTTTCCTTCAGCTCTACATTCACATGAGTATACATAACACAATAGAGGTGGGAATCAGCAAAAAAATGTTCTCACTTGAGGTTTATTCTTAGTCTCAAAGATTAAACCTCAAGTCATAACACTTCTTTGCTGATTTACACCTCTATGCCATGCATCAAGATGCTGCCTCGTATTTAGGATTAGGGGAGAATCACAGGATTTCCATGTTTGGCTTCCACATGGAATGTGGATGGGACTCGGAGAATGAAAAGAAAGCACATGTAGTAGAGATTAGCTGTCTATTTTAGCATAAGTCATTTCAGTGAGCAGTAGCTTTCATTTATTAGAGTGCACATATCAAAAACAGGCATGTAGTAAGTTATTGAAAATGTGTAAATCCAAATCTATGGCCTGCAAATCCAATCAATTAAAAAGCAGGAGGTTGATCTGTTACATACAGATAGATATTTAGACTAAAAGTCCCATGAAAAGGAGTGCAATATGACCATTTAAATGTGGCTTACCTACACTATGTAATATGTAACATATGTATAAATGTCTGCCCCTCGGCACCTCACTCCATACATCTGATGAAGCAGACTTAAGGGCCGTACAGAGGGCACCTAAGGGGCGGCTCTGTGCCGCCCCTGAGAGCACCAGAATGGGGCCGTGGCACCCAGACACCATGGCCTTGATCCAGCTCTTTGCTGCTCCAAAAAGAGCTGGGAAATGCCACTCCGTTTTGGAGTGGCAAAAAGCCACCCTTACCGCTGCTGCCACAGCTCTTCTACACCCCTTTGGCATAGCATGTCTACACACTGCGCCAAGGGAGCACCCTGATGCCGCACACTGTGCGGTGGGGCATGCGGGGTGATGGCAGTGTCAGGGTGGAGTTAGGGTAGCTGGTGTGCATCCCAATTCCATCCCCAGGCCGGCCCTTGTGGCTGGTTTGTACAGGCCCTCACACCCGAAACTGACAGACTGAACAAAAAGTGGCTTCTGGCCACTTCAGGGGCATGGCATTCAGATGACGCACCCCCCAAAAGTGGCCGGATGCTGCTCTGAAGCCATGACAGGGTGACAGGAGCCGGACTTTCCAGGAGCTGATTAAATCTACTCCTGCTAGCAGCCCATTCAGATAAACATGATAAAAAGATCAACAATATAAAACAGGCTAGGGTAATATCAAGAGTTATTTATAAGATTTTAAAAAGAAGACAAAAATATTTAATCATTTGGTATCATTTAATACAGCTATTTTAAAAAAGACAAAGCCCATATGTTACATATGTGTCTGAGTCATAATTTTCTGAGTCTTACCAGCAGAGAAAAGGAACTTTGCAACAGTTTCTCTTGCACATTTTTTTAGTATCTCCTAATAAATAAATAAAATACTATTCAGCAAAGGGATCTTGTAGTACCTTTGAGACTGAAGATAGTTATACTGTTATAGTGCTATTATTTCACTTTAATTATTATGGCTGCCTCCAGAGGAATCCTGGGATTTGCAGTTTAGGGAAGACCAGTTATGATTCTCAGGCAGAGCTCTCAGGCCTGAATAAATTACAATCCACCAAATTCTCCAGGAGGCAGCCATAACAGTTAAAGTGAAATAATAACACTATAACAGTGTAGAGTGATATTGTCCTCAGCCTCAAAGGTTTGCATACTCATCCAGGCTAAGATGGTTGTCTTTGAATTCTATGTAATATGATGTTTTTCTTACCTTATCTAAAATGAACTACATTGAAATATATCCAAGCTCCTTAAACACCTGTCATTGAATTTCAGTGCTAAATGCAGATATTTATGTTATTTTAATTTATACACTTCCTTTCTCTCTGCAAATACCTCACAATATTTTAAATAGTCCAGCTAAAATCCTATTTATAAAAGTTTAAAAACATTTAAACAAAGAACTCTGTTTTAAAAGCACATAGTTAAAACAGTTTAAAATACATTGAAGGCATAATGAAAGAATGTAAAGATAAATCCATAGCACAACACATTAAAAATACCCTTCTGCTTCATAATTTAGGAGCTTATCACTTGGCTTTTTAAACCAGTTTACCTCTATCCAGCTTAATCTTAATTCAGGTGCCATACTGATCTTATCAGACATTTTTGCCACTGAATTTGCCACCAGAATACAGCCTGGATCCATCCACACTTCCAGAGCTGCCATTTTCTTAAGCTGGAAAACTCCCGGATCCAAAAAGAGCCACGAGGAGCGCTCCTGGAAGCGGGGATGCTCTCCAGCTGTATTTGGGTGGCAAATTCAGTGGCAAAAAAGTCTGATAAGATCAGGATGCTGCCTGAATTAAGATTAAGCCAGACAGAGGTAAACTGATTTACAAAGGCAAGTGATAAGCTCCTTAAACACCTGCCTAATTAAAAATTCTGTTTATATACTGGACATGGACCCAAGCAGGGACAGAAATAAATTTTGAAAATTTATGCATGTGCAAAAAGTTGTTCTGTAGAGATATATGGACAGCCCTCCACATTTGCAGGTTTGACTTTTGTGGATTTGATTATTTGTGGATTTGATTAATATGTTCTCTCTTGGAATCTTTAGGTCCTCCAGCACAATTTGTGATCAAACTCTGCCAGAGGTTGTGCTGGAGAACCTAGAGATTCCTAGAGCGAACACTTGTCTAGGCATTTGTAGGTCCTCCAGCACAGGTCTATGATCAACTTCAAACAGATATTGACCATGGAGTTGCACTGGAGGACCTAGAGGTACTTAAAGAAGTGTTCTCTCAAACAAGAAAATAGTTTGTTTGTTTTTTTTAAAAAAATGCAGTTTTTCCACTTTCATGGTGGCCTGTGCCCCTAATCCCAGTGAATGTGGAGGGCCAACTGTATAACATCCTTTTTCTATGGTAAATTTATATGCAATGTTTCATTGCACTGAGCCTTTACTGCAGCCACTCACTCATAAACCACAAGGTTGCAAGTTCAATACTAGCCAGGGCTCAGGCTAGACTCAGACCTGCATCCTTCCCAGGTTGCTAAAATGAGTAACCAACTGTTGGGGGGCAATGAGCTTACAGTTGTAAACCGCTTAGACATCCCATAGTGTGGTGTGAAGCAGTATATAAATGAAGCTGCTTTTCTTTGCTTTGCTTTCATGTTTTACTTGTGAAATATTTTCCCCCAGAGATGGCATAATATTTCAAAGTAAGAGAAAAAGTGATAGGTCATGTTACAAAAATGAATCTGCATATGAAAAGGATTAAAATAATTTCAGATGAATTTAGCATTTTACTAATTTCCACAATCAGCCAGATGCATATTATTTCCTATAAATCAGCTAATAATGATGCCAAATGTTCGCTTAAATATATGTAACTTTTCTCCATGCAAATCCAGACAATGTTTAAATAGAACATTTTCAACTCTCTATTATCAGTGAGTCTAAATCCTCAATGTTACTAACTTGGCACACAGCCTAGTTTAGGCATAATACTTGGTTTAAGGCTAATTCATTTTCATTGGGTCACTTGAACCAAATCAGCTTAAAATCTTTGTAATGATTGGTTTATGAATTTGCCTGGTACTCTTACAGTTGTGTCTCTTATCCCTGCAACATATCTGAAATCCTAGCTCTGTAAGCCAGTCAACCATCTGGTGTTCTTTCAGACAGCAAAAACATTGTCCAGATGTTGGCAAAGACCTGTATTCCCAAGAAGCCATTTAAAGTATTAATACTAACACCAAAGAGCCAATTTGGCTTAGTAGAGACAGGACTCTGGATAAACTGATGTGAAGGTCATTTCTCATGACAAAAATTAGGTTGTATGAAACAATTTGAATGGGTTTGTTTGACATAGGATATGGAGTGAAGGAATTCTGTGGATGTTTGGCTCAGTGATGATAAGGGAAGAAAGGGGGGTCACAGTGAGATGTGTTTCACTTCTGCAGATATTACAAAAAGGGTAACATATCAGTATACTAACAACAATGAAATGAAGATATGGTGTGAATCAGCAATATCTGGAGATGTTATAAGACAATTGCAGGATCTTATGAACCTAATCACCTAAAATTAATCTAATCCCACCAAATTATTAACATGCGGTGTTAGGCTATTAGGCATTAGTAAGGATAGTCCAGACCACTGTATTTCCCATCACCATGTATGGACATGACAACTGGACAGTGAGCCCTGGTGGCACAGTGGTTAAATGCCTGTACTGCAGACACAAGATTGTGAGTTTGATCCCAGGCAGGGCGGCAAGGTCCACTCAGCCTTGCATCCTTCCTTAGGTCGCTAAAATGAGTACCCAGCTTGTTGGGGGCAATTAGCTTACACATTGTAAATTGCTTAGGGAGTACTAGTTTACTAATAAGTGGTATAGAAATGTACTTGCTATTGCTATTGGACAATGAAGAAATCTGACAGAAAGAAAGTAAACTCATTTGAAATGTGGTGCTGGAGAAGAGTGCTGAGGATACCATGGAAGGCCAGGAAGACAAATAAATGGGTATTGGTCAAGCCTGAGCTCTCTCTAGAAGCCAGGATGACCAAACTGAGGCTGTCATACTTTGTCATGTCATGACAAGGCATGACTGACTGGAAAAGATGATAATGCTTGGAAAGGTAGAGGATAGGAGAAAAAGTGCAGACTGTACTCTAGATAGGTAGACGAAGGAGGCTATGGCTAGGGGCCTGCAAGAAGTATGTAAAGCAGTTGAGGATAGGGGGTCTAAGAGGTGTCTCATTCATGGGTTTGCCATGAGTCAAAGTAGACATTAATTCCATATTAATAACAACATTAAGCTCAATATTACTTGCTAATCAGCAAACAGGAGTATTAAATTAATGACACACCTCTGAATATTTCTGCAAAAATTAAAATGATGAAGAAGATAGAGCATTTTGTACATTGTGCCCCTGACCTACAGATATGCCTCATGTATGACAAATTACAGTTGAAGGAAGATTATCAATAGTTCAGTTAGTGCAATTGCTTTAGGCCACTTGCAGTTTAGAGGCCTAGTACCAAAGGTGAAAAAAGGTAGTTTGTTTCCTCTTCTTCCTGTTGAACCTTCCAAGCTTTCTGTTTTCATCATTTTCTGTGTTACTTCAGTAACTGGCGAAAATTGCCTGGGATTAGGCTATGAGTCTCACAGAGGTTGAATGACTGAAAATAGGTTTACACATGAAGATTTTTCTGTTGCCAGCTATTTGTATTATGTAACCACTCCTAGAATGAAATAGTACAAGTGCACATGTACTACACACCACTCCAGAGCCCCGCAACCACCTTAATCTGGTCTTTGAGGGAAGATTATAACAGTAACTGCTTTTCATCCAAAAGTAATTTCTTCAGGTGGAAGGGAAGAAAGGAGGATTTCCCTGATTTCCCCCTTTCCTTTGACTTCCCACAGGGTCCTCCAACTCTTGGAGATGATTTTCAAGGACTACAGGTAGCTGCAAAGCAGAATGAAATGTCAGTAAAGAGTGACTTCCCTTTTAATACATTGGGAATGCCTCAGGAGCAGAATTTTGTTGAAAGGAAGCCTAGATCTAGGCCATGTGTTTAAGTATGCTTCTACATCAACTGGCATAGTTTTCAAGCATGTATGTTGTGACATAACTCAGAGGGGCTTCAGGAGTTCCTTGAAGGAGCTATACAGATGTATGTAGCAAACATGACAGATTTAACAAAACAACTTAAAGTGCTAAAAGTATTTCCTTTGATTTAACTTTTATAACACAATATCATATAATACTGCTTCTCATGCTCATTCAATTAACTTCCCAGTTAGCAATTCTATGATAATGAAACAAATGCTGGTTTTGTATACACACAAACTAAGGTAAACAGAACTATGTATTTAGGCAGGAGTTATTCATTATCATTATGGCCTAGTTTGCACAAGGGAATTAGCACAAGGGAGAAATGCAGTAATACAACACAATCAGTTGTATTATGGTGACCATGAGCGTATGATATTTGTGCAATGGTAAAATCCAGTATAACTATACTAAAAGGGTTTTTTGATGCATGTACCTTTCATTATGTGAATTGTAGAATGTGGCAAAAGGCAAGAAACACTTTAAAAGAAACAGATTATAACAGCCTTTATAACCTGGTATTTAGTTTGTGAGAAAGCCAGTGTGGTGTATTTATTTATTTATTTTCATTTGTATGCCATCCTTCTTGCAGAATGGGATCAGGCAGCTTCCAAAGAAAGTCAGTTTTAAAACCTTAACAATTTTTTTAATAATTTAAAATCCACACTTTAAACAATATAAAATCATTAAAAACATATACAGGTTAATACATAAATAAATCACATATTTCAGTCAGAAGCTCCTCTGCTATAGTGGTTTGAGTGTTGGAAAACAACTCTGGAGAATAGGATTCAACCCCCTGCTTGGTCATGAAAATCCAATGTGACCTTGGATAAGTCACACTCTCTCAGCTTCAAAAGAAGGCAATGTCAAATCCCTCTGAACAAATCATGCCAAGAAAACCCCATGATAGGTTTATCTCAGGGTTAACCTAATTTGGAAACAACTTGGAGGCACACAACAATAACACAGTTTGTGAAAACTTATCTTATGGAATAATTAAGTTTCTATTGACTGACTTATTTTATTTTACAGTGGTTACATATAAGTTAAAAGTATTCTCCAAAGATGATTTGAGCAAAATAAACTCAGTACATATGTCTCTGTGTATATATGGAACTAATGGAGAAACTGAAGATCGAACACTTTCATTGGCATTGTCTTCTATAACTCATCAAGGAGAAGACAATGAGGTAATTCCTTTCTTTTCAGCTGTGAGGGTAATGAGGAAGAAAACCACTGGTAATTTACTCACGTGTCTCAGACTTACTGCAAAAAAAAAAAAGAACTATATATACACTCATCCCTCTCCATTCGTGGACTTGGAGTCCATGGTCTTGTTCGTTCATGAACAGCAAGCAGAGAGGGATAAAATGCGGCATGCGTTTGTGGTACATGCAGTGGCACACACAGGAACATGTCACCATTATATTTTATGTGGCTTGGATATTTGTGGTTTTTAAAGTTTGCACATGTATGTGTGTCCGGAACAGATCCCCCACAATTGGTGAGGGACGAATGTATATATTTTAAAAGCCGCCTGCTATGTATATCATAAGCCTATCATTACCCTAATACCACAGGATATTTTTAGTCATTTACAGATCAGATAGATGCCGTGGATCTGGGAGAACTGAACAAAGTTATACTCCATATCAGAAGCAAGTCATGTAAGTATCTTTTACACTGAGGCATAAGTAGTATTGGCTTAATTACATTTCAGCATCTTGCCTAAATCCATTTGCTAGTCACAATTAAAATCAGCCCATTGAACCAAAACCTTTCTTCAGTCCTAGTTTTGAGGTTAAGGAGTTTATCACACGGGGAGCCCTGTGCAAAATCGCTCTTTAAAGTGAAAAAAAGCCGCAAAAGCGGAAGCTTTTAATGAACAGGATTTCTCACATTCTGCCCTGTGTGAAATGTGAAAGCGCTGTTAAAAGGAGTTTAATCCAAACAAAACCCCCTCATTTTTACTTTCAAGTTTTTCCAAAAGTAAAAAGAAGCATAAATGAGGGGTTTTCGTTTGGATTAACCTCCTTTTAACATCAATTTAACAGTGACGTCGTGTGAAATCATGACCGCTTTTGCGGCTTATTTCTAATTTTAAAGTCCTGTTTTCGCACAGGATTTCCCCAGTGTGATAAACTCCAGTGACTGGATAAAGACAGTAGTCATCATCATCATCATCATCATTTGGAGGTACAGCAGCTGATTAAATGTGTCATGTACTGTTTCAGACAAGCTTCTATATTTTACATGCAATATTTATAGAAGAAATCTGTACAGAATCAAACTCCCCAGCTGGGTTTTTATACTGTGCTGTTAAACATATTTATTTGAATATGAATTCTGAACGCACCACTACACCTTGAACAAGGTGCATTGAGGATCAAAATGATAGTTTGGCAAAATGAAAGCTTAGTTTTGGCATAGTTAAGCTACAACATTATTGTCTACAAAAGTTAACCTGAGCAAGATATCTCTTCTTTTCTCTTCTCTTCTCATGAACAAATAGACTGATCCACTAAGCCTGGAATGTTATAGGAATGTTATGTCACACCTCTTGGCCCTTTTGAGCCTAACCATGGAAACACAGAAATTTATCTTATACCAGTACAATAGTTTGTCCCTCTAGCTCAGCATTCTGGACTCGTTGTGGCTTTCCAGTGTCTCAGGAGCAGGTCTTTCTAATCACCTAATGTCCTTTTTAATTGAAGATGTCAAAAACTGAACCTTCCACGATCAGAGCATGCACTCTACCAATAAATGATAATCCTTTCTTTTTGAGGCACATGTTTCTGAATTTCATGTTGAACTACAAACTTCACTGTAAAGATCATATCTTACAATCTGCAGCTATGACTCATTGTCCTTAATCAGCCTGAAGAATCATTTTCTCTGACGTTGATCCCTTTAATGGATGCTTATCAATGCCCTCTCAGTTTCTACAGGAAAAGTGGGTAATTTTGCAGTAACAGGCATTTTTCAATAACATGGGGGAATCAGTCTGAAAAAGACTAAGATGTGATTTTTTGCAAACATGGCTTCATTTTCGATACCCAAATCTATCAAGACTCCATTTATGGCTTAGGTCTATATCTGAAAGACTGTATTTCCCCATATCAACCTGCCAGAGTATTAAGATCTATGGAGGAAGACTTTCTCTCAGTCCCACCACCATCCTAGGATCACTTGGTGAGGATATGGGAGAGAGCCTTCTCAATGGCTGTTCCCACTCTCTGGAACTCCCTTCTGGAGGAGGCTAGGTTGACCCCCTCCATGCTTTCCTTTTTTCAGGAGAGAAAGAGCTTTTTTGCTTAAGAAAGCTTTTAATATGTAAGCAAGAGAGCATCTTATTGGGAGGTTTTATCTTTTTAAACTTTTGTATGGCTTTTAAATAGTTTTATATGTTTTATGTGGTGTTTTACAATTTTTATTATGAAGATTTTTTAACTGACTGTCTGAAAGCCACTTTGGGTTTCACTCTGAGAAAAAGGTAGCTTGAAAATGAAATAACATTGTACATTATTATGTTTAAGTTGTGCCTTAGCTCTCAGGGAAAGAGTAATAAACTGATACTGAACTGAAGTATATACATGGAACCTTTATTCGCTAATGAGCTCTTACTTGCCCAGAACTCTTAGAGAAAATTAAGTTGTATGGGAGAGGCAATTTTATTTCTGATCATATCAGAGAGAGAATATGAATATCTTTTCTCTGTATGTACTGTTTGATTTATTAAGTGAATGCCAAGTTAGATTTATTAAGTGAATGTCTACTTTGTGCCTTAGAGCTGCCACCTACAGTTTTGATCCTCACAAATGCAGACCAGTTCAAATGCTGATGAGCAAAACCACCCCAAACCTTAACATTCCCCTTAAAATCAAGGATAGACAATAATCTCAAAGCAGCCACCCTAACAGAACTGCCTTGTTTTCATAGAACCTTCTTGGCCTCTAGATGTAGAAATATTTTTATTTAAAAACTGATTTGGGGCACAAGATTTAAAATGGTAAAGATGCTAACCATCATGGCAAGACTTCTAATGTTGTCCATTTATGAACAGATAATATAACTTTATATAATTTCATTGAATGGATTCAGAGTGATCATTGTGTAAAACGAGATATTTTATTACTATAGCTTGCAGCCTGGGAATTAAAGCCCTGCATTTAAAGGAAGATTCAAAACAGGAGCCCATCTATATATTTGAAGTGAATGAGTAAGTATGATATATACAAACATGAATAAGTGTCCCAAGAAGTTATATTTGTCAAATATACTTGTTGAAATTCTAAGGTAGCATTAGGCTTCCCATATTTATTTTATTTTTTCCTGTTTTAACATTTAATTATGTTTTTTGTTATTGATTTTATGATTTCCACCCCTTTTAATTCACTTGGTTCTATTTTACTGTAAGCTCCTCAGATAACCTTTTGGTTTTGGACAGCTTATAAAACAGTAAACAGACAAACAATCTGCAAATTATTTTTCATTATAAGAGAACATGTTGAATTCTAATCATTACTCTGTGCCCTTTTTTTTAATCAAAAGAACATTCCTTTTGGATACCAATGAACCTGAAATTAGGAGAGAAATCCCCTTATCTTTGATTCAGAAGGAAGATGAACCAGAAAATCTCGTTGATTATATTATTAAAGTGTACACAGGTGACAAGAGAGGAGCAGGAACTGATGCCAATGTCCACATAATTTTGTTTGGAAACTTGGATACATCTCCATTGATTCAACTAAGTAAATCTCTAGATAATCGGGATCCCTTTGAACGAGGAAAGGTGAGCATCACAGTTTCTATGTTATCTGCTCTTTTTGTCTTATGGCCACCTTGCACATGGCACGTTTTAAAATATGTGCATAAATAAGATATACACATGCCTGGAAATGTTTCTCCTCAGTCATGCTACTCTGTAACTCCCTATTAAATGTACACTCTGAAGCAAACCTGAGTTTGCTGCCATTTAATGTGAGGTATATCCCTTAAAATCATCAAACCAAATACTGCTGTGGCACAATGCTCTAAAAAATGTGTGTAATTTACACAAATCAGACTATATGCAGGAATTAAGATGAATTTTTATTTTGGTGTGCACCAAAATACTGTAAATAACAGTAAAGCAATTAACCCTCTTTGGTTATGAAAGAGAAAAGAATTACACTGTCTACGTAATCCTGTTCTACACAGCTATCCCAAATTTCAGCATGGTCTTTAGGGAATATTCCTCACTCTGAAGAAAGAAACCATTGTTTGGACAAAACTGACTGGGGTCCAAAACATACTGCAGAAATAATCCAGTTTGAGGCTGCTTTAACTGTCCTGGCTCAGTGCTAAGAAATCCTGGAAATTGTAGTTTATTGTGGCACCAGAGTGCTCTGACAGAGAAGGCTAAATGTCTCACAAAACAGAATTTCTTAGCATTTCCTAGCATTGAGCCAGGGCAGTTAAAGCGGCCTCAGATTGGATTATTCCTGCAGTGAGATTTGGACCTCAGAGTATGAAGGTTTCATAATAAAGGACATAATCTCTTGCTGCCAAAAACACTGGCAATTAAGTGATATTTTTAACCAAATGGTAGACCACGTGAGAATAACGTTTGACAACAACTGGAGATAAATCACTTACCTTAAAGACTCCAAAGGCAGGTTTTTGTGTCATAAACTAAAGATATATTAAACATAAAAGCAAAACCATCTGGCACTTCATAATGCATGCAGTGTTTGTGTGGGATCTTGTGGGTGCTAAATAACATGGCAAGAATCCTTCAAACAATCTGGAAATTCATTGGTGTTTTAAGTAAAGATCTGAAGGGGTGAAAAATAGAACATTACTAAAGACTGTAGATAATTATAATGATAAACACAGCTCTGAAAAGTTTTGGATTTATTTCTCAGAACCCCAGCCCCAAAATGGCCATCAACCATAGCAAATGGAAGGTTCTGGAGGTATACACCAAATTGGTAACTTTTCCAAGCTCTGATGCTAAAGTAAACATAGATTTCATTTCTTTTTCCTGCACAGCTCAATTTAAGCCTGTCCAAAACAGAACCTGAGGCAGGGAAGAGGAGGGGCAGCCGCACGAGTGGTGCCCCTTACTCCTCCCGAGGTTGCCCTTGGAGCTGCCGGCCCTCCGCACGGCTGGCGCTCCGAGGGAAACCTCCCACCGCAGCGTCCACACACGCTGTGGCAGAAAAGTCAGGGAAAGTGCGCCCTACGCATTTAGGGTGCACTTTCCCTGACTTCTGAAAGGAGCGCTATTTTTGCGCTCCTTTCAGAGGCGCCGACGGTGCGCCGTGGTGCGGCTGCCACAGTCCCGCGGCGCACCATCCCAGGGCGTCCTGGATACCCTGGTCTGCTTAGGGGGCAAGTTAGCATACCATTTCCCCCAAACCTATTAAATTTTCATCTTTTTTTTCTTTTTATTTGCAAGATTGATACATTCAAAATTAAGACAAAGAAAGTTGGGAGGCTACAAAAAATTGAAATTGGGCATGATGGGAAAGGATTTGGTAAGTATGGTTGTGTGTTTATTGTAAATCCTTACTGTGTTTTGTATGGTATTTTAATGATTGTTTGGAGGACATGGAAATCTGGGGTGCCATATGGCATTGTGGTTGGAGTGCTAGATTAAGGTCAAGGAGATCCAGGTTCAAATTCCTGTTTAGCAATAAAGTTGACCTTTAATCACTTTCTCTCAATCTGAGCTATCTCATAGGATGATGAGGATGAAAGCAGGGGAAACTACATATATTGCTTTGAGGTCCCTTGAGGAATGACAGGATATAAAAAGTAATGAACTAAAACTAAAACTTTTAATTTTTATGTTGTCACATATTATCGCCCCATATAATATGAGAAATGGTGCTCATGCTCAGTATGTGAAGATTTGTTTTAAAAAATAGTACTTTATGAAGGATAAAAACAACTCCTGTGAAATCTGAAGTTTTACAATCATTTGCATAACTGACTTAAGCTAAGTTTCCTTCTCTTTGATATGGAAGTTTGGAGATGAAGTCTGGTAAAAGATCCAGCATGTTGCAGTGATCTAAGGACTTTATCACACAGGAAGCATGTGCCTGCATTCCATGAATAAATGGTGATTAAATCCATGAATATCCTGCAATGAGGGGATTATTTTTCAGATGACGTCCTGGCATTATCCTGTGAATAAAGGGGTAAAATTGTGCTGCTTTTCATGCACAGGATTTTCATTCATGGGATAATGGTAGGATAATGGCAATCCCATTGCTGTGGGATATTCATGGGATTTAATCACCATTTATTCATAGGATGTGGGCGCTTTGCCTCCCGTATAAGTGTTGGACTAGCACTTTGGGGAGCAAGGGTTGGATTCCTGTTCAGCCATGGAAACTTGCTGGGCAATTTTGAGCAAGCCACATTTTCTCAGCCTCAGAAGAAGACAGTGGCCAACTTCTTTGGAATAAATCTTGCCAAGAATACTCTGTGATAGGATTGCCATAATTCAGTCAACTTGAAGGCATACAACAACAACATGACACAGTCACAGGGGTCTGTGCCATCATATCCACTCCAAGTCTTAACATTTTTTCACCTACATGAATATCAGAGCAAGTTTAATGTTATAGTTTGTGACACTTTGATAGACTACAGTAAAAAGTGTATGTGTAAAATATGTAAATGCTATGACAATACCCTTATCATTGATTTCTGAAATGAGTTAAGTGCCAAGAGGGGTTTTCTTTTTCTTTTAAAATGTTATTGCCTGATTTTTGTGGAATGTGAATGCATGGAAAAAGTTAAACAATTGCTTAGTGTATTCTAAAGCAGAACTTCCTTTATATGATATTGATAAATATCCAAGCTATTTACTTTAATTTAAACATCAGTCATTAAGATATGCTGTTCTTGACCCCTCCCCTTTTGCTTTCTGAAAACATTGTATTTAAGAAAAATTGCTAATATGATATTTTTTTGAACCAAATTTTCTGTATTGTTTGCTGTAAAACTGAAAAATCATTTAGTTGTTCACAATTGTATTATCAGATAAGATTAAAAAGTTAATCTGCCATTTTTTCCTTCCATTTTATTCTTTAATTTTCTGTCTACTTTAACCAAAGTAGATTCAAGATTTTCTATGTAACTGTCAAAATGTTCAAAGCAAACTGCAACATAATCATTTTTTGGCACTGACCACTACATTTCAAAAAATAATACCTTTCTTCAGAAATTAAGCCATTTTCACCCATCATTCCCATCCCTTATCATTAAATGTTAGTACTTACCAGACTATGGTGAGAAATGTCGAGAAGCAATAGGTTATTGCTATTTCACATTATTTCATGCATTATGCTTTGCCTGAAGCTATTAGAAATATAATAACAGATGTACAGTATTTATTTCAGGAACTCAGTGCCAATAAGCAGGCTTTGCAGTCAAACAATATTAGTATTTCCTTGTACAAATGTCTGGTGCACAGATATCACTTGACATGATGTCTGTACCTGTCTACCTGTTCCTTGGAATGTAATGCTGGTAAGCCCTCATGGACTGGTTGACTCCCCCCCCCCCCCCGCAATAATTTTGCCTCAACCACAGGAAAAATGCTGTACCAATCTGACATGGCGATTTTTTATCATCCAAAAGGACAAAAATTGTCCTAGAGCAGATCAAGCCAGAAATATCCCTAGAAGGTGACAAGACTTAGACTGTCATACTTTGGACACATCATGAGAAGGCATGAATCATTGAAAAAGACAATAATGTTAAGAAAGGTGGAGGAAAGTAGAAAGAGAGGAAGGTTATATGCTAGATGGATGGACTTTATTAAAGAGACCATGAATATGAGTTTGCAGGAGCTGGGCAGAGCAGTAGAGGAGGGGGGGGGGCTGGAGATGTCTCATCCATAGGGTCGCCATGGGTCAAGATAGACACCAAGGCAGTTAACAACAACAAAATTATTTATAAAGGTATTTAGTTTGGCCCTGAAATACAAAAAGTTATCTGGCACTTTCCCATCCCATTTGGTGGGTTTCTGACATGTACTCCAGCTTATAATAACATATGTACTTTATCTTTCTTATTTAATATTTTATTTTAAAAAAGAATTAATTTTATTGTGATATTCTGTACTTGAAATTCCACATCCTTACAGCTGTCCTCCTTTCACAGGAAGTGGCTGGTTTCTGGAAAAAGTCAAAATCACAAATATATCTACAAATGAACCATACTGTTTCAACTGCAACCGGTTTGTTTCTCCATTTTTTAAAAAAGTAGTCATAATTAATGCTGGTTTTTTTTACAATAATAATATTTGTATCCTGGTATCAATCAGACTATGCAATATATATATGTATGGGTTTCCTCAGGTCAAATATGTCTCAAAACAAATTTAATTGACAGCTATTATTTCCTTCCTTTTCCCAAAGACTATGGCTGAGCCTCAATCTTTGAATGGCAAGGGATTGGCAAAGTGGGTCTTGTCCAAGACTTCTGACAGTGCCTTTGGGCCTTGAGGGGGGAATTGGGGGGGATAAGACAGACATTCATTTATTTCCTCAGAGTCCCTTAGGCCTTTGTGAAAGGAAAGAAGCACCCATAACAGCATCCCTAGTCTGTCCTAGGGATCTAGACTGTGCCTTCTGATACAGGCATACAGTGCATCCATTGTATCAGCAGGTTAGCCATCTGTGAACTCAAGCACCTGTGGATCATCCAACCCCATTATTGTCAATGGCAGCACACACATGTGGCCATGTCACAAATTGCCACCCATTTACTATGATGTGGCTTGAGCATGCATTTTTTTTTCTCATCAATGGGAGAAGGGGAACCAAACCCCATGGATGGGAAGGGTATGCTGTTGGACATAATGCTATGGACATAATGGAATCACAATTGGTTTCTACAAGTCCATCTACCTGCTCTCTTGGGTCTTTCTTTCCTGCATACTAACAGAGAACTGTTACTGGGCAAAGTGGAGAGAAATTAGCACCCTGTCCTTCAACTTCACCCAAACAAATCTCTGTAATACAAGCCAAATTAATACATTCATCCAGGATCAAGTTCTGAATGCTTGCTATTTTCTCATTAACCACAATGGCATTTTCAATCATGGCAGCCAGTTGCCAAGGATATCCAGGTTATTTAAACATTTGAAGGTAACTGGCACCATGTTGCACCCACCTCTCCACAGCCCTGTGGCTTCCAACTCACTCTGTATCTCCCATTGCCCTTCTTCCATTTTTAACATTAATTTTTAACCCTACAAGTGGTTGAATCAGATGGCCCTTGTAGTCTCTTTCAACTCTATGGTTCTATTATTCTGTGATGAACACAAACAATTTATGATTCTAAACAATCTATGATTCCACTTTACCTGCCAAGGCTGCAGCCTATGGGAACCTATGTTTTGTAGTCTAGGGAGAATTCTCAGCCAGGGCACTCTAGTGCCTCACCAAACCCCATGATTCCATAGGGTGCATCCATGACAGATATAGCACTATAACATTGCAGCACAAAGGGCCTTTGGTTTATTTCCCTCTTCTCACAGTGGTTGCAGACTGAGGGCACATCTACACTGTAGACATAATACAGGTTGACACTACTTTATATGTCTTGGGTTCTTGATTTCTTCTTTCTCTGATTTACACATTTAGCAAACACACTCCTCCAGAGTTAAATCAGTCACGTTCAGTAATCTAGCTTTCATTCTATCTGACTATAAAGTTGTATACTTTGTGGCATGCATTTCATTGTGTGAAGTAAATACAGGTGATGTAAACAAATAAAAAAGCAGATAACTGCAGCAGCAGCCATATGAAACACTTGCTTTCCATAGACCTGTTCCTGGAGAGGTCTTTCTCCTTGCATAATATGGTGGGGCAAGTCCATAGACAGGATTACCTTTCTGGTTAACCTATTTGCTTCTAAATATCTGCTGCTCCTGTTTTTAATCAGTGATAAGAGAATACTGAAAGTTATATTTTTCAACTTTTATTCCTAACATAATAAAAATGAAAATAGCAATTGCCAAATCTGATTATTTTTCAGTCATGGCTTCATTGATGACTCAATTGTCTTTACCCAGTGGCTTCCATAAGATTAGAAAGAGGTTTATATTAAGGAATATAATTCCTTAATATAATACTTGAGGAATTTATGTAGTTGAGGGGATGCCTATAATGTATTTTTTCCTAACCAAAATTGTTTTTCATTCATCAGGTGGCTTGCTGAAGATGAAAATGATGGACGCACTGTAGTGCAGCTTTACATATAATTATGCTTTCTGAGAATCCTGTTTGAACATGTTTTTCTCTTTCCTTCAAGCTGATCCAGTTTATTTGTGTTTCCTAATTGTGAAAGAACTGTAATTATCATGAAGAAATATCAAAACAGTCCATCACATTTTAGTATTCTTGTAAGAATGTTACTGAAAACTATGAACACCTTTATTCAAGCAGAAACAAACTGAGATGTAATGTAATACAATTTTGTGGATATGACACACCCTTTCACAATATCTGTAGGATCTGTGATATTTCTCCCCCTAAGGAAAAAGAAAAAGGAAATGTGTGTCATCTGCTGTCTGATGAAATATCTTTGCTGATATTTTGCAATCTTTTTACGTATGTTAATGAGAGCACCTTCCTAGTATTACCACAGAGTTTTATCCAAATCATATAGCTATCCCAGGATACAGTGGCTCAAGTGTTAAGATGCTGACTCTGTTGTTTGCAAGATCGACAGGTTAGTAGTTCACTGGGTGCTTCATGATGGGGTGAGCTCCTGTCACTAGTCCCTTCTGCCAGCCTAGCAGTTTGAAAGCATGCAAATGCAAGTAGATAAATAGGTACTACTTCTTGGGAAGGTAAACAGCGTTCTGTGCAATCATGCTGGCCACATGATCACAGAGTAGTCTCTGATAATGCTGGCTCTTTGGTTTAGTAACAGAGATGAGAACTGCCCCCTATGGTCAGACACAACTTGACAACCTTATCAACAGGGAATACCTTTACCTTTACTTTATAGTTATCCCACATGAGCTTGGTCATTATGAACAACTGCCCATGGACAAATCACTCTCAGAAGTTAATATGTAGTCAACATGTAAACAGAAGTAGACTACAGCAACAAGAAACAGTGCAGATTTCCAGTGATAGTCAATGAAAGATAGAGTGATTTGGATTTCTGAATTGAGATTCAGACCCAAACTGAATTGGATGACCTCCCATCAATCTGAGCTAATCATTTCCAAATTAGAGAATCTGGAAATGATTTAGCTCAGACTGATAGGAGGTCATCCAATTCAGTTTGGGTCTGAATCTCAAGCCAGAAATCCAAATCACTTTACCTTTCATTGACTATCACTGGAAATTAACAAACAGCAAGTTTTCCAGAATGGATGGAGGTTGCAGGAACAGTAACCCTTAGAGGAGGGAATTAAGCCCACCACACTACAGATAAATAGGTATACAGGACTTTGGGCCAAATACATTTATGTTTTGACTTTTTAAAAAGAGAATGGCACATAGTCTAAAATCCTGTTGGTTCGCTATGCTGATGTAATTATGCTGACATAGGTGGTGACAGCAGGAGGGAGAAAACCATGGGTGCGGCAGCCATGAAGGAAATAGGCTTTCCAGAATCAGGAGATTTGGGCCAGAATGTCTTTTTTGGGAAGGAGGGCAAGATGGTATTTTGTAGCCCTGTGTGCAACATCCAAAACTCTGCCACCAAAGCAATCAAGTGTTACAAGTGAAGAGTGGACAGAGTGTACTAATGATCTTTTCATATCATACTTCTTGATAAGGAGTAAGGAGGTAGAGAACATCAAGTTCAGGGAAGGCAACTTTAAAAGGATAACAAAAAGTACTTCTGAAATTGGCAATAACAGCATTTGTTCCTAGGGTCAACAGTGGTTGTCTCCATGGCATTCTCTATAAATCCCATGGTCTGCCTTGGAAAGTAGTATTTAAAATAGTGAGATAATGAACAGTAATTCAGCTATTTAAATTAATTCCATTATTAGCGCTGGTGGTAATGAATTAATTTTCCAGTTTCTAATATTCAACGTGATCAGGTTAATTTTGAAACCTAATATTCTAAACTGTGAAAAAGGTCTGAAACGTAAAATAAAGACTTTCCAGTCTGTTCCTTGAAGATTAGATCTGGCTCTCAGTCATAAACTGAAGGACCTACAGTATAATACCATCTGAAGTGAGGAAGAGAACAGGGTTAATTTAGTTCTCTTAAAGGATATCTTTTTGAGGTTTCACAGCACATAGCTATACTGAAATGAATTTAAAATTGTATCCCAAGAGTGCACAGATGTGTTCAGTTGCTATCAGTATTCACTGCACACAATCACTTTGCTGTGATCTTTTCTGTGATTTGTTTCATTTAGTGTGCCTTTCATTAATAGTTTGTAATATTATTTCACCCTGATGTCATTTGTTTTTTCAAGTGTAAATAATGCCTTCTTAATTTGTTTGCCTATACTAACACTGAATAGAATCTTTTAACAGCTTATTTGCTTATTTGTTTATTTTGTTCCAGTTGTTCTGTTTGAAGGGGGGGAGCAGTTTCCTTTCTGTTACAAACATAGAGGGCACTTATGAATGACTATAGAAAAAACAAAAATAACAAACTAACTGGTGGAATCTTGTAGGTAATCTTGTTGTTGTTTTTATGTCAAGCAGTGTGCCTTTCATGCTACACAATTATAACACTGCAATTCCACTGTAATTGCCATGGCAATTTCCTAGGTAATCCTGGGCTTTTGTAGTGTGGTACGGTACCAGAAACCTCTGCCTAAGGCTCCATTCACACTAGGAAAAAACCTGGTGTGGAAACCAGGTTATTTCCATAAATTTGCCACAACTGAATCTCTCTGTAGCATTTTATCCTAATTTATGTTCACACTTGGGAACTGGTTAAAATGCCATGGAGAGATTTGATTCTGGCAGGTGCAGGGGGAGAGGAAGAGGA
>CM034706.1:51936817-51947242 GCA_020142125.1 Phrynosoma platyrhinos | reverse complement strand
AACAGGGTTAAGGAGGATTTGTGCCACTCCCCCAAATTTGGGCCAGAAAAACCTGGTGCAAGTTTGAATGACCCCAATTTAAACCAGTTTTCAAACTAGGTTAAAATGTAGTGTGAACATGTCCTAAGAATTCTAAATGCCCCTTCCTACACTGCAGACCCCAGGATTCCACAGGATGAAAACATAGCTGTTAAAGGGAATCACAGTGCTGTAATTGTATAGTGTGGCTTATCCAATAGTGTTGGTCTGTTAATCAGTGGAAATCAGTGGAAAACTGTTTCCATCATATAGCCCTTCCTATGCCTTCAAAATCTGCCCCAGATGTCTGAGAAGACCTCTAAGGCAGATTTACAGACATTGTAGAGAGAGGAGGAATCATCACCTACTTTCCTTTGAGCCAATGTCTGCTTTGATGCGCATTTGTATCATTCATCATTTTCTCATATGTCCATTTTAGTCTAGAGACAGTTTTCTCAGTATTTAAGGTATCCTGTGAATTTCAGAGTATTTAAAATATCACGTGAATAGTTTTAAGTTGTTGAATGTGACCAACTCTTGAAATGAATTGAGCTCTTTGTGAAGAGCACCTCTCCCCAAGACACATTTCATTCTTCCAGCATAAATCCATCTTTTCATACATTTGTACTGGTATGGATTCAATTGTAGCAACTGTTTTGAGAGTTAGTTATCATGTGTAGCTTACCACTGACAACAATCACCCCATTCAATGGTTTAAATTGGCCTCTGTAACTTTGCCATAGTTTTCTGTTTGTCAGAAATCTTGTTCTAGAGAGAGCACTACTCTAGGCATTTGTAGGTCCTCCAACACAAAACATAGCATAGAATTGTGCTGGAGTACTTAGAAAATGTCTAGAGAGAACACTTTTTTGGAGTGAAACCACAGGTACTGATATGCGGGTTGTACTGCATACAGTATGGAGATTGTTGTTTATGGTACAGTTTCACAATACTGAAGTCTTTAATGACACCAGTCTTACTCAATAAATGCTTGAAGAATGAACACAAAGTTGACTTTAGAATGAAATAAGTAAAAAACTTCTGTGACTAATGTCATTCTTTGCTGATGTACCTTTGACATGAATGGAAAATCCAAACAAATTTGTTTAGGATTTCAATTAGCTACAAGGAAGACTAAAAAGACAAGATCTTGCTCAGCTAAAATCCCAACTAGTTGAGAGTGATTTTTTTTTAAAAAAAAATTATTTCAACTATGAGAACAAAAAAATTGCTACTGAAAAGGTCTAAAGTCTCATCTTCAGCCAGTTTCTATAGAGACAGTGGCATTTTCTAAATGTGTACTTCTAGCCATAAATAAAGTACACAGTGCTGTGCAGAAATGATACTTAGCTACAGCTTCCACTTCATTTAAAAGGAACAGCATTTTTGAGCTGATATGGAAAAAAAATTCACTGAGCATTTAATGAAGTATTATTATAGAAGTAATACACAACAGAAGCACTATCATGACATTATTCTACCCTGGCAGTGTATATACCTATTTCCTGTAACGGTGGGTTCTGCTATTATTCTTTGATAAATACTTTTGTATACTTTTTGGTACAGTTCTAAAATGAACTGACATGTGTTGATGGTTATTTGGATGAGTTATAATGTGTGGATATCTCAAGCAAAGTGAGAGGAATAGTGAAGGTAAAGAGATTTCTTTTGCATGCCTTGCTGAAGTTTCTGAAAAGAAGCCAAGCAATATGGAGTTGCTACAGGAAAGTGCCCCCCCACCTTGGTCCAAAGTATTAAATGAGATTTCATTGCTGCAGTAAAAGAGAGAGAAGGCATATACATGAACCAGGTATATTCAGATGTAGAGTAACATGATTAAATGTATGGACAAAGTTTGCAAATATATTGGTTGATCAAATATCTATAACTATTACATATCTGAATACTTTTTTTATTTATTTGTACTTTACAAATTGCATCTGGATGAACTTTAAAAGATTAAAGCTGCAATGTCTCATTCTTGCTTAGGTTATCTCAATCATTTAAAGAAGTATTTGAAAATGGAGTGGGAACTTGCAAGAGATTCTATCACTCTTTTCCTTACCATAGGACACTGAAAACCAAACTGTATTTTATATGACATTGTAGTCTGACACTGTCAAATTTATTTTATTTTTGAATATTGCATAGCAGTCATGGAGGCTCCAATCAGGAATGTGAACACAGTAAAAGGAATGATTCTTTGTTTCTTTTTACCCATATGCTGATACCCACACAAATGCTCCCCTCCAGCAGATACCTAACACAGAAGAAGCTGCCAAAAGAAGAGCTGTGTGTGTGTGTGTGTGTGTGAGAGAGAGAGAGAGAGAGAGAGAGAGAATGAGACAAAAATGTTTTAACTGAGAAAGGAAAGGTTTAGGGGGAGAAAATAAACCTCTTCCCAGTCCCTGCCCTTATTTTCCCCACCATAATTTGGCTGTTTAAAAAAGAATTAGTGCCAAACCTAATATGAAGATTAGCACTAAAAGATTAGATGTAACCCTACACCCCTGAAACAGGCACAAGGTTGAGCCACATCTCAATAAGCATTAGATCCCCATCAGTGAGCATGACTTCTCACCTCAGTGCAAGTAACCATATTAAAATGGAGAAGTAAGCTGACCTGTTCTCTCCTTTTGTTGTTGCTCAGAGTCTTGGGACGTTATCACATGTGGGCCAGAAAGCGATAATAAAGTGGAAATGAGGCATTCCGAAAATAAACTGAAAATAAACCTTGATTCTGCAAATGGCTTTCACACGTAATTACCTTAATTGCAAAATTAAAGTAAGCACATTTAATGTTCACACACAAGTGAAAAAAGCCCGTAAATGTACTAGAAATGAGCTTCTTGCACATGCGCAGATAGAGGAATGCTCGCCATGGAACCATGGGAAAAGCAGGGAAATGGTCCCAAATGCGCATTTTCTTTTCACATTATGGTAAATTCGGAATTACCTTAATTTCGCATTTGCATTTCCTCCAAACAACTGAATTTCAAAAGATCTCGGATAACACCAGTTTCTGTCCACTTTCTGTCCAGTTTCTGTGCAATGTCGTGTGAAAACGCAAGGCACAAATCCAGTTTTTGTTTGGGATTTGTGTGGATTAACCAGCAGATTTGCCCCATGTGATAACGTGCTTGGATCTGATGGTCTTTGTTCCTCACAGCCAACCCACTTATGGGTGTGAGGAGATTCCTGGAGCAACATAATCATTAAGACTTTGATGCCAGTACCCAAAGGAGGCACCCATCTCTTTTTACACTACGAAATCTTCACAGATTTGTTTGGAAAATGTCCCTTCCACACAATGAGACCTTAGAGTGCTCACAAGCATCCATAAGCCTGTTATATTTCCTACCCACAGGGAAGCTGCCAATTGTAACTATATTAAAGTCTGATAATGCCTGCTTAGCTTTATCCAACTGGAACAGCAGGGTGTAGATAACAGACCTATTGTCAAAACTACACAGACCAAAAGGAATAGAACACACCATTTGTCACAAAGAACACAATGAATAACTCATACTTAAGTCCTACAAAGATAACTGGTAAGTCCTACACCATCTGATACCATGAATGGATAAGTTTGGCTTGTACTGAGACACTAGAAGCAGCACCTTCACAACTTCACCCACTAGCCATGAACACATATGGTCACAGCTTCTGACAAGAAGAGTTTGTGCCTTCCTTCACAAAGAACAGGACAAAGCTGTTTCCATCTATAATTCTATGATGGGAAGGGCATGTTTTCATATATGCAGAATATGCATCATTCCTCTTTGCTTGGTTTTCACAATGTTTGCACCTAGATAAGCTCAGTTTGTGTTCGATTGTACAAAAATGCCTGTTTATGGGCTCTGAAGGTCTTCATGGATGACTTGGAAAAATCAGGTACAATGGAACTAGTGTTCCTATCATTTTTCCTAAGGACGACCTGCTATTGAGAATCCACAGGCCAAGTATTCACCAAAGCCAGCCCTCTTCGTACTTCTTCTCTTCCCTGTTGTTTTTATGGAGAGCATATCACACACACCCCTTTACCACCTTATTCTCCTTTGTGGGTGCAGATTGCACTCAAACATCACCACTCTTTTCCTCCTCCTCAAGTGGTGTAGTGGTTGTGGCATTGGTCATTAGGCGAAATTGCCATTGGTGGACACACAATTTAACGCACACCATTGCACAGCCTCAAACTGAGATAATACAATTTTGCATACAGAATAGTTATTATGGCTGGGCCTCACTAACGTACTCACCATAACATGGCATTTAAAAAGTATGGGGGATGAGAGCTTTCCTATGGGAAACATCTCTTGTCTTCTTTCAGCCTAACTGGAAAGTCTGTAAGGAGGATTTTGCTGTAGTTACTTTACTTCTCCATTTGCAGAACTTCTAGAAGAAGGTTTTGTCTTTGGCTACATCTGCACTGCAGAAATAATCCAGTCTGACACCACTTTAAATATCATGGCTTAATTCTATGGGATTCTGGGAATTATAGTTTTGTGAGACATTTGGCCTCTGTCAGAGACTTCTGCTGCCACAACAAACTACAATTCCCAAAATTCCATAGCATTCAGCCATGACAGTTAAAGTGGTGTCAAACTGGATTATTTCTGCAGTGCAGATGCAGACATAGTTTATCTGTTTGTGTATGTTTTTGCTTTCTGGTAATTTCCAATTTATGGTGACCCTAAAGTGAACCTATCATGGATTTCTCTTGGCAAGATTTCTTCAGAGTGTATTTGCCTTCCTCTGAGGCTGAGAGAATGTGACTTACATGAGGTGGGTTTTCATGGCTGAGTGAGGATTTGAATTCTAGTCTTCCATTGTCCCAGCACAACATTCAAACCACTATACCACACTGTCTCTGTAGCCAACCTATTATAAGCTCTAGCTTTCAGCTATACCTCTAGCTTACCCCCTAAGATATGTAATGAGCCTGATGTATCTACACAACCCATAGAATATATATTATAGTTATTAAAGAGAACTGAAAAGATAGTGATCTTTGGCATCTCACAATACAAGTGCCAAGGGCTGATATACATTCATGCAATGCAACATTCTGAATCCAATTTGTGTTTGTTGTTAACTGCTCATAAGTCAACCCTGAGTCATGGCAACCCTGTGAATGAAACCTCTTAAAGAGCCTGTGTCCTCCACTGTTCTGCTCAGGTCCTGCCAGTTCAGATCTGTGACCTCTCTTATTAAGTCTATCCATCTGACATATTGTCTTCTTCTCTTTCTCCTGTCCACTACCTTTACTAGCATTATTATCTTTTCTAATGTCATGCCTTCCCATGATGTGGCCAAAGTACAACAGCCTCAATTTGATTATTTTGGCTTCCAAGGGAGATTCCAGGTTTGATCTGTTCAGTGACCCATTTTGTGAAGTTGAAGGCTTTTATGGCCAGCATCCGTGGGGTTTTTGTGGGGTTTTTGCCATGTTCTAGAAGAGTTTATTCCTGACATTTCGCCAGCATCTGTGGTCCATTTGTCTTTTTGGCTGTCCACTTATCCTCAGCATTCTTTTCCAGAACCATATCTCAAATGAATTGATTTTTCTTCTTATCCACTTGCTTCACTGTCCACCTCCCACATCTGTACATGGTGATGGTGAATACAATGGCTTGGATTATTCTAATTTTAGTGCTCAGTTGTATAGCTATAGGGGGGTTGCAGACTGCCAGAAATAGTGTGAATTCAGTCCACTTTTAGGGTTAGGGTTAGTGCTAGGGAATCATGGGAACTGTTATTTTCCTGAGACATTGAGCCTTCTCTGTCAGACAACTCTGGTGCCACAATAAAATACAGTTCCCATGGTTCCCTAACTCTAACCCTAACCCTAAAAGTGGACTGAATTCACACTATTTCTGGCAGTCTGCAACCCCCTATAGTCTTTAGGACCTTGTCTAGTTCTTTCATTGTTGCCCTTCTCATTACTAGTCATCTTCTTATCTAGTGTCTGCAGTCTCTGTTCTGATCAATGTTTGATCCAAGGTAGGGGAACTCTTTTACTATTTTGATTTCCTGATTGTCTAGGTTGAATTTACTGTATATACTCATGTATAAGTCTAGAAGTTTTAGTTTAAAAAATGGACCCAAAAATGTGAGTTGATTTATCCATGGGTCAATATAATTACTGTACTTTAACACCTATTTAAAAAGGAACCATCCCCTAGTGAAAGGGGAGAATGTAATCTGTTCTGGAAGCACTGACTCCCCTCTACTCTCTAATGCATCCAGCCTTTTGGTTAAGCACAAACAGTGATTCCTGCTGGAATTTTAAAAGTTCTTTGGCATTGTTTTCCTTTGCTTCATCTTTTAGATACAGTCAGCCCTCTTTATTCATGGATTCAAGCATCTACAGCTTGAAAATATTCCCAAAAAAGTATAAATTCCAAATAGCAAACCTTGATTTTTCATTTTATATAAGGGACACCATTTTGCTATGTCATTATATTTAATGGGACTTGAGCATCCACAGAGGGTCCTGGAACCAAACCCCAGCAGATAACAAGGACCTACTTTACTTGGTTACATGACCCTAGGTTTTGCCTTCGACTTATCCACATGTCATATCAAAAGCAATAATTTTGGTCCCCAAACCTGCCATCAACTTATACATGAGGTTGACTTATAGTTGAGTATATACAGTATGTAGCTCCTCTGTGGTCATTATTTTTGTTTTGTTTATGTTCAGCAGTAAGCTTGCCTTTACACTTTCTTTGACTTTCCTTAATAATTGTTCCAAGTCTGTGATGTTTTCTTTTCTAGTATGGTATCATAAGCATATCTTAGATTGTTGATATTCCTTCCTCCTGTCTTCAGCCTTCTTTCTTCTGAGTCTAATCCTGCTCTTATAATATTTTCTGCATACTGGATAAACAAGAATGCAGCCTTGCCTAACCCCTTTGCCAACTGGGAACTGTTGTGCTTCTCCATATTCTTTTCTAACTGTAATCTCTTGTCCTAAGTAGAGATTTCTTGGCAAAATTTGTTCAGAGTAGGTTTGCCATTGCCTTCCCCTGAGGGTAAGAGTATGTGACTTGCCCAAGGTCGGGTTAAATGGCCAAGCTGAGAATCAAACTCTGGTCTTGAGAGTCTTAGTCCAACACTCAGACCACTACACCATGCTGGCTCTACAATTAGTCTGAAATGAGGAGAGTCCTTACATTCCCCACTTATTCAGGAATTTGATTCATTTTATAGGAGGAGGATGAGAAAAGGACATAAAAATTTGGAAAGGAATCCAAGCCAAGAAGTGCTGGGAAATTAAGGATGACATAGAAAAACTAGAAAAAGAAATCCTGTTGGTAAAAATATCAAATCAAATGGAAAATTTGAACTTGAATGAGTTAAGATAACATTCACAGCAAAGACAGAGAAAAGCAAATGAATTAAATGGGTGCTTTCTAAATAAAGCTAATTGGGGAAAGAGATGAAATAAAGAAAACTGCTAAAACAGAATAAAGAGTACTGACACATACAAAACAAAAGCATATTAATGCACCTGGAGTTTTTTCAAAGCTCTAGAAGAGAAAATGAAAAGCACGATTCACATTGTCTTGTTGCTCGTAGCCATCCTCTACATTTAAAGGCAATTGGAGCTGAAGGCATATGTGGAACGACTTTGACACAATGCCTGCTAGAAATACAATAAAGACTCATTACTTTGCTCAGTGCCACCTAGAGGCAAATGGAGCTGTACAGAATCCTAGCCCTGCTCTAGAAACAGAGACAAAAAAATTAGTCATTTCTATAACATAATCTGGACCCAATTCAGATGAATACAATGGCCCCTTGTTATCTGATGGGGTTTGGTTCCAAGACACCCCCTAGTAGATACCAAAATCCATTGATGCTCAAGTCCTATTAAATACAGTGGCACAGTAAAATGATGTTTCCCATATAAAATAGCAAAATCAAGGTTCACATTTTGGAATTTATATTTTAATATTTTCAAACCATGTATTTTCTTTTAATAGTGTAATTTGTATAAAACAGTAAAACATTGTCACAAACTTGAAAAATGTTTTAAAACATCACATTTGATAAGAATATCATCAATAAAAATATTTCTTCATGTTTAAATAACAGATGTATGTGTAATAAATATATGGATATGTTCAAAGTAGATATTTACTATCAACATCCTCCTTGAAATAAAAAAAGTCATTGCAAATGGGAAACCATATCCATGCAAGCAGAGTTCCCAGCGTATAACCAGAAAAATGTGGAGATTAGGATACATTTGTGACTTTCAGATTATTTTTATATATTGCCAAACAATCACAAAATCAATAGCTTATTTGATTTTAAAATTAAGTATACTCTAACCAAGCCATATAAAAACTAGATTTTTGTCACAGTGATCCTTAAGGAAGTCTGTGTTTCTGAAATGCTATACTAGGCTCTTTTGGAATATCAGAGTGATTTTGCAGGGACTACTGTGCAGTTGTTAACGCAGGTAATTTGTCTAACAAAAAGGATGTACCAAACATTTATCCAATTTTAGTCAAAGACAAGTCAAGTCATTTACAGTAATATAAATATAGCCATTTCAAAGGGGGCTACTTTTCTGTTGTCAATGGAGTTGAAATTTGATTACCTGGATTTTACTGCTCTTTGTTTCCCAGCCAAACATGCCCCAAAAGGGTGTATGGCTTCTGTCTGTATTAATATCCTTTGGTGAGTGTGGTGTAGTGGTTTGAGCCTTGGACTAAGACTCTAGAGACCAGAATTTGAATCCCCACTGAGCCATGGAAACCCACTGGGTGACAGGCAAGTCACAATCTCTCAGTCTTAGAGGGAGGTACTGTCAAAAACCCTCTGAACATATCTTGCCAAGAAAATCCTGTGATAGGCTTACCTTAGGGTCGCCATATGTCAGAAACTATTTGAAAGTGCACAACAACAACAACAACAACAACAACAACAGAAGTAACATCTTAAGATAAAACATTGCCATGTGACATTGCCATAGTCATTTTTTCTTCTCCTGTGTGATTTTAAACACTTTTACCTAAGAAGGCAGTGGAGCTTTGAAAGCTTACATGATGTATTTTGTGCCTTTTTAGTCTGCCAATAAAAGTATACCTGTTTTGTGGATTTTAGATTTTGTTGTACTCCCCTAAAAACATTCTCACGCCACCTTTCTTTTTCTTGTAATGTTCTTTAAAAAATCATCCAGATTTTCCATGAAACCTATGACCCAAATAGAATTGGTAGTACCAGCCAGAGCAGACACATTGTATCAACATGCAAATGTTGCATCAACATTTAGTAATTATATTTATTTAATGGGACTACACTTATTAATACTAACAGTCAAATTTTGACTTCTCTCTTAACTTTTAGTTTCAATCCTCTGACAATATATCTGAGATCAAGATAGTTTTAATTCAATGAGAACCGAATACCTCTGCACAGGATTGCACTCTCTTTGAAACTAATTAACTACTTCATTGGCATCCCTAGAGTTGCTGTCACCTGGTGCAGTAACTCATGGTGACATCCCCCTCCCATTGATCCTTAGCAATGCTTTTTTGCACTAATGTTACTTGTAAATCATAATTCCCATATAGCACTAAGTGTGATGCTAATGGTTGTGACATAAACAACTAGCAAAATTAAAATTACAATATCATTTGCACAACCTAAATGTACTTGCCTATGCATAGTGAAGATTTGGTTAAAATGTGATATTTTTAAATAAAAATTTAAAAGAGTAAAAAAAAATTTAAAAAATTGAAATTTGAATTTTTTTAAAAAATCTGAGGCTTCTCCTTCCTCCTCCCACTGAGCTTCATCCCACTCCCACTATCTTTTAAAGCATTTTAAAGGAAAGCAGATAAATGCCAGAGCCCATTTCTGCCCAAAAGGTGTCTGAGGAGCAGTGGTGTCACCTCCCTTAGGGTGTCACCTGGTGCAGTCCACACACCCCGCACCCCCTAGTGATGCCACTGAACTACATTTGTTCATATTCATCCTTTATCACCTGAGGACCACATTTTCCAATTCTTTTCTGTGTTTGTCCATTTTGACCATATATTTGACCATATACACACACACACACACACACACACACACACCCCTTCGTGTATGGGGTGCCCCCCCCCCTTTGTTATAAAGTTCCATGTGCAGTGAAGATGACAGATATTAAAATACAAAGAACAGTTCCTGAATAGCATCTAAGCACCTCATTACAGATTGCATCATATTTATGAAGAGGTAACAGTTCTCTCAATACATATACATCCCAAACTTTGTATGGGCTTAGACTTGATAAATTCAGCAAGTATTATGCAACAGCTGGATAGTTTTAAAATAATACTGTTTTTCCATGGGCATTCATATAACAAAGGTGTTGAATCATATGTGACTCTTTTTAATACTCAGAGA
>CM034706.1:51910078-51923505 GCA_020142125.1 Phrynosoma platyrhinos | reverse complement strand
GGGGGGGGAGTCTGTTCTGGACCCCTCCACGAATTTGAAATTTCATGAATATTCAAGTCCCATTGTCCTCAAAGGCAGCACCATTGGGGATAATGGGACTTGAGTCTTTCTTTCTTTCTTTCTTTCTTTCTTTCTTTCTTTCTTTCTTTCTTTCTTTCTTTTCTTCCTTCCTCCCTCTCTTCCTTCTTACCACCTTCTTCCCCCCCCCCCCCCCCGGGAAGGCTGATGAGGTGGAGAAATGGCCATGCTGGCTGCCTCCAAGCCTCTGGGGCTAAGACAAGGCCAGCACAGCTGTCTCCAAGCCTCCTGGGCTGAGGCAAGGCCATGCCAGCTGCCTCCAAGTCTCTGGGGCTGAGGCATGGCTAGCACTGCCGCCTCCAGGCCTCTGGGGCTGAGACAAGGCTGGCATGGCCAACTCCAAGGCTCTGGGGTTGAGGCAAGGCGGCATCAGCCTCCTCCAAGCCTCCAGGGCTGAGGCATGGCTGGCGCTGCCACCTCCAAACCTTCAGGGCTGAGGCAAGGCCAGGGCGCCTGCCGCCAAGCCTCTGGAGTTGAGGCAAGGCTGTGCTGGCCGCCTCCAGGGCTGAGGCATGGCTGGTGCTGCCTCCTCCAGGTCTCTGGGGATGAGGCATGGCCAGCACTGCTGACACCAGACCTCCAAGGCCACAGCATGGCTGGTGCTGGCTGCCTCCATGCCTCCAGGGCCGAGGCAAAGCTGTGTTGGATGCCACAAAGTCACAAGGCCAAGTAAAGGCCAGCATGGAAAAGGAGGTAAGAGAAGGAGGGAGGGAGGGAGATAGTTGTGAGCTTGCCATTCATGTGTAATCGAAACTGCAAATGGCAAGTCTGCGAATCCAGAGGGATGACTGTATATGCAAAAAATCTCATGTGAATCTTGTGCAACTTTCAGAAGAAAGGGATGAACATGAGTGTGACTAGATACTGGAAATTAGAAAGCTCAGCTGAGACTAGAAATCATTTATATGTACATAGTTAAGTGAAACAATTTCATTTTGGACCAACACCAATTTCTAATTTATCATTAGAGGTAGTTCCAAGTTTTATTTTATGTAGCTTACATGATAAAAATGACCCAGTAAAAGCTCATACAATAATATGCAATATCATACAATACAATGCTAAAACTGAATAAAATAATAAACAAGCACCAGCTTTTAATCTGTTTCTAACAGTGGAAAAAGAAGTGGAAAAATCTGTTTGTTCAAAACCCATAGCTACTTATTGGCACCATAAAATGAGTCTTGTGCCTGCAAGGGAGCCCTATAGGCATATGATTGTACATGGCACTTTGGGTTATGATGAATGTCTGAAATAGTCTCAATAATTGTATGTAATAGAGATAAAATATAAAATGATTTATTTCATATATTGTGGGACTTATGCTACCCTTTTGTTGTAGAAGTGTCCAATTTTTCTCTCCCCAATTTGCACAATTCTAATTCTGAAAAAAAGTCATGCTTTCTCAGTCAAAATATGTTACATTTTCCACAATATGTTCTGAGTGAAGAGGTTGCTGAATTAGTGAAAAATTGGATTATATTGCATGGTGTAGTGGTCTGCACATTGGACTTTGACTCTAGAGACCAGGGTTTGAATTCTGCCTTGGCCATGTAAACCCACTGGGTGATCTTGGGCAAGTCACACACTCTCAGCCTCAGAGGACGGCATTGGCAAACTCCCTCTGAAGAAACTTATCAAGAAAATCCTGTGATAGGTTCACCTTAGGTAAGTTGGAACCAACTTGAAGTTACACAACAACAGCAATAACAACAAACTGATGTAACAGTGTAGGAGTTTCAGGGTTCTTAGAAAAATAGCAGACAATTGTAATGCATAAGGCTGAAGTATCACCAAAGAGATGAAAATCTTTGTAGTCAAACATAACCTATATTAAAACTCTTTAATATAGGGTTCATTTCAACCATTAACCAGTCTACATCACTTATTGCATGCAGCTCTGAAACCTTACCCAAAAGCAGATATCTGTGACCAGAATCTGAGGACAGCTGACAGAATAGAGCGGCATTTTGGGAGACTTCCAGATATGGAATAGTGCACATAACCAGGAGACAAAAGGGTTTATATCTGTGAATATATAATGAATAAAATATGAGGATGTGCTTGGTGATATCTCACACACAGGGCTGCCATGAGTCGAGGTTGACTCGAGGGCAGCTAAGAACAACAACAAAGTACAAAGAGCACTGTAATACAGCTTTTGAGAGCAAAGAAAATAGTAAAGAATGGAAATTATAAAGGTGTCAAGTTAATGAACTGTATAATGAAGTTGTGGGAAGGGATCACAGTACAATGTTTTAAACAAACAGATTAGGTCATTGATAATCAATTCTTTTTTAGTCTGAGGAGAAATACGATCAATGCCATTTAGTATTCAGCTTTCTACCAATTAAACACTAGAAAAGGGGGAATGGAGAGGTGATTTATGTAAGGCTGTAGAAATTATATTAAATTGTTCCCAAATAATATGAAATCTTTTGGTGTCCTACTCTCATACCACACCAGTAGGCAGAGTGTCAGAAATTCAGAAGCCAAAGGAACAAGAGATATTCATTTACAAATAGTACAAATTCAGAGGCCAGAGATTAGAATAGAGTCAGAATAGGAGTAGTGTGGTACTCAAGAAACAGTCCAGGGTTGTAAATCAAGTATTCACAGCAGCTGAAGCAAACCACACATTGCTTCCAGCAATTTGAATGGAGGAAGGTCTCTAGCTATAACACCAACCTGATTGGCCAGACCCTGTATTTTAAGAGTATGGTTCGCAGGGGTTATTCAGATGGTGAAAATAATCCATATAAATCTGGGCTGAATCTATTGTTCATGTGAATTTCTAATGAATCAGATTAATGGGGGGAGGGGGGAGGCTGCCAAAACCCCCCTCTTAACCAGGATAATCAATATCAGATTTTTTCCTGAGTTTTTTGAAGAGATTTGGATTCTCAGATGTGTAAATAACTGATGTAGATAGACCCGGGATAAAACTCTGCATGCCTTGAACATGCTTCAAATAGATTTGCATCATCTTTATTCAAGAGCTGACATGTGTGAGCACCAAACATGCAGAGATGTGCATAGATGTAATTTCATAGTGTGGACAACAAACCTGACATATGTGAATGAGATTATTTGCATAGTTATATCAAGAAAAACTACATGTGAATGACCCCACAGGTATGTCTGCCTAGCCTTTCACTTCACCTGTGGGAGGATTTGAGTTTGTGCCAGATACTGAAATCTGTGTCTTTCCATGGGACTTGGAGCTCTTTCTACTCCTCTTCTGGAGGAAGCTGTCAGGCTTCTGTTCCAGCTGTGGTTTGTCTGTTTCATCATCTGGAGATGCACTCTCAAGGGTGGGCATGCTATCTGGATCTAGATTTCATAATATTGATTAGATGAAACAAATACATTTTACATAAGCACATTCTTTTCCAGATCAGAGTTTGGTCTATTTCAATAAAGTTTAGGAGAACTTTTTTTCAGTACTCGGGCCAAACTCAGGTTCATAGAAATTTTCAGGGGCTGTGTCTCAGTGATAGAAGGGTCTAAATTCAATAGGGAGAGACCAAAAATAGCAGCAAATGTTAGCATACCTCTTTTACTTCCAGTAATTAAGCCTTAAGAAAGAGATTTCAGTCTTTAGCAGAGACAGCTGGTGGCTCGAGTGTCAGTGGGGTGCGGAACCCATTCCATGTTTTTACTAATTTTGGAGGGGAGATATCGGTTAAGGTATCCAACCAATTAAAGATGGGATTTAGAATCCTGGTGAGCTTATTTAAGCCCTGAATTAAAAACTTGAAAGAATTCACTACCCAACTGATATAGGAGTACCTTTTCCACTCATTCTAAGGGAGTTGATGTGGGAGCATCAACTCTCACATCAGAAACAAAAACATCAGAGCAGAGGAGCTGCCAAAGAGGGGTGTCACGTTGAAGGGAGTAGGGCCATGTCAGGATGCCCAGAGAAACCAATTTGGACCCTACGAAAGCCATCTTCAGTACCAGAGCCTGAGATTCCACAGCAGTGGTGTAGTGATTAATATTTATTAATAGTATAGGAATCTAGAAGGATGGATCAAAGTATCTTTTGTGAAGATGAAGGAACATGACAGAATTTGGTGGGAAACCGACAACATAATTCAAATGATCACCTAAATATGGTTTAGGTCAAGAATGAGCTCTGTCAGGCCTTTAGTTTACATTCTGCTTCCCAATTCTCCATGGTGCATTGGTGGGAGGAAAGATTTCAAAATCTGAACTCACTTTAGAACAGGAGTGGGTAACTGTGGTATAACAAGGGTCTTCCAGAAGCCCTTGGCATTAGCCCTCCAGAAGACCTTGGAGGTTTGTACCCCACAACCACTGAAAAGTTTTTAAAATGTCCTCAGTTACTTTCCAGTTTTTTACCCCTCCTGGATTATTTTAGGCTTGAGATAACTTTTTTAAAAATGAGAAGTGATCAGAAGTCATTTCAGGTTTATTTTTTTAAAGGCATCCCCTAGGCTTAAAATGGCCCAGGCGTCCCAAAAATGTGGTGAAATTGTCCTCAAGCTCCCTAGAGCAGGGGTAGGCAACCTTTCCCCTTTAAGGGCCAAGGGACTTCAGCTCCCAGAATCCCAGGAGCTATTGGCCAACATGGGACTATTGGCCAACATGGCTGAGGCTTCTGGGAGCTGAAGTCCCTCGGCCCTTAAAGGGGAAAGGTTGCCTACCCCTGCCCTTAGAGGACATTTTGGCTAAAGAAAATGACTTTTTGTATTTACTGGGAGGGAGCTGGGGACTACAGAAACAGCACTGTAGGTTTTGTCCACCCCTACTTTAGAAGAAATTGCATTTCTCGGTTATGTACTGACTGCAAGAGACCTGGTTTGATCTAGGCAAAGTTGGTTGACAAGCCAGGATATCAAATCACAGTTTGATCCTCATTTAACTGAACTTTTTTAAAGTTCATAAACTACATGGTTAGTAGTAAAGTGACAAATATCTATAGTGAAAATGGAGGCACTCATACTCATCATGTGAATTGAGAGAGAAAGGAAGTGATCGTGTGAGCCTAGTTGTCATTCCCCATCATCTGAACCATAGTTATGGTCATCTGAAAGAAGTAGATGTATGTATGTTATGAAAGAATGTCTCAAAGATACAGCTTTATTTCTCTGAAAATTACTGCTGTCCCATGGTGATGGAAGTGGTATCATCTCCTCTTCCTCCTCCATTATTATTATTATTATTATTATTATTATTGTTGTTGTTATTGGTATTTGTACCCCACTCTTCAGTCACAAAGGCTCTTAGAGCAGTTTACAAATTATTAATTTGACAGTTCCCTGCCCCCAGGTTTACAATCTAAAAATATTGTGGCCGGATTCTGGAAAAAAATATGGTATGTGACATTTACAGATTGTAGCAGATAGAGGGAAGAATACATTAAAATACTTAAATTTAAAAGCATGTCATTCAAACTGGAGTAGCAAAACTAAGGGAGGAAATAAAAAATAAGTTAAAAATAGAATGTAGGGAACAGTTTTATAAAGTCCTGAATTTTATAAGTAACTTCTTTGCTACAAATAAGTGCAATTGCTTCCTAGTCTGTTACCAAACATGCCTAGTCTGTTACCAACCATGCCTGTTTGTAACATTTTTTTTCCACCTTAGAACTCCAGAGAGGAAACAATACAGAGATCCAGAGGTGCATACATCCACACAGAATGGTTGTGCTGTTCATGTTCAGGTTTTTAAAAACTTTCTTTTTAAACACTTGGTCCCCATGCCATATTTTAATCTGTTCCTGAAACTCATCACAGTTTTCTTAGATGTTTCCTATATTTGTATAGGAGATGAGAGTTCAAGAAAAAGAAGTACAAAGCTAGCTTGGATTTCATGTTTCTTGAGATCCTGACTTGGCCATGACACTCATTGGGCAAGTCACATGCTCTCAGACTTGGGGAACGGCAATGGCAAACCTTTTCTGAACAAATCTTGCTAAGAAAACCCCAAATAGGTTCACTTTAGATTTGTCATAAGTCGGAAATGACTTGAAGGCACATAAGAACAAGAGCAACAAATTGAATATGTAGCGCTAAAACATGGGGATATGTTTTTTGTATTGCATCTGTGCAGTAGAAGCACAATGGGAATTTTGGTGCCGTCTCTTGTAAAATTGTTGAGTATTTTAACAGATACAGTGATACAGTGAAATGTTCTGTTTCATGAATTCTTAGGTTGCAGCTACACAGTGGAATTAAAACAGTTTGGCACCCCTTTAACTGTCATGGGTCTATCCTATGGAACCCTGGGATTTGTAGTTTGGTGAGGTATTTAGCCTGGTTTGTCAGATAGTGCTGGTGCCACACCAAAGTACAAATTCCAGGATTCTATAGGATAGTATTGGCAAATAAAATGGTGTTAGCTTTAATTTTGCATTGTGGATACACTTCTAGACAGTTTTTGAATAATTGCCATTTTATTAGCTGAACACATGTGCTCACATGTGTTAGCCATGATAATGTAGTTTTTTTAACATTAACTTTACATTTCTTCTACTCATACCTGGGGTACCATCATTTTAAGAATTATTATTTTGAGTAGACATGTGAAGTTAGGGAGAAAGAAGCCTTGGTTTCTGTCCCTGCTTTAGGACTTGCTTTTGTTTGTCTTCTCCTCCACTGTAGTTTCAGAGCCTGGGAGAGCTATTTTGGGGGCAAACAATACATCTGGACCTCTATAATCCACCAGCAGCCATGTTGGCTTGAAACTGTATTCTGAAATGTAACTTTTTTCAAGCATGTGGGGGAGGGTTGTTGATCAGTGTCCAAATACAAAATATATATATATATATTCCTCAGGAAGTATAACTATTCATTTGGTGTATTTCAGAAATCCATATCTTTGTGATGAATCACATATATGAATAATATATTTGATAGTACAGATAGTTTTCCTGCATTTTCTCTCTTTCTTTGTATGGACATGAGGAAGGGCTTTTTTCTCCTCAAGGAAGTAAGAACAGAAAAAGAAGTAATGATGTAAAAAGACTGGTGTCTATAGAGTCACTCATTGATCTGAATTAACTTTGTAAAGATACCAATTTTCTGATGTTTCAGAATATCACTGATGAATTGTTCTCATTTCCTTCTAGACCTGTATGTTCTCCCCACACCATCCTTTTACATAAAACTTTTGTTCTTTTCCAAGTTGTCAAATTGATGAAATAGGCAGGAGTAGTGTTCTGAAATATGTATCAATGTTATTTTGAAAAGAAAAGCAACAACATTTTTTTCTTAAAAATGTTTATGTCCAGCTGCATTCTTTGGAAGTTATGTGCTAATCAAACTCCCATTCTCTTCTTGCATGAACACATAAGGATTGTTTATTGGATTGTGTCTCAGTTATATTATTCACATTTTGGCTAAAAGTAGATCAGGATCTACTCATTTTTCTCTGGAAGTGTTGCAGTATGTTGGCCAAATTTTCTAACTCTTATCTGTTTAATGTTATCTAGAACTAATGACAAGGGTCTAAAACATACTGCACAAATAATCCAGTTTCAGACCACTTTAATTGCTCTGACTCAATGCTAGGAAAATCTGGTAACTGTAGTTTTGTGAGACATAGCCTTCTATGTCAGAGAGCTCTGGAATAAACTACTATTCCCAGGATTTCCTACCACTGAGCCAGGGCAGATAAAATGGTCTCAAACTGGATTATTTCTGCAGTGTGTTTTGGACCTAAGTCAAAGGATATAATGCAAAGTCTAAATTGTGTCAATAAGATTTCAGGGAAAACCCATCAATGTAACCTTACACCAAATTTATCCTCCAATTACATAGGAAGAAGAATAAATTGAAAGATTCTATGGTGAAATCCAGGAGGAAATTTATCACATATCAAAATATAACTTCTTGTTAATCGTAGGTGATTGGAATGCAAAGATAGGAAACAAAGCAGTATCAAAGATTTGGGGTAATTTGCCCTATTATCAAAAAATGAAATGGACACTGACTGAATTTTGTGAGACAACAGTTTGTCCTTCAGAAATACATTCTCCAAGCAACCTAAGAACATGATATGCATGGACATCGCCTGATGGCCAATATAGAAATCTTGACGGACTGCAAGAAATAATGCAGCTTGAGTCCACTTTAACTGCCCTGGCTCAGTGCTAGAGAATTTGGGAACTGTAGTTTATTGTGGCACCAGAGCTTTCTGTTAGAGAAGGCTCAATGTCTCAGAAAAAAATACAATTGCCATGATTCTCTAGCACTGAGCCAGGACAGTTAAAGTGGACTCAAGCTGCATTATTTCTGGCAGTCTGTAAAAGCCCTTAGTTCATGAAGAGCAAATGGTAAAGATTTAATAGGCAATAATCTGTATTATATTGAACATATAAAAAGAGAAGTACTGTGTATTAGCAAGTATGTACCATATATACTCTTGTACAAGTTGACCTCATGTATAAGTCAAGGGAAGATTTTTAGAGCCAAAATCATGGATTTTGGTATGGCTTGTGGATAAGTTGAGGGTAGAATTTAGGAGACAGGTTTTAAGATTGGCTTGAAAGTAGAATTGGAGCGGGGGAAAGAGAAGCTTAGTTTTTAGGGGAAATGCAAGAAGGAAGGGGATGAGAAGCTTGGAGATTGGCTTGAAAATGCAGGGGATATAGTGAAATGCAAGGAGGGGGAGGAGGAAGAGGAAAGGTTTGGAGATGGGCTTGAAAGTAGAGGTAAAATGCAAAGAGAAGAAAAGGTTTGGAGATCGGCTTGAAGTGGAGGGAAAATGGTGAAATGCAAAAAGGAGGAAAAGGAGGAAAGGTTTGGAGATAGGATTGAGAAGGGAATCACCAGACACTGGTGCCTCACAGCTCTTTCAGCAATAACTGCTGAAGCATGAAGAGTGTGGCATTGGGGCTGCTTTTTAAGACAAATTAATGGGCCCTAGAGATTTATGAGCAATGTTACTGTACGTTGTTGTTGTTGTTATTGTTATTGTTAACTTCCCTTCAGTCGATCTCAACCCATGGTGACTCTATTGACCCATATATGTCGACCCCAGTTTTTAGAATCAATTTATCAACTTACAGTCCAGTATATATGGTAACTGATAACACTGGGGGGATGCAGATGGCACAAAGCGCTGTCTTGGAGCCAGGGAAAGGGGAGGGGCAGCCACACGATGGCCGCCCCAACCCCTTCCTGAGGATGTCATTGGGGCGTGCACCGTTCTGCACGGCGAGCTCCTGATGACGTCCTCCCGGCGCAACCTCCACTCTCGCTGTGCTGGAAGAGGCACAGAAGAAGTGCTCAGCACCTCTTCCGGTGCCCTTTCTGCCGCTTCAGGGAGGAGCGTCATTTTGGCGCTCCTTTCTCAAACGCTGACACAGTGGATTGCATATGTATCAGCAGCCCCAGTCCTTGGTTTCTCGGGGTGGCTCACGCCCGCCTGTCTGTAAAGAGGCCCATAGTGAAGCAGGGAGAGTCTATATTCAAATAAAGAATTAACCAAATAGAAAGGAGTAGAATGGATTGTAAAACGCCTTTAGACCTTTAAAATTTATAAAGCACTGTGAGAATATAATTGTAATGAAAATGAATGATGGAAAACTGCATGAACCATTAAAAATGCCAAGTCTTGAAAAAATATAGGAGGATATATTATTGCTCTATCACTCTCTACAATGTAAAGGATTTTTTTAAAAATAATGACTAGGTGGTACATTACATCTAAAAATTGTTTTAAAGTGTAGTATGGTCATGCTAGAAATGGACTGAAATAGGAAGATACATAATTTGTAGAGGGCTTCTCCCAATCATGATAAACTATTGGTCTAATAGTAGAAAAAAATGTTGCTGCTGCTGCTGTTGTCATTATGTGTGTACCCTGCTTTCACTGGGACTCAGACTGGCTTACAGTTTAAAAGAACAATCATAGAATCATAGAATCATAGAGTTGGAAGAGACCACAAGGGCCATCCAGTCCAACCCCCTGCCATGCAGGAACTCCTAATCAAAGCATCCCCAACAGATGGCCATCCAGCCTCTGCTTAAAGACCTCCAAGGAAGGAGACTCCACCACTCTCTGAGGGAGTGTGTTCCACTGTCGAACAGTCCTCAGGAAGTTGAGGTGGAATCGCTTTTCCTGGAGCTTGCACCCATTGTTCCGGGTCCTAGTCTCTGGAGCAGCAGAAAACAAGCTTGTTCCCTCCTCAATATGACATCCCTTCAAATATTTAAACATGGCTATCATATCACCTCTTAACCTTCTCTTCTCCAGGCTAAACAGCTCCCTAAGCCATTCCTCATGGGGCTTGGTTTCCAGACCCTTCACCATTTTAGTTGCCCTCCTTTGGACACACTCCAGTTTCTCCACATCTTTTTTGAATTGTGGTGCCCAGAACTGGACACACTATTCCAGGTGAGGCCTGACCAAAGCAGAATAGAGTAGCACTATTACTTCTCTTGTTCTAGACACTATACTTCTATTGATGCAGCCTAAAACTGCATTGGCCTTTTTAGCTGCTGCATCACACTGTTGACTCAATACAATTAAAAACATACAAAAAGTGAACATTAAAATAGATTTAAACCATTCACAGTATTAAAACAATTCAAACCTCCAGTTAATACAATAAAATGCAATTTAAAAAGATACAAAGCTATTAAGAACAGTTCAGCTTAAAAAAATTCAACACTTTCTAGCCCCGTTCTTTCAAAACTTTCCATTTTAAAAGCCTGTTGGAATAAAAAGGGTTTTGTATGCCATGAAAGGACAAGGAAGGGAGCATTCTGGCTTTCTTGAGAGGGGAGTTCAAAAGTCTAGGAGCAGCTGCTGAGAAGGCCTTCTGTTGTGTGCCTACCAGCTGAGCTTGCAACATTGGTGGGACTGACAGAAGGGTCTCTCCTGATGATCTCAAGGCCTGGAGAGGCCCATACATGGAGATATATTCTGCTAAATAACCTGGACCTTGTCATATAGGGCTTTATAGGTCATCACCAGCACACTGAATTGTGCCCAGAAACAAACTGGCAGTGCTGTTGTAAGAGGACTGTAATATGATCTCTGTCCCAGTTAACCTGGCTGCAACTCTTTGGATCAACTGAAGCATCTAAACACTTTTCAAAGGCATCTGCAAGTACAGCATGTTACAGTCATCCAAACAGGATGTAGGTAAGGCATGTACCACAATGGTCAGATTGGACGTCTAAAGGAATGGGGCGCAGTTGGTGCACAAGCTGTAAATGTGCAAAAGCAAGGGCCTGAAATTCCATAGTTCAAGAAGCCAAATCATTAAAGCTGTGGTCACTCACTACAGGTATAGCTCTCCACATCTTCCAGCAAGAAAACTAAAATGGCAGAAATATTGCAGGTAACTGCAACAACCCCTTCACCAAACATGGTCAGTCACCCTAGATAGGGAGTGGTACAGTACTCTACCCTTCCTCTCATACTTCCCTGATATGTTGGCAAAGCCCAATCATGGAAGCCCAACATACATGCCCCCTTCACTCCCTTTCACCCACTGCCCCCCTCCCCTATTGGATTGTCTGGTTTTCCATTGCATTATTTGTGATCATGTTCTTGCTTTGCTGCAGTCCCATACTGGCACAGAGCTGTTTATATACTGGTGTGATGATGTGCATTTTCCACTTTGAATCGGAATATCCCAGGTTCTTTTTGCTTCCGCTTTAGAGCATGGCTTCGTTTCACTTTCTACCCAGTTTTGCCTCATGAGTTGTCTAAACAGCCAGACTTCAAAGCAGTTAGAAGCTATTTTATTTGGCCAGTGTGGACTACCCCAAGACAGCAGCTGTATAGAGCTAGCGGTTGCTGGTTCCATCCTCAGCAAAGTCAGACTTAGGGCCAATGCAGACTGTCCTAAAGGGCTGGCTTGGTGCTGGAGTTGGGGTGGGGCAACCACATGCTGGCCACCTAATGCCGCTCTCACGCTGCATGCCCAACCGCACGGTGCGCGGCATCAGGGTGCCCCATTAGTACAGTGTGCACACATGCTGCACCAAAGGGGCACAAAAGAGTTGTAGCAGTGGCTTTCTGCCACCCCAAAAAGAAGCGGCATTTGCGAGCTCTTTTTGGAGCAGCAAAAAGGAGGATCAGGGCCGTGGTGTGTGGTTGCATGTGGTTGCTGTAGCCCCGATCCAGTGCCCCCAGGGGTGGCACAGAGCTGCCCCTTAGGGGCCATCTGCATCGACCCTCTCAGCAGAAGGCCTGCCCTGTAGACCATGAGCTCAGGGAGAACACCTAGTCTAGGGAATTTGCCAATTTATCTTATTCAGTCTCTTCCACCAGTCCCATGCAAAGCATCTTTTGTCCTTATCCAGGTTGACTCAACTATTTTGTCATAAAATCCAGCTGAAGCCTGAAGGAGCAACGTATGCACACTCAAGTCTAATCAGGTAGTCTATCAGTAAGCCTTATCAATGTGTCAACTACATAAACTGAATAAATTATGATATTATGAAGTCGTAGGCTTTCATGGCCGGCATCCATAATTTTTTGTGGGTTTTTCGGACTGTGTGGCCATGTTCTAGAAGAGTTTCTTTCTGACGTTTCGCCAGCATCTGTGGCTGGCATCTTCAGAGAAAAACTATGATATTGTCTGCCTCCCCTCCCCCCCAGCAGCAAGTCCTCCTGTATTGTTGGATGAGAAGATGTTATACTGGAAAGTGAGAAGAAATATATCTAAAACAGCATGCTGCAACATTTTTCCAGAATGTCAATGTTATCAGAATACGTTGTGGATCATAATATGCATAATATTTTGCAAACTGTATTTTAGCAAGGGGACAGTAGAAACAGCAAAACATAAAGCAAGTCTGTAGTAGTTGACAGTTTCTTGTAAACTACTAGATTTTAGAGTTATTGCTTTTTATAATGATCATAGTTTGCAGCAAAGATTTCATATTGCAGAGATAATTTGATTTACAGTACTAAAGTTGAATAGTTTAAGGAGCATTAATACTAGAACTTTAATGAAGTATTTGAAATGATTAATCCTAAAGTTGTTTTTTGTGTTTTTTGTTTGTAGCAATATTTCAGAAATAGTGGTGAAAACATATAACAATTTTATTACAGAAAAATGAACTAGAAAACAGAGTATATACAGCACTTTAGGCAAACAACAACAAAAACCACCACCATAAGTATAGTAGTTAACAGAAATTTACCAGTTGAATACAGTAGACGATAATTAAGAGGCCTGATACAACTGAATAATAACTACTTTGAGCTCCAAACAACAGTGTACAATGTATGTGTCAGAAGGAGAGATTATAATTAGTGTCAGTAACAATTTGCTATGAGTTAATTAAAAACTTGTGATAATTGATTATCCTGATTACTGAAATAAGGGTTTTGCTAGGATTTTTTAAGTATGC
>CM034706.1:51876126-51890701 GCA_020142125.1 Phrynosoma platyrhinos | reverse complement strand
GCTTTCAGTTTTGTTTCTGTTTTAAAGTCTCTGTCTCATTGGAGTACATAGCTGTTTCACTTAAAGGTGAGTTGCTGTTTTTTTTAAAAAAAAATAAATAAAACCTCCTTAGATATCAGGCTAGAGCAGATGACCAGGAGAAAGCAGCTCAGTCCTGCTTTTCCCCAAAGTAGGTCAAAACCCTGCTTCCCACATGGTCCATTGCCAAGGCAGGCCAAATATGTACTGCCCAATTGCACAGCACAGCACCAACCCACACCACTAGGTAATTTTTTTAGTTGCCTCCCCTCCATACATGCACACCGTCAAATGAATGAACACCATGAGCGACCACCCATGTACCTTGCATGTCCACCCAGATGCCAGCCCATTGGATGACGGCACCTTTGATTGGTTACACAGTCACACATATGATGCTCCACCTGTTCAGGGCATTATTGAATTGATGTGCCAAGTGATACATTGTCATAACAAAATCAACATAGGCTCCAAACATACATGGAGAGGGAAATCCCAGAGGTTTAAGCGGGGGTCAGGAAAGGAAGAGGCACTAGGGACCACATCGCAAACATATGAATAACTAATGTAGCACACCAGGGAATTCGAAAAGAAAATCAGCATGTGCTTTATAGACTATAGCAAAGCCTCTAACTGCATAGATCATGAAAGGCTATGGAATGTCCTGAAAGACATGGGAATACCAACACATCTGATAGTTTTCATGAAGAATCTGTACTCAGGACAAGAGGCTACTGTCAGAACAGAACATGGAGAAACAGAATGGTTCCCAAATGGCTTCACTGGAAGCCAAGATAATCAAACTGAGGCTGTCATATTTTGGACACATCATGAGAAGGAAGGACTCATTGAAAAAGACACTAATGCTGGGAAAGGTGGTGGGAAGTAGGAAGAGAAGAAGGCCACATGCCAGATGGATAGACTCTGTTAAGGAGGTCACAGGTATTAAGGAGTTGCAGGAATTAAGCAGAGCAGTGGAGGACAGAGGGTCTTGGAGATGTCTAATCTATAGTGTCGCCATGAGTCAAGATCGACTCGAGGGCAGTTAACAACAACGAAGTGATTTTAACAAAATTTTGAATCCTTTTTAGTCAGAAATACATTTCCACCAAGGAAACTCTGCATATATGAATGAATGTGGTTTAACTGATGCATAGAGAACTGTATATCTAAGAAATAATAAAATAAGATTTCCAAGATCCAAAACTGCTTAATTTCTCTGAGAAAATGCTAGGGAATTGTGGGAACTGTAATTCTGTGAGACATTTAGCTTTCTCTACCAGAGAGCTCTGGTGCCACAATACACTATAGTTTCCAGGATTCCCTAGCATTGAGTCAGGGCAGTTAAAGCGATCTCAACCTGGATTATTTCATCAGTGTGTTTTGGACCTATATTTTTTATTTCTCTCATCCACTATAATTGTTTCAGATTATTATTATTTATTTTTTGCATCTATGGTTAGAAATATAAATACATGTAAAACTGAATCCTTGATAATATATCCTTTCTATTCAATAGCATATGAACTTGCAGAACCTTCATTCATTTTAAAATATTCCATCAGATCTGTTGATAGTTGAGCCCTAAACTGTTCATCACTGAGAAGCAAAATATTAAATCATCAGAGACCAAAGGGGTTAGGATTATTAGAAAAATGCAATTCTAGACAAACCAGAGTATGGTGTTATATTATCAAGGATTCAGTTTTACTGCTAAAATGTATACTTTGTTACTGGAAAGATAATTTTTCTCCACCTGTGATCCAATGGATAGAAGAGCTAACAACACATGTAAAATTTGAAAGAATGATGTATAAAATGAAATTTATAAATGGACTTATGTGTGCACATCTAATTAATTTTTATTTTTATAGAAATTATGGCTAACATGATTATTTTTTCCTCCTTTTGTGTTTTTAGCTTTATGTTTTTGTTATATTGGAGCATTATTGTATGTAATTGAAACCTTTTTGAATGTAAATAAATTTTAAACTAAATTCTCAAAAATTAAAAAAAAATACAAAGTACCAAAATCAATTTGAAAGAGCTATGGTGCAGTTTAGGAAGGCTGGTGACTTGCATTCTGTAGATTGAAACATGGAACATTTTATATTTCTATTTTATATTGCTAATGAAAATACATAGTACAGTATTTCCAAATGTGTGAAATAAAGGTTAAAATTATTATTCAAAGCATCAGTGCCATTCACAAGAGTATCTGATATTGTCTCATCTGCTTTTTAAAAATCCTGTCAATATTTACATGCCATTATCACAACTCTAGTTGCAGTATAAATATTTTAGACTAAATGCACTGTTAGTCCTACCAAGAATAAACCCAGTAAAATTTTGATATTTTAATTGTTTATAATTCATTCCAATAGGCCCTTTGCAGTAAAAAGTTCCTAGGTGTGACTGTGGAAACCATAAAAAGAAAGAACTATTAGTAAGAAAAATACACTTATTATAATAATATTTTAAGCACATAATCCTAATACAGCAGTGATTACTACATATATGAAAGAATAATTCTAATAATAATAATAATAATAATAATAATAATAATAATATGATTTATTTATATACCGCTCCTGTGGCTAGCCAATCTAGGCAGTGTACAGCAATAATAAAATACAAACAGCAATAATAAAATACAAACAATACAAACAATATCATTCCCTCCTCCCCCCCTTAAAAATATATTAAATCAAATACAATTTAAACAGGTACAATAAACAAAGATTATTCAATAACAATTTAAAAATACAATACATTCAGATGTAGCAGCCAGGAAAATAATCAGAAGAAGAAAAAAATATCTAAAGCCAGATCTGAAATTAGATCACATTGGCCTAAAAAAGAAAGGAACTGACATGAGTGAGATCTCTTTTAAAAAGTATAAATAAGGCTTGTGTAATATAATAATAATAATAAATTTTTATTTATAGCCCGCCCCTCTGCGGAGCAATCGAGGTGGGTTACAGCATTATAAAGAGAGAACCCTATTGGATTAATAACAGTGTCCATTTGGTTTCATAATATGTTTCTTATCTTTGATATTGGGCTATATGTTTAATTAATTTATGTTACTAGGATTTACTTGTACAATGATGCTCCAGGATGCTCCTTACAGCGAACTTCACCTTAAAAAAGAATAATGTGATTTGTTTTTTGTATACTTCAGGTAGTGATAATAGTGATAATACTGAGTTTATTAAACAACTGCACTAAAACATAAATCATATCTACAATGAGCTTTTAAAATGCCAAAGTAGTTATAAGTTGATTAAATTGAACAATTTGCACTTTACACAAGGTATCTTGGGTTGACTGGTTACCCTGACAACTCTTCCTGGCTTTGAATGCATCAGCATGCCAGTGTGATGTGGAAGAGATTACTTTTGAAATAGTGGAATTAGTCTGATGTAATGGGATGTTGTTTGAGCTATTTCAGAGTACTTAATTCCATTATTCTGTACATTATTCCCATCAATGCAACATTATTGTCAAATAACAAGTAGATTTAGTCTAATCAAATTATCTTTTCACACATTTGTTATAAGCCTGTGATAGCAGTCTTTTGAGAGAAGAAATTTATAACCCAAACTTGAATAAAATATTTTATTATGAAGAATGAAGAAAGAAACCTAATTTCCTTTGAGTCAATATACATGAGAAATAAAAAAAAAATCTTAATACAATTTGCAAACAGTTGCTTGATTCGTCCCATATATTTATCTCCTGATACATACCGTAATCTGATGCGTATTTATGCTGTATTCTCTGTGTTAAACTTCATTAAATTTAAAAATAGTCCAGTTCAGTTTCTCATGAACAGATATTTTAGATTTCTTAAACAGCTAAGGTAAAAACTTTCGGTCAATGTAGAGGTTGTTAAGATAACTACTCAACTGTAGAGGATATTTTTTTAAACATTTTGCAAACTAATCCCACAATGTAAAAATAATTGTGAGTTTCCAATGCAGTACATTATACATAGCATCCTCACCTCTTCCTTCATTAAGGGGCTGAGTTATTTTTTGAAGTCAGATGATTTTAAAAGTAAAATTAAATTGATAGATGAAAGGAAAAAATACACAAAGCTTAACATTCAGAATGTACTTTGTAAATATTTCAGTCCTGCCTACAAGTGATTTACCTGAATATCACTATATAAACAACTTTATCTTACCCTTTGCTTAAATAACCATACTGAATTTTAGTTCTCAAAGCTTAAATTGCAAAGAGATGGTGAAGATAATACCATGAGGTACAATGGAATTGGGCCACAGTAAGGAGCAGCTCTGCACCGCCCCTTTGAGTGCCAGATCGGGGCCTCAGCAACTGCATGCTGTGGCCCCAATCCAGTAGTTTGTCAGCCCAAAAAGAAGCAGCAAAATGACATTCCTTTTTGAGCTGGCAAAAAAACCACCCTAGCTGCCATGGTGGCACTCGATTTCTTGTTTTCTTCAGCTCAGCGTGTATGAACGCTGCGCTGGAGGAGCATTCCCACACCACTCACCATCTGGCCAGATGGGCAGCATGACGGTGGCTTGGGGCAGAGTCAGAGCATGTGGTGTGCAGCTGTCATGCCCACACTTCAAACGATGTGGGCCCTTTTGGCCGGTCTATTCAGCCCCAGCATTATTAAAGTGGTAGTTGCTCTGTTCTCCCATTAACAAGAATAAGGTTGGCAGTAAACTGGGGTATCTGCCTTGTGCAATTTGGCTCATACTTGAGCTACACCTTCTGGATAGAGCTAACTATTGAGCCAAATTTCCATACAACTCATTCAACAGACTTACATCTTCTTCTCTACCATAAATAGTGTCTCATGTGCTGTTAAAAAAGCTCTTACCCAGCACTGCCAGCAGTAGTTACCAGCCTAGGATTTCAACAACAAACAAACAAGCTGAAAAATGTTCAACAGTGACTCCTTCCTCTGCACTAGAAGGACTCTTGTGAACCCACCATATAGCAGGTATCATTGCCCAAAAGCAATAGAGACTTTGCCCAAATACTCAACATTGGTGTAAAACAGACTGCCCAAAAATGGTGGATTGGGGCTGCTATGGAGCTGTGCACCACAGCACTGCAGCAACCACATGCTGTGGCCCCAGTCCAACTTTCTGCCAGCTCAAAAATAAGTGGCAACTGTTTGAGCTGGAAAAAAAGCCAGGTTTTCCCTTCTGCCACGGCTTTATGGCACCCCTGCAGCATGTGGTGTGTGAATGTCATGTCACTGGAGTGCTGTGAAGCCGGCCTGTGGGCGGATGGGTGGGTAGCAGGACTCCAGCTTCTGGGTGGCTTCAGAGGATGTGATGTCAAAACACCACACTCTGAAGCCACTAGGAAGCTGGCGCAAAGAGGCTTTCTGTTTCACCCCATTGTTATCTTTTTGTCTAACAGAATGCACAGCCAGAATGTATCTCTCTTATGTACCTGCCCAGACCCTGAGATCTTCAGAAAAGACCCTTCTCAGTCACACCACAGTCAGAAGCACAGCTGGTGGTTATGTAAGACAAGACCTTCACAATGCCCCAGCCTGTTCTATTTTCTAGTCAGCAAGTGAATCAGATGGTTGGAGTGCAAGAACTCAAACAAAGAGAATAGGAAGAGGGAAAATGGCTGCAGAATGTTGTCACAGAAGAAGAGAAATAGTGTGGAAAAGTGAACAGATATGAAGTCTGTAAACTAGTGGTTAGTGAATATAGGCATGTATAGGTTGGTAACTCTGCTATGTGCTCCTTTAAGAGTGTCTGGGGCCTGGACACTACTAGGATGCTGGATACAGTTTCAAGTTATGAGTCTTCAGCCTATTTCAGCATACAGGTAGCTTTGAAGCTGCAGCCAACCACTACAGCAAAAGGAAGTATAGCTGTCATTACTCATCACTTGTGTTCCACTCATGATCATTTGCACAGGATTGTTCCTTCTCAAAAGCTCCTCCTCCAAAATATGCAACTTCCTGTAGGGCCTAACATACTGCCTACCCCAACCTATGTGGTACAGAATAGAGCCCACAATCTTTCGGCACTTTACACTAAATGCTGGGCTTCTTGAGACTTTAAGAAGTTTAGACCAATGATTTTGTTTCATCAAAAGTCTCCTCTTCCTGTAAACTGATCCACATGAGGCAAGGCTGTCTTCTAAGTCACAATAGTAGCAAACCATTTCTTTCACATTTGAAATGTGGGGGGGGGGATTTCAATGTTTTGCTTTATTTTGAATTAACTGCATATTAAAATAATATATTTGAAAGAATAATGCACCTATGCAATCAGTATTCAAATGCAAAATTGCCATGGGCTCCTTCATACTACACCGTCTATACAGCACTATGGGGGGAAGCAGACGGAGGCGCCGGAAACGCCACCGGACGGAGCGCCGTGGGAGCGCAGCCTCCACACTGCTGTGCTCTGGCGGCGTCCCTGGAAGGAGTGCTAAATCAGCGCTCCTTCCACAAGACAGCGAAAGTGCGCCCTAAAAGCGTAGGGCACACTTTCCCTGCCTTTTCTGCCGCAGCGCGTGCGGACACTGTGGCGGGAGGTTGTCCCTGGAGCGCCGGCCGTGCGGAGGGCTGGCGGCTCCGAGGACGACCTCAGGAAGAGGAAGGGGCGCCGCGCGTGTGGCTGCCCCTCCTCTTCCTTGCCTCGAAGATGACTCAATTAGTCGTCTGCTGAGGCCTTTAGTCTCTATTTTAACTGTCATGGCAGCATCTCATGGCAAAGGCAAAATTGGAAAGGAGAGGCTAACAAAGTACCAAGGTACTATATATCCCCAAGTATTGTATACTGTTGTCATTTCCATATATTTAGAAAGATTTGAAGGATTGTTGAAAACTGCAGCCTGAATTTTGAATTCTGGAGTTTATTGTAAACTGATGTATGATTTATGCCAACTGAGGAAGATTCATATTATGAAATGGCTAAAAAAACTCCGGAGGTAGTTATCTGGCTACCTGAAAGATTTTGTCACCTGAAAGATTACCTCTTACTAGTAATTCATCATTGAGATAACAACCTTACTTTGCCACTTGAAAGATAGCCATTTACTTACAATTAACAGAACTACATTTACCATTTGGGAGATTTATTCCACCAGCCTCTAGTTACAACTATATGTTTTCAACAGCAGAGGCCAGGAGGACCTGGAATACTACTGGATTGGGGCCGCAGCAATCGCACACCACGGCCCCAATCCGGCACTTTGCTGCTCCAAAGAGAACTGGCAAATGCCACTCCTTTTTGGAGCAGCAAAAAGTCACCCTTGCCACCACGGTGGTGGATTTCTGCACTCCTTTGGCAAAGCGTGTCTAAACACTGCACCAAGGAACACCCTGACACCACCAGCCATCTGTTTGGATGGGCTGCGTGAGAACAACATGACAGATTCGGGGCGGCTGGCATGAGGTCGCCATGCCCAGACTCCACCCCCAGGCCGGCCCTTTTGGCCAATCTGTACTGGCCCTAAATCATCTAACTTTCCAACGATTTAAAATGACATCTTTAACAGGTCTAGGTGATCCCCTTCTATTTATGAAAGATGAGAGAAGGATAACTATTCAGAATGTATTTGGAGAAAACCATGTCGCTGGATAGTGACATCAAATTTTCCTTGCCAGTGAAGAGATAACATATTAGGGAAGTGGGTTCTGGGATATTTTTTAAGCTCTCTGTACACAGAGATTGACATTTGTTGTCATGGAAAGCATTAAATATGCAGAATTTTATTGTATTCTGAAGAGAATATTCAAGAGCAATATGGTATTCTTGGGCTGCCAGAATACTAAAAAGCTAGTTCTAACCTTGAGCCTCAAACAACTGTCCATGCTGACTGGGGGATTCTGAGATCTGCAGTCCAAAAATAAATCTTTTCCAAGCTCTAAGAGGCACCATATGGTTCAGGAGCACTGTCATAAAATGTACGTATGGAAAAATGAACAAAACATGAAATGGGGAAAATCTGAAAAGTGAACAAAATGTGTTTCTTTGAATTGGCAGCAGTATAATACCTTTTATGAAACATCATTCAGAATTTGTGTCATTAACATTTGACACTTTAAGAAACAGACAAAAATACAGTGATTTAAAAAAGTCTTGTAACAACTTTTCCTTTTTACAAGCCTCACTCATTTAAGGCTTAAGGTTAGAAGAATTTAAATGCCAACATCAAAGAGACAGAAATATGACTCATTTCTGTACTCACTGGACACAGCAGTAATTTTAAGTCTAAAGCACAACATGAAGAAGTAAAAGAAAATGAAATTTGTAGAAGAATTCAGAGAAAAATTGCCTATGTACCATGAGAAATCTGTGAAAATAAATTATGGTGTTCACTTAAGGCAGCTAAAGCTAAGTGCAACCATACCCTAGTTGGCAAAAGCTCTGATGGTGAAGTTTCTTTTTACTCAGCCTTTTATTGGTTTTCTAACTTTTAATCCTCTAAAGTTAAAACTGCTGCCTCATCCCAATTCTCTTTCCAGAACAATTATCATTAAATTATCATTTCTGTTCAGTTTTTTTTCTAAATCTGGATATAGTGCCTTCTACAATCATTATAGTTAATTTATCTAATATTAACATATGATAGAATTTAATAAGCCAATCATCAACGGTTGGAGTATCATAATTTTTCCAGTTCTAATCATAAGTTAACCTTGCAGTCATTACCATGAATAAAATAATCTTTCAATACTTTTTGTCTGTCTTCTCATTTAGCATACATAACATATTAAGGAGATATGTCTCTGGGTACATTGGTATTTTTACATCTAAAATTTTAGAAATCATAGTATGTTGACCAGAATTTTTTAGCCTTAGAACATCACCACTACATACGATAAAAGGTGTCCAGAATTCCTCTGTATTTCCAGCAGTTATGATCTTTGTTTTTATGTATTTCAGTTAGCTTCACCAGTGTGAGATGCCATCTAAACAGGATTTTATAATAATTCTCCATTAGATCATAATGTAATGTAAATTTTATATTTTCCTCCATGATTTTGGGAAACATCTACTTTGTTAATTGAGATATAGCTGTCATTAATATTGTGGGGAGAGATGAGAACCTACATTCTTAAAGCCCTGATTTTATTTCATTTTATTTTTAAAATTTATTTTGCAAACAGTTTATGGGCTACTTTTTCATGGACTTGTATTTCCCTAGCCACTTCATGTGCTAGCTCAAAATTACTCTACTGTGCTGGCTGCAAAAGCAGGAATTGCTCCATCTTATCATATTGGTAAGGATGACAGTGTATGTGTACAGAGATGTAAAGCCACAAGATGATTATGTTCACTAAAAAAAAAATATCGAAAAGCCTCTGTACATTCTTCATGGATCAGATAGTTTCCTTTTAAAGTTTAACTCATCTTTGTAAATCCTCTTTTCTGTATGATGAACATACAATCAGTCCTAAGATCACATGGGACTTAGATAGAGTTCAATATGTCATTATAACCACTTGGCCTCGTGCCTGTAAAATATGAAAATGATTTATAAAACATAGTAGAAACCATTTCATCTCCTGAATGTATTCTGAAATATAATTTGCCAGCAATTAAAATCCCAGGCAATGCAAACTGAATTACTTTCCCCCTTGGGGCTCCCAACACCATTTAATTTATTCTTGTTTTATTCTTTAGCATTTTACTTTCTGATAAGTCTCTTAGGAGAAATGAGATGCTAGCTTTTATTCTTCAAGTGATTGTCACAAGTGCACTAGTAATTAGTAAATTCTCCTGGCCAAAATAGCAGTCTTTCTGTCCTCTGTGTCAAACCATAAAATCTTACCCAATATGTCATAATAATACTTGAATGTTAAATAGAAATTATAATACAGTCTGCATGTCTTAAAGAAAAACATATTTTCCCACAGAAATCATGTGCATATTGCAGTTGGCAATCTTAGTGATAGAGTGGCAATTCTTGGTAGAAATGCAAGTCCTTACAGAATTATCCTATGCTTATTTACTAATCCACTGTATTCAATGGGTTTCAGTCAAATTAAGTTTATCAGTGTTTGAGATCCTAAGCACATTTACCTAGACATTAGTCCAACTGACTACAGTATATCTTTCTTCCAAATAACAGTTCAGATAATTAGCTGGAGAATTTATATTTTTCTTGTTCTAATTTGCTAATTGTGAATATATTTAAGAGAAGAGATGAAGATAGTACAGTTGTCCCTCCTGTTTCATGGGGGATTGGTTCTGGACAACCCCCCCCCCCATAGAATGGAAAAACTGAAAATATCCAAGCCCTGTTGAATATAATGGCTATGCACTCTTTCATGCAGCCCTGTATGTACTCCATAGGCGTGTGTGCCATTTTGTCCCTCCTGGCTTTCTGTCCACGGAAATTCAAGACTGTGAATGGGAAGTACATGAACTAGGAGGGATGACTGTATTAACTTCTACACTGGTAGTGATCTACATGACTTGAAGCAATTGCAGATCTATATTTGTACCATCTCAGAAAGAAATCATGATTTTATCTTGAACAAAGTGTAGTATTTGATTTCCTTTCGATGGTGAGTGACACAGTTTTTAGCATTTTGGAACCTATGAGATCAGCAGGACTTACTCACAGGTCTATTATTGTAGTCTTATTATATTTACTGTTGTTGTTTGTGTAGTGCAATTAATGGATATTTTTTAAAGTAATTATAAATATTAAAGTTTTTTTCTTTGTAGAAAAAAAATCAGTAATTAAAGGTTGCTTTCACAATTCTCCACCCCACATCTGTTGTTTATATCTGAATGCTTTTCTGCTCCACTCACTCTAAATGAACTCCACTCACTCTAAATGACCCTTTAAATTCCATCTACTTCTCCCCCAAATTGCAAAAATTATAGCCACTTATAGAGTTTGTAATCCAAAATAAAGCTCTTCCTCAGGTTTGAGGGTAATAGCCTGTACAAACCGTCCAAAAGGGCTGGCCTGGAGGTGGAGTTTGGGTGGGGTGACTGTACACCAGCCGCCCTGATGTTGCCATCATACCGTGTGCCCCACCACATGGCACGTGGCATCAGGGAGCTCCCTTGGCACAGTGTTTGGACACGCTGCACCAAAGGAGCACAGAAGAACTGCGACAGTAAGGGCGGCTTTTTGCCGTTCCAAAAAGAAGCGGCATTTGCCAGCTCTTTTTGGAGCAGCAAAGAGCCAGATTGGGGCTGTGGCGTGTGGTTGCTGTGCCCCCCAAAATGGTCCAACCTAAAACATGCTTTTTTAAGTAGGAGAGACTGAAAACACTTTATGATGCAGTACAGAGGAAAATGGTTTGCTGATTGGTTCTTCTCTTGTATGTCTTAGATTGGAGTTGATCTGGAACTTTTCATTGCCCAATTGGAACAAAAAAGGAATATTACAAGAATAAATCCATAGTGGGATGAGATGGAATCTGCAGATGATTGGTTCCTTTGGTATTATGCTTTGCTAACAAATCTCTCTTTAAAGCAAAAAATGGTAGCTAGTTGTACTGGAATAATTGATTCATCATAATCTTTGCAGACATCCCCATTAGTGAAGTTTTTTAAAAGTGAGTTCGTTATTTCCCTAGCAGAGACAGAAGTTAAATCAGTCAAACCCCAGAATGTCATCTCTGCTTAATGTTATGATTCTATACATTGTTTGACAGGTTGTGTTAAGCATTTTTGTGTGTGTGTCATGATGAAAGAACAAGAAGTGTTTTTCTTTTGTTTATTTTTAAAAACTTGGCTGAAATTCTGTACCTTGTTATATCTGCTTATTCTCTTTGTCGTTGGGTTGATTCATCACAAATCCTTTTGTACTCAGAACAAAATCCTCATGCATCCTGTCAAATTGAAGTAACTGTCCTATTAGATGGATATATTTTATAAAAACTTGGTAGCAGCAAGGATATGGCACATCCTTGTTCAGTGATGTTTATACATGCATGTAAGCAGAAATAAAGATCAATGGGAGTCTTTAACCTAAAGTTGTGATATGCCCATATTGCTCTTATTGAATATTTTCCTACTCAGATGAGTAGGTATTTCTGACTAGCTCAAAACTCCAAATATAAGCTGTAGTGGTTTGAGTGTTGGACTAGGAGCTGGAGTAGAACTCTGGGAGACCAGGATTCAAATCCCTTCTTTGCCATGAAAATCTACCAGGTGATATTGGGCAAATTACCCTCTCTCAGCCTTAGAGGAAGGCAATGTCAAACCTCTGTGTAAATCTGACCAAGAAAACCCTATGATGGGGACACCATAAGTCAGAGTCAACTTGAAGGCACATAACAACAGTTGGCTCAACCACGCTCACTGTAGATCTAAAAGGACACATGCTACTTTTACATATTTTTATTCTTAAAACACATCTATGAACATATGTTACAGAACAAAAATATGTTGGTTGATTTCACCACTCCATAGCAATGCCCAGTATACCAGTTACAATAAACTGGTATCTCCCAATATGGAGATTGGGGAAGTTAGGTTTTAAAAAAATTAAGGAAGAAAAGATGCTACTAGAGAAAAGGAAGGCTAGAGACCTGGAAGTCTTCAAGGGAGCTCAGGGGCTTGTGGCAGTGGTGAGCCATAGGGGCAAAAATTGATAGAATGAGGAAGGAAGGAAAACATGTCAATGGCAAAGGAATGGAAATTTGGTTGTCCCAAATTATACCAGAGCTGTTGGGACCACAATATTCAAATATCAAATGACCATGTGAGCTGAGGAACTGTAATCCAAAAAAAAAAAATGCATTTTTTGCAAGCTCTGGAGATGCCTTATTCATTTTAATGGATTCAGATTACCCATTCATTAAAGCTGGGCCAGGGAATGTGTGGCCCTCCAGATGCTGCACTACTGCCTCCATAATCCCTCACCATTGGTTTTGTCATTTAAGGGTGATGGGAGTTGTAGTCCACCAGCATATGGAGGACTACACATTCCTCACTTCTGCTTGAAAGGAATGTGGGTGCAGATCTTCTTCCTTCATTCAGATGAATGTGAAAACCCAAGGGAGTAGGGAAGCTCTGTATGTGCTTTACAATGTTTGTACTATTAAACATTGTTATATTGGGGTGATTGAATGTATTGTGCTGCTCTTTCTTACTCACAACAAATATTCTAAGGAGTTCTTCTTTCCCCTAGATGGCCTCTTTAGCAGGATATAATAGTAAATGGTCATGTTTTTTCCAGTTGAATTATTCCCTGTGTTGCAGGGTTCAATGTCTGTAACTTTTGCCCATTAGCAATCTTTTTTAGTCTAAAGTATGCTGCAAAATCTAATCCCTGAAGGTTAGATGAAAAGATTTTTTTTTCTCATTTCAGCTTCATTCAACTGGAGCTATGGAATAAATCAGCAATAGCACATGGAATCTAGGCACACAAACTGTCATTCTTACTCTTTTCCTGAAGGCAACAATTACTGATTTGAGCCTCTGTGAACATGTATGGTTTTTCTCTATTTCACCCCATTTCCCTGTATATTAATTTCCAGGTCTTTTCTCATTGGGTTTTGGAGATATAAAATCCCACAATAGATGATACAGCTAGTTCTTGATTTAGGTAGTATTTTTGTTGAATGACAACAATGAAATTAGAATAACCAGGTAAAAATGTTGAAGTAAATTAAGGATTTGCTATGTTCTTTTCAAGAGACTTGAATTAACCCCATGTTGTTCTAAGGCATTGAATGCTGAGTCTGCTGTATAAACCCATTAGCATAGTATTGCTGTCAATTGTTAGATGTCTCCCTACCAAAAAAAAAAAAAAAACCACAATATTTTTACCTTGATTTCACCTCTGTATTTTTAAAGGGATAGAAAACACAACTGATAGAAATCAAACCACATTCCACCACCTTTTAAGGAAAGGGTCTGTTCTGTCAAGAAAAGAACTTCCTGAAAATTTTGTTATGCAATTCATTCACAAAATTAGAGGGTAAGCTACAAAGGCTGTCAATCCCCATCTAAGTCAGTGTAAAAACACTCAAAATTAAGTGGATTGCAGTTTGTAACTAGCAAAAATATATATTATTTATCACATTAAAGCTAATGAATAGTAGTTACATAGGTTGCTGTGTCACTCATTGTTCTTTACATCACCATAACTCCATAGCCAGAATATCCATAATCAAAGACTTATTTTAAAAACAAATCTGAAACTTAAAAGAGACAACTGACTTTCATTTTTGACAATTAAGGGACAATTATATTTAGTTATTAGATACTGATACATATTCATCTACCATCTGTTGCAGAATCTGTACATCTTAGAACTTTAATAAATCTATATTTCAATAATAGATGTTGGAAGTGTAATCAAACTACAGGAAGTTGGCTACCTTTATGGTGGAATTGTGATAAAGTAAGGAAATATTGGATGACTATTCATAAGGTAATTTGTGAAATATTTAAAATAAGATATGACATGATACCAGAAATTTACTTATTGAATATGACAAATAAGATCCCAGAAAAAAATTGAAAGGAAATATGGGAGAATATTATTATATATGATAACCTCAGCTCAGATTACATTAGCAAAAAAATGGAAACAAAAAGAAGTGCCATCAACCAGTGAA
>CM034706.1:51824815-51847807 GCA_020142125.1 Phrynosoma platyrhinos | reverse complement strand
CCAAGCCATATAGGGCTTTATAGGTAATAACCAACACTTTGTATTGCTAATTGTTCTGCTAATGTAGCTGCACTGGATTCAATACGCAATAGCACAAGATGCACTGCATTTCACATTGGACAATTCTGCTAGATCCCTACCTTACACTCACTCTAGAAATTCATTTCTATTGTCAGAGAAATATGTTAGTGTAATGATACTGTTGGATTCAGAGCAGGAAAATTCCTTGTGACACCTGTAAAAACATACACAATCTAGTGCCAACCCCTCAGCAAAGATAATCAAAACTAATATTTTAGTGAGCCATGTCTTAGTATTAATACACTCCACTGAAAATCCACCCATATTTTGACAAATTCTTTTCCCCTACCCCCGCTTCATTTAATTCTGGTTTTCAACAGGATATAAATGTATGGGAAGCTAGTAGGATAAAACTAATTTAAAGTCAAGAGTTAATGCAGAATTAAATAGTTACTATAAATAAACCCTAAAAGAGATATTGAATTAATTTTGAAAATAAGCAGCAGCCAGATTTTTTTTTTTCAGATTTTCAATGAGCTATGGTATGGGTTATGTAAATATTTGGCTTCACACACATCTTTTACGTCTGTTCCTGAGAAGTCATTTCTGGACCAGACACCTAACTCTATAATTGAAAATCTGGTATTTTGTGTGGTGAAAAATATTCGACCTTCTTTGCTGAGAAACATTTCATTCTTTTAAAGTTATGTTGTATAAAGGCTCCCTCTGTAGAAACTCCAGTCCATATGCTCAAAGTTATCCTTAGTGTTTGTAGGGTGCTGAAGAGAAGTACTAGCAGTGCTAAACAAAACTTCATTTAAAACACATTATTATAATGTATTTATTTGCAATTTCAGAGAATGGACGCAGGTGATATCCTGTTGCATGATACATAGACAAACTAATTTCTTTTTTGTGGACCAATTCTTTTTGACATACTATTTACATCATAAATATAATATATACACTTATTTATTGCTGGTTTTGTGTATGTGTTTTAAGCTCTCTTCTCAAGTGCTGGTCAAATGACAGTGCTTCATTTTAAGAAATTAAGTATATTTTACTCATAAACTGAACAGTGTAGTCTAAATCCACTGTATTTAATCATAGTCATACATAGAAGCAATAGAAAATGTCTCAGCTTTCCAGTAAGACCCAAGGCAAGCCCAGGATCACGAGACTTTATACTGTCTGTCTTTCTTTTCTTCCAGCAAATCTTCAGATAGCTAACAGTCTTTGAGCATTTTTAGAAGTGAAGCTTTTATCCACTGTCAAATTCAGTCTATAATATGCATGGATAAACATTGACTATATAATGTATGTTCAGTTTCTTTCCATGATCCATCCCACATTAATAGATGGCACCAGTAGATGGTGAGAATAGTGAAATAATAATAATATTAATTTTTTATTTTTATTTTTTATTTTTAACCCACCCCTCTGCTAAGCAACTGGGGCAGTGTACAACAAGTTAAAACAATACAAGAATAAAACACCTCAATCAAATCACTCCCCCTAACCCACCCACCCCTTAGAGATTCAGCAGCACAAAAGAAAATGTTATATATGCCATCATCATTCTGATCTACTGTGCTTTGACAGTTTGACTGGCAAATATAGGACAAAAATGGGAGAGTGGAGCAAGGAAGTCAGCCTGTTTTATTAGGAGTAGTATCTTCCCTGACACTGTCCTTTCAGGGCAATCTTTGGATCTCCTAGTTTGGAATGGCATAGATGTGCTGTAGTGATTTAAGTGCTGGATTGAGACTTTGGAAATCTGGGTTCAAATCCCTACTTTGCCTTGGAAACCCACTGGATGACCTTGGGCAAGTCATGCTGTCTCCGCCTCAGAGGAAGGCAATGAGAAACTCCCTCTGAGTAATCATGCCAAGGAAACCTCATTATGGGTTTGCCTTAGGGTTGCCATAAGTCAAGAAATGACTTGATGGCACACAACAACAACAACAACAACAACAACAAACTTTGCTGCTAATTTTTGATAGAAAACCAAAGAAGAGTGACTGGATGAATGTGGGGAGGGTAACACCATACTGGAGCATGTACACTGGAAACAGAGCAAATCAGAAGATGTAGGAGTCAGTGAGAAAAAGAAAAAAAACACAACCAAGATTGTGTATTTAGTTGGATTTATTTTCTGCATTCAGGTTCTTTGCCCATTCATTGTCAGAAAGTGATGTCATGTTTGTGGAGAGAAGGCAGGTTAGAACCAGCCTTGGTGACGACCAATCAGGACTGAGCTGGTGACAGCCAATAAAATGTTGGGCTAAAAGGGGGGAAATTCCATTAGGAGCAGTGGGAAGTCAGATAGGGATTGGATTCCAGAGAGTGAAGGTCTGGTGGTGAAGGTTCCAGAGTGGAACAGGGTTAAGGTCCAGAAGAGAGGGGCCTAATGCCCATACTAAACTCCAAGTGAGGGAGTTAATAAAGAAAATATTCTGAGAGGTATTGATAGCCTTAGAAGCTGGTTAAGAAATTCAAAGGTACCCAAAGAAGGGCAAAGAGTGCCCTGTGGGGGTAATTGAAAGTGTTCCAAGGAAAGGAGTATTATTATTGGTAACTGTAACCAATTATAACAAGTTCAGCAAGACCAAGTGAAACATTGTTGCTTGTATTGTAAATAAAGTTTTGATGTTACTTTATGAAACACTTGTCTACAGTGTGAATGAATATCCACATAACTAAACCTTACACAAGATAGGTTATACCAAAGAGTTTTAGAAGAGAAGATTGGCGAAGGAGTGGCTCTTTGCATAGGAAGGTGGCAGGTGTGAGACAAAAAGGGTCTATGGTGTGGCCACGAATGAAAGAAAAGAAAAAGTGTGCATGACAATGTTCTTTATTGTTAAATAAATAAATAAATAAACCCATAAGTCCATTTATTTATTTCTCCATAAATAAATAAAGCCACATGTTCCTGCTGGAAAATCTAGGGGAATGAAACAGGGAAATAACCTGCTTCATTCTTTCATCTAATCCAGGGGTAGGCAACTTTTCCCCTTTAAGGGCCGAGGGACTTCAGCTCCCAGAAGCCTCAGCCATGTTGGCCATTAGTCCCATGTTGGCCAATAGCTCCTGAAATTCTGGGAGCTGACGTCCCTCGGCCCTTAAAGTGGAAAGGTTGCCTACCCCTGATCTAATCCAACCAATTCCAATAAACAAAACGGTTATTTTTTTAAAAAAAAACTGGATCAGCTCTGGTTTTAATGAATACACAGAATAGGAATTAACAAATCAAATACATCTACATAATAAAATCAGCACAATAACAATCTTCTTGCAGATATTTTGTGATAACAAAAGTAGATAAATTATTCACTGTAAATTATTCACTCAGCTATAATCACAGGCACAGAGGAATTGCTGCTACAAAGGGATCAGTTCAGGAATGAAAGTCCATGAGGTAAATGAGTCACTGAACATAAGACCCTGAAAAACTGGAAGAATAGGTAAAGGAAAGTGATCTCTTATTTCCTTGGTACATCCATCTTGCTTGCATGGTCAATCAGGCATTTTGTTATTCTCCCTGTCAGAAGCATGCCTGACTTAAGAATGTCCTGTGACCTCTTTTTTAAATCATATGCCTGACTTCAGTTTTAGGATGTGTGTGTGTGTAAGTGTATTTCAAATAAGTAAGTTTGGCATAATTATTTCAGCAGGCAATAATCGGCTTCTAGACACTAAATACTGGGTATGATCCAACAAAAACCACCTGGAAATGCTAAGGGTGTATGCACTATCTAGTGCTTCTTTAAAAGGTTCTCATCAGATGTTTTACAGGAAAGAAATGAAGTGAACATGAATTTAGTTGCCATCTCTTCTTAAACAGCTGATGAGAAACAGTTAGTTTAATTGGGTATCATGTATAACACCTGCTTATGTGCCTTCAAGTTGTTTCCCGCTTGTGACAACTCTAAAGCAAATATATCATGGGGTTTTCTCAGAAAGATTTGTTCAGAGCGGGCTTGCCATTGCCTTTCTCTGAGGCTGAGAGAGTATGACTTGCCTAAGGTCACCCAATAGCTATGGGGGGATTTAAATCCTGATTCCTCAGTGTCCTAGACCAGCATTCATTGCACTATTTCACACTTCTTATATACCTTTCCACAAAGAAAGATGGTCATGAACATATTTGTCTGTATATAAACACAGAAATGTTTTGTGCTGTATTACAGCAATGTATCTTCAACACAGATAACAAAGAAATCAAAATAGTTAAAGAATTCCCATACTGAGGATGAAATATTGATCAAAATAGACACTGCAATCAAAAAATCAGAAGATTTGGAATGAGGAGACCAGCTACGAAAGAACTAGATAAGATCCTGAAGTTTAAAGATATACAACTGAGCACTAAAGTTAGAATTGGCCAAACCATTGTATTTCCTATCACCATGTATGGATGTGAGAGCTGGACAAGAAAGCAGATAGGAGGAAAATCAACTCATTTGAGATGTGGTGCAGGATGAGAGTGCTGAGGATACTGTGGACAGCAAAAGACAAACAAATAGGTGCTAGAATAGATCAAGCCTGAACTCTCCCTGAAAACCAAGATGATGAAACTGAGGCTGTCATACTTTGGCCATATCATTAGAAGTCATGACTCACTAGGAAAGACAATAATGTACTGTCACCAAGGCATGTACCACTGTGGCCAGATCTGACTTCTCAAGGAACAGGCACAGTTGGAGCAGTAGTTTTAACTATACAAAAGCACTCCTAGTCACTGCTGATACCTGGGCCTCCAGGATCAGAACTGAATGCAGGAGTACCCCAAAACCACAGATCTGTGATTTCAGAAGGAGTCTTAACACAGGCTGAATTCCTATTCCTGGATCTGTCTTTTAATTGTCTAGGATCACCTTTGTCTTGTCTGGATTAAGCTTCAGTTTGTTTGCTCTCATCCAGTCCATCATATCTGCCAGACACTGGTTTAGGACAGGAACAGCCTCCTTTTAGGTGGAAAACAGTGATAGAGCTGGGTATAATCAGCATATTGGTGATTCTAAATTCCAGACAACCTCACCCAGTGGTTTCACGTAGATGTTAAATAGCATAGGAGGCAACACTGGACACTGAGGGACCTGACAGACCAATGGCCAAGGAGTCAATCACTCAGCCCCATACTCTGAAAGCAGCCCTCCAGGAAAGGATGGAGCCACTTCTAGCCCGTCCTATAGAAGCGACTCAGAAGAATACCATGGTTGTCGGTTTTGAAACCATGATATTGGTTTTGACAGTATTGACGGCTGCTGAGAGGTCCAGCAGAACCAACAGGGATGTAGTTCCCCTGTCCAGTTCCCTGTATAGGTCATTCACCAAGGGAATCAAATCTGTTTCTGTCCCATTGTATAGGATATAGAGATACACACACACATGCACACACGTCCTATTGCATATTATATAGAAGAACTGTTTAGTAGAGTTGCTGTGTTAGCGCTAACTTGTGCAACAGGTTTCAGGTTGCTTAGTAATCTATATTCAAACTATATTTAAATACATACATATCTCCATGCTGATAGGAATCAAGAATCTTAATTGTGGGAAGAATGTACATCTGGTGTGTATTAGGAAAATTAAAATGTCTAAGGTTTCTCTCATCCTTATTTTTGTTCATTATAAAAAGTAAGTGATAATTGTATTGAGTGGGCAGCTAGATTGCATGATATGAGTGAATTTATATAGTAAAATGACTGTACAATTGTTTCCCCATAGCTCAAATCATTTTCTTCACTAAAAAGATAAAATATTGTAGCACAGTATCATCAAAATACCAATACAATAATAATAATAAAAAATATTTTTTTCATTCAAAAGCCCTGGCAATGGTGCAAGGGATGCTACCCTTTTTACCCTGGAGGTTCCATTCTTCTGGGGCAATAATGGGAAAAACCTGATTCTTGGCCATCAAGACTGAAATCTTTTCCAGCAGTGAAGAAAGAATAAGTCCTCAGTGTGGCATTGAGCAATAGACTAAAACTCTGGAGACTCAATTCCCAGTTTGGCTGTGAAACCCACTGGGTGACCTTGGGCGAGTCACACTGTTTCAACTTTAGGAGAAGGCAATGCCAAACTAATCAATTGAACAGAGCACAGGACAAAATTGCCAACCAACATGACTGACCCCCAACAAACTGAAGATGTGCCTGCTGTCAAGAAATACTCTGCTTCTGTTCAAGCTCTTCAAGGGTAGCCTTATGTAGAGTACACTGCAGTAATCAAGCCTGAAATTAAAGCATCATGGAATGTTGGCACAAGGTCTGTCTTTTCTAAGAGAGGAAAATATCTTATTAACTGAAAATGGCACTCCTAGCAGCTACTCAAGTTTATTTGTCAGTGAGCAACGTCTGACCCAGGAGCAGTGGCGTCACAAGGGGGTGCTGGGAGTGTGTACTGCACCAGGTGACACCGTAAAGGGGGAGTGACACCACTGCTTTTCAGACACCTACCTTTTGACAGAAACAAGCTGTGTCATTCATCTGCTTCTCTTTAAAAATGCTTTAAGAGATGGTGGGAGTGGGGTGAATTATCCTTTTAAAATTATCCTTTTAAAATTTTCTTTAAAAACATCCCATTTTAACCAAATGTTCACTATGTATATGTAAATACATTTAGGTTGTGCACATGATATTGTAATTTGGAGGTATAATTTTAATTTTGCTAGTTGCTTATGTCACAGCTATTAGCATTACATTCATTGGTATATGAGAATTACGATTTACAAGTAACGTTAGTGAAAAAAAAACCCCATTACTTAGGATTCTGTATGGTGTGAAATGGGAGGAGGTCAATGGAGGGGTGACACCATGAGTCACTAGTGACGCCACTGCCCAGGAGTACTGCCACAGTCTTTATTAAGCCCTATAAAATTGAAATGACAAATCTTTGGGTTGATGTGTCTTAACACAGAGACAGCCCATCAAGCCTCTTATAGGGAGCAGGCCACCTGATTTGCAATATTCAAAAGGGATCAAAATTATCCCTTAACTTTCACAGGATCATTGTGTTAAATGAATTTCACATCTCTTTCTTTTTCATTTTTGTGAGTTCAGTGAACTTTGATTAAATTAAGTGTTTCATCAGGTTGTGCAAATGGTATATTTTGTGTTTGATGTAATGTATATTTGAAATGTGGCTCTGGAGAAGAGTGTTAAAGGTACCATGGATAGCCAAAAAGACAAACAAATTGGTCTTGCAACAGATCAAATCTGAACTCTCTCTGAAGGCCAAGATGACTAAATTGAAGTGGTTGTAACTCAGACACATCATGAGAAGGCAGGACTAGCTATAAAAGACAATAACACTAGGAAATGTGGAGGGCAGGAGAAAGAGAGGAAGACCATACACCAAATGGAAAGACTCAATCAAGGAAACCACAGCACTGAACCTGCAGGACTTAGGCAGAACTGTTGAGGACAGAGAGGCTTGGAGGTCTCTCATTGATAGTACCACCATGAGTTGAAGTCAACTCAAAGGCAGTTGACAACAACAATTGCTACCTACCTACCTACCTACCTACCTACCTACCTACCTACCTAAAACTTTGATATCTATCTGAGGGGAAAAAAAGACTAGGAAAACCTCAGGAAAAAAGAAGGAACAAATAAAACATTCTGAATAACTAAGGTGGTGAATCTTTAGGAGAAAGCACAACTCTTTTGAATATATCAGGTATTAGGGAAGATACTGTTCAAATTTTGTTCACAGCTGAAGGATTTCTTTCCCAACAGACTAGTGCTATCACACATTCATCAAGCTTAGCTTAGCAAGCTTTTCCTCTATTCTTTGGCAACTAGTCTAACCTTTACTTTATTTCACATTTATCTGAAAAATTTGAAAGGATTATTGGATTTATAGAATGTTGCTGCTTTTCTCCACCACCACCTCAACCCCCATCCAGTCATATTTATGAGGCTGTGAAGCCTTTGGAAAAAGAAGTACAATAAAACATGGGAGTGGGAAGTTGAGCTCAGCTTCTCACTTTCTTGAGAGACAAGAGGACTCACATTATTCCATGTCCATGCTAATCACCATTTCATGACCTATTCCTCTGAAACTGCCAGCATGAAACTTCGTTTCAGGCAATTACTTAATGGTGATAGTCTGGGAGGTGAGTGGCCTATTGCATATTTTCTATAACTGATATGAACCCATTTCCACAGCTGGTGCCAAGGATGCAGCAATCTCATTCTTGCTGAGTTTCTCAATTTTCTGCCAGTGTTTCCATTCCATTCCATTCCATTTTCTTTATCACATGCATGGCAAAGTAAATTAATCTGAGGGGCTGATGGTTACTCAGGACTAAAACAGTGGAGTGAATATTGTCTGGGATAAGGGCCTTGTCCAGACTCTAGTCATTGCCTGACATCATCCAGAACTACTTCATTTCATAAATGAAAACTGAGGGCCTTTGCAGACTGCCAGAAGTTGTGCAAACTGAGTCCACTTTAAGGGTTAGGGTTAGTGCTAGGGAATCATGGGGATTGGTGTTTTTTTTCTGAGACATTGAGGCTTCTCTGTTAGAGAGCTCTGGTGCCACAATAAAATACAGTCCCCATGATTCCCTAACCCTAACCCTAACCCTTAAATTAGACTCAATTTGCACTATTTCTACCAGTCTGCAAAGGCCCTGAGAGACATAAGGCTGAGCAACGTCAGATTGTGGGCAAAACAGTGTGGGCAGGCAACAAAGGAACAAAATTTATTAATGAGAAATAGCACACAAAACTACATTTTTAAGGAGAGAAGATCTAGAATGTATACACAAAATTCAGGAAAGCGTGAAAAAAGAAAGATCTCAAATGAACACATGGGGAAGGGCAAAACTCCAATTCCTGCTCGCCTTCCAGATAAATTCACTTTGAACTCAGTTTGCAGAATTTGAAATAAGAAACAAGTCAAAACTTTCTTATCTGCAAAAAATCTCTTCACCTGCACAGAGGTCTATGCAAGAAGAGGGGCAAATTGACATTGAAGCTCATAACAGTTTTATAACATTCTTTCTTCAAGATCACCCCAAGATTATCTCAGACATTTTCAAAATTCAACAGCAGGTTTCACAAATGACAATTGTTTGTGTACATTCTGGAAAAAAAATATTAAAAAAGATATGCTAGTCTGATTTTTGTTCCTTATGCCTAACTCTGTTCCTTGTGTTGGTCTTTCTTCCACAAACATTTTTCCTGTATGTTCTCAGAGTCACACACTTTGTTCTCAGGTATATTTTTCCAGGCTCAGCAACAAGCTTTATGTATTCAAACAATTTTTGCACCTTCCAAAATGGCGCCCGGAGGAGGCCCATCGCCACTGAGAGAAGCCTCCAAGGGGGCACCCGCGGTGACGCTGGGCCTCTAGGAGGGAGCTCTCCTGGGGCCCCCGCCGCTGTGTGCATGCACATGCGGGAGGTGTGGCACCGCCATTTTGTTTTTCAAAATGGCGGTGTGCACGGGCGCGGGCCTGCAGCGCCATCTCCCCTCCCCCCCGGCCTGTCAGCAAAAAAGGTTGCCGAACCCTGCCATAGACCATGGTATCCTTCTGGGATACCTGAAGGAGTTAGGTATTGTGGGAACTGCGCTCCAGTGGCTCTGGTCCTACCTCTTGGGCAGATCCCAGATGTTGAGGCTGGGGGACAGTTGCTCCTCTGAAAGGGAGCTGATAACTACCATCCCGCAGGGTTGCATACTGTCTCATATGCTGTTTAACATTTACATGAAGCCACTGGGAGAGATCATCCAGAGATATGGGGTGCGGGGTTATCAATATGCTTATGAAACCCAACTTTTCTTCTCTATGTCTTCGACTACTGTGGTGACTAAGGATGGCGTTGCTCCTCTGGAGGCCTGCCTTGGGTCGGTAATGGGTTGGATAAGGGAAAACAAACTCAAGCTGAATCCAGAGAAAACAGAGGTACATGCAATAGGAACCCCTGGCCCGGGATGGGAGTTTTGTCATCCAGTCCTGGACGGGGTCACACTTCCCCTAAAGGACAAAGTATGCAGTTTGGGAGTACTCCTGGACTCATCACTACAGTTGACATCTCAAGTAGATGCGATGGCCAGGAGTGCTTGGAACCAGCTTCGTCTGATTCGCCAACTGCGCCCCTACCTGGACCAGAGGGACCTTGAAGCAGTAGAACTTGGTAATCTCTCGTTTGGATTACTGTAACACGCTCTACATGGGGCTACCTTTGTACCAAGTTCGGAAGCTTCAACTTGTTCAAAATGTGGCAGCCAGGTTGGTCGCCAGAACATCTAGAGCAGACCATATTACACTGGTACTAAAAGCTCTTCACTGGCTGCCGATTAGCTTCCAGGCACAATACAAAGTGTCGGTTATTACCTATAAAGCCCTTTATGGCTTGGGTCCGAGTTACTTGAAGGAATGCCTCTCCCCACACAATCCATCCCGCACTCTCAGAACATCAGGGAAGAATTTACTAAATTACTATAACACCAAACTGACATCCATTTCCCAAAAATCCTTCATGACTGCAGGCCCTAAATTATGGAATAGCCTGCCGGAAGAGATCCATATTATTCCCATGCTAGAGACCTTTAAGAAGGCACTCAAGACGGAGCTCTTCCAGCGGGCCTACCCACTTGGGGCCTCGGCAGACGACTAATTGAGTCGTCTTCCGGGCCCAGAAGAGGAGGGGCAGCCGCACGTTCGGCGCCCCTTCCTCTCCCTGAGGTCGCCCTTGGAGTCGCCGGCCCTCCGCACGGCCGGCGCTCCGGGGAAGACCTCACGCCGCGGCAGCCGAACGCGCCGCGGCGGAAAAGACAGCGAAAGTGCGCCCGCCGCTTTTAGTGCGCACTTTTGCTGTCTTGAGGAAGGAGCGCTGATTTAGCGCTCCTTCCAGGGTCGCCGGCGGTGCGCCGCGGTGCGGCTGCCGCGGTCCAGCGGCGCTCCGTCCCGCGGCACACGGGAAGCTCCCGTCTGCTTCCCCCCTTGATCTCCCTAATTGAACATAAGATCAGAACCTCCTGGATGAAGGAAGATCATCACCACCCACGGCATAGACTTGAATTTGTAATTTGTAATTTTGTAATTACTGTAATTTAAAATGCAATTATATTAATTATCACTGTGTTTTTACTGTTTTTATCACTTTTATTTTGCTGTGGTTTTATTGTTATGTTTTAGCCTTGCTGTATTTTTCTTTTTTTATCTTTGTGCTCCCCCCTCAATCTGCAGGGAGAGGCGGGAAATATAAATAAATTATATTATTATTATTTATTATTATATGTCAATATGAAATTCAAAACTCCCACCCAAAGTAGCTTAGCTGTTCTGCAGCTGAGTATTGAACCTGTATGTGATGACAGCTAGGGAATATGGACTGAGGTAAATGGAATTGTTATGTACCTTCAAGTCATTTCTGATTTACAGCAATCCTAAGGCAAATCATATGGTTTTCTTGGGAGCATTTATTCAGAAGGGGTTTGGCATTGCCCTCCTCCAGGACTGAGAAAGTATGACTTGCCCAAAGTCACCCAGTGAGTTTTCATGGCTGAACGGGGATTCAACCCTGATCTCCCAATGTCATAGTCCAACACTCAAACCACAACACCACATGGCTCTACTTAAGGCCGATGCAGACAGCCCGTAGGGGGCTGTTCTGTGCCGCTTCTGGAAGTACTGGATCGGGGCCACGGCAACCACATGCCACAGCCCTGATCCTCCTTTTTGCCACTTCAAAAAGAGCTGGCAAATGCCGCTCCTTTTTGGGGCAGCAAAAAGCTGCCCTTAGAGCTGCCATAGCGGCTCTTTTGCACCCCTTTGAGGCAGCGTAATCCTACTATGTAAGTAAGCCTTAGTAAGTAAGGCTATATAAGTAAGCCTACTATGTCAGATGAAGCTGGCTTTTTAAAAGAAGATGTGGGTATTGCTAACTGAAAAACTATGCAACTAACATACTAGATGATGGAAACAAAATGATGATGATGATGATGATGATGATGATGATGATGATGATGATGACAACAACAATGACTTCAAACACTATCCATGTGGTTGTAAGAGAGCATCACATTAGTGAAATTTAAGTGAAATATCTCATCAGTGTGATGAATGCATGCATTTTCTAATTCAATTTAAAAGTGAAACATCACATTGTATATCTTTTTAGCAAAAAAAGGTTAATGTCATTAGCTTCTCATTAGTGGATATGGCAGAAATATACTCTAAACGTCTCTAGAAATTCACTTTGCAGTAGCTGCAAGGATGATTAAACCTCTCACTTGTGCCTGTACCTTTCCTCTATAAAAATAGGTCAGCTAGTAAAGGAATATATCCTGTCTTGTCTGCAAAAAATAGGATAGTCTCTGCCTAGCAGGTATTTTCATTGGCTATAGCTTTGTTGTCTCTCTTCTTTTAAGTCAGTCATTCTACTGAGAAAATAATTGTATCATTTATCTTCTTAAATTGTCTTGTCTAGTTTTAAATGTGTCCCAAATGAAGTAGTTATTAAAATTGATGTAAATAAAATGACTTATTGTAAAAAGTGTTTGATTACCTTTGAATATTAGATCTCTCTCCTCTAAGTTATCTCTGAGTCTAAGCAACAGTGAAATACGAGTCATCATATATGAACCAGTTCTTCCCTGATGATTACTCCATTTTTCAGTCCAAGAAATGTGTAGGCCATCTAAAAGTACCAATTAAATCATGCTGGGAAAATGAGACTCTTCTGTCCTGGTTATGTCACCTCTAAATCTTGGGGTTTTGACTTGAGAGATCACTGCATTTCATTGTCAGTGGTACCTGTCTAGACTAAAGAGAGGCCTTGTGCAATTGCATTAATTTCATATGTCATTTAAGATGATTTTACAGCTGAATTTATGGGACATTTCCAGGACTTGATTATCAGTTTTCCATGAAGTTTTCATTCCTTCAGCAGGGACTGGTCCTGCTGGAAAAAAAGTTTAAGTACATTCTCCTAAGACAGGTGCTTCACTGCCTATCTGCCTATTGACAAGCATGGTCCCTCCATCCCTATATCTTGTATAAAACTGAAAGTTCTTTGCCTTTGCCTGTCACTTTATTAGGATATCAGTGCATAAATATATTGAGAAACAAGCATTTCTTAGTGTTCTATATATTAAGGGATTTTGTAGCTAAAGTCTTGGCCAGCAGCAGAGGTATAATACATAGCTTGTTCTGTGACAAACTACATCTTAGTGATGGACTATTTCTATTTCTTTCAGCCTTCACAGGCCTTTGTTTGTCTTATTTTGGTCCAATCAATTTAGTGCACCTAAAATGGCCAAGAATTAGAGGCTACTAACTACTAACTCTCCATTTGGATCTTGTGTCTGTGGTTTCCTTATTTGTTAACACTTTGGAGATTATCGCAACTCCAATTCCCACCTAGATAGATGTGGGTTATAACCATAACAGACGGATCTTATCAGACAGCCCCATGGCTGGGCAGCAGGCAACCTGTTTCAAATCCAGGCTTTTCAAGAGCTGCCTACTGCTCAGCCACAGCACTGTCCAATAAGATCCGTCAGTTACAGTTAAGACCCGTGTCTGTCCTGTTGGGAACTGATGGAAAAATAATCTCCTTTGTTTTTATTCTGCCCAGCTGTATTTTCAAACTGCACAGAGTCTGTCTGGGTGTTGTTGTTGTTGTTGTTGTTGTTGTTGTTGTGTTGCTTACTTTACCCGGCTGGCAGTACCTCAGCTGCACTGCTTAATCTTTCACTGTTTCTATACACATATCTTTTAATTCAGAATTTCTAACACTGTAATTTTTAAATCAAAATGAAGAACATTAAATGGTAATAGATTATAGGCTTCGCATTGCACTACATGGAACGTTAGTGAAGGTCTTTCTCTCAGCTCCACCACCTTCTCATGCACACTGAGTGGAAAGAAGGGTCTCCTTGGTGGCTGCTCCCAGTCTTTGGAACTCCTTCTCTAGGGAGGCCAGGATGACTCCCTCTTGGCTGCCCTTCTGCCAGCAAGTGAAAACTTTGCTATTCCAACAGCCTTTTAAGAACTGACAGCAGTTGGCTTTTGATGGTTAGCTGTTTTGTAGATTCTGATCTTCTGTCTTTTTAATGAGCCTATAGATAGAGGGAAGCAAAGTACAGGCCTGGTAATGTAGGCATCTCCCAAAGGCTGCTCTTGTGGTTCCTGGCACTCCCTGGACTGTTTTTTTTCTGGCAGGGGATGAAATTGTAAATTCTATCTCCTGGAAGCTTCAAGGGGGCTCTTTAACACTACACAATTATAGCATTAAGATTCCACTTTAATTGTCATGGATGCATTGTATAAATCCTGGGGATTGTAGTTTGGTGAGCTACATATCCCTAAAATATAAATTCCAATATTCCAAAGGATGTTGCTGTGGCAGTTAAAGTGGAATCTTAGCATTATGATTGTATAATGTGAAAGAAACCAAGCCTGGTGATTCACCTTTTGTAAGGCACCTCTGCACTATTTAATATTTTAGGATATCTCTTTTTCTAAACCAGATGTGGCTCTCCAGCCTCTTCTGGTGTTTTGTTTTGTCTCCCCCCCCCCTCATTTGGACACATTTGGAGACCTTGGTGATCCCAGTGTGCAGAACATTGGCCTCTTGACCTGCTAAAGTCATCCAGCCCTGATATAATCTGTAGGAAAAGAAATGCTAATAGAATAGGAAGCCCAGTGAGAGGTATTTTTAAGTATTAGCTTACTTAATGAAATGCTGCTGTTTCTCATTATGAATGTATGCATTATGAACTTAAGATCCATCTGTTACGGTTACAACCCACATCTATCTGACCTGTGGAGATGAGTCTGAACTATGCAGAAATTGTGTAGATTGAGTTTGCAGGGCAGAATGTTGTCTAAGGCTGCTTGTGGCTGATTGGATGTCAGCAAAGAAGACAGCTGACAGGGGGAGAAACCCAATCTTCTGTTAAAGTACATCAATACAACATTTTAACAATGCAATTATTTTATAATTTGAAAAACATTGTTCTTTTTGCAATTCAGGCTGGGCCCTTTGCTCAGGCAGATTGGGAAAGGAGCAATTCAAAGGGCTCAGTGTACAACCCTCCCTGCCTTCTGTGCCATCCTGCCACCTAATATTTCCCCTAACACCTAATATTGTTAACAGCCACTTTCCCTGTGAACTGATACAGAGCCAACTACAAAGCCAACATATTTGGGTGCCTTCTCTCACCACTGCAACTGCCTGACAAGAACACTGAATACCTCTCCAAGTAGCTGTGGAATAGGTGCTGCCACCTCTGAAGAGAAAGGTGGGTGCCTTCTGGGTTTGTAGAGCAGTTGTTCTCTGCCTCTGTAAGAGGAAGACTCAGCAGCAGATGATGATGTTGGTGTTTTTTAATGGGAAAAATAATCTAGTCTGATGTGCACATCAGGAAACAACTGACTGCTTCAGGAAAGAGTAGAGAACCTTTGTCCCTTGAGATGTTTGGGGCTACAGCCCACCCAAGGGCATGACCAGTGGTAAGTGATTGTGGGAGTTGTAGTTCAAAACATCTAAATTCTAGAGCAGTGATGGCAAACCTTTTAGAGACCAAGTGTTCAAACTCAAAGGCGTTCCTGCACTTGGTGTTACCCACTGTTGGGGGTGTACTTCTAGGGGGCAGGACTTTCAGGAGGATGGGACTTCTGGGATGACTTCAACCTTCTCGGGTGGGACATTAGCTTCCAGGGAGGAAGGAATTCCCTGGAGACAGCTGAAGTTCCAAAAGGGTGAGGGGTCTTCTCCTACCCTTTTGGCTCTCCATGTGCCCTCGAAATGGCTTTGCATGCCAGAGATGGCACATATGCCATAGGTTCACCACCACAGTTCTAGAGATTCCATCTTCTTGTACTATCTTGTTTCATTGTAGATTCTCTCATCATAGGGTTTTTAAGGTAGAAGGCTTCAGGAGTGGTTTGCCATTGCCTTCTTCAGCAGATGTTAGCTATGGTGCCAATGTAGTTGTCTCTGAGAGACCCTCTGTCAGTGTCACCCTCCACTATTGGTGCTTCCCAGTAGCTTTTTGGCACATTTAGTTTGGCAAAAGCCTGTCTGTCATGGGAGATTCTACCAACAGTACTGCTGTTGTCAGCATAGCCTCTTGCCTTTGTTTATGGCCATATAAAATTGCTGGTGTACAACAGTACTTCTGTAGTATTTCTGTGTGCATCTCTGAACTTGCATGAATTGCAAACAGGTTATCCATTTTTATTTACAGTGAATGCTGAAAAATACTCTATTTTTTTTTATAAATCATATTTGTAATTTAGCTCTGTTTCAGAATAGGGGGGTATGTATAATCCCTGGAATCAGGGATCTTAACATACTTGAAGTGGAAACCATAATTATGCAGTATCTGATGGCAACTTCTACAAGTATACCATATCTGGAAATTCTTTGGATCCTTGCCTTCTATGAGTCCCTGTGTAAAGAAATATATCTAAACTTTTTCTGTGTAAAAGGAACAATAATCTGTCTAGCAGATCAGCTTTATCCACCACAGCTCTTGTATCCCTAAAGAAGTCATAGTGATCTTATTTGCTTTCAAGTTCAAAGGATGTTCAAGCTGTACCCAGGCTGCATAAAAGAGATTTCACAAGCATTTTGGCTTTTTAGCACTGAAGCTATTACTAATCTATCATAACAGGGTTATTGTCCAAAATACACTCAGCTTTACACTTCTACTGTTCTAGATGGCCTCAATTTTCTTTTATGTCACAGCATATTCCACCTGAGGGATCAAAATCTGTTAAACCTGGTATTCATCAGGCTGAAATCTGATCAGTGTCTGTTTCTTTCCTATGGTCCAATCTCACCTCTGTGTGGCGAGATAACTTCAAGAGTGTCCAGAGGGGATTACAGCACTGAAACATTGTGGAGAAAGCAATGCCTTAATACCCTGAAGGCACTGGTCTGATCTTGGAAACTTAGCAGGGCCAGCTCTGGTTAATATTTGAATGGAAGACCAACAATAAATGCCAGGTGCTGTTGGTATATTTTAGAGGAAGGAACTGACAAAACCACCTCAGAGTAGTCCTTGCCTAAGAAAATCCTGTGAAATTAATGGAGTTGCCATAAGTCAACAGACTTCTTGAAGGTGCATACACACACAATGACTTGTTACTTTTAGGAAACTCAAGGGCTTGAGAGCCCATATGAAAAGTTTATTAGTGATTTAGTGCTTGTGGTTGATGTTGTTTGACTTCAACTCATTTCTGACTTACATCATCCCTATGACGAATGTTCTGTGCAATCATGCTGGCTACGTGATCACAGAGTGGTCTCTGACAATGCTGACTCTTTTTCTTAGTAACAGAGATGAGCATTGCTCCCTATAGTCAAATACGACTTGACAACCTTGTCATTGGGGAATACCTTTACCTTTATGGCAAATGTATCTTTTTCTTGGCAAGTTTTGTTCATGGGGGCCTTTGCCTTCCTCTCAGGCTAAGACAGTGTGACTTACCCAAAGTCTCCCAGTGGGTTTCTGTGGGCCAGCAAGGATTCAAACCCCTCTCTCCAGAACTGTGGTCCAACACTCAAACCTCTACATCATGCTGGCTCTCTGTTATTTGATACATTTTCATTTATATGAACACATTTTGTTTCTGGTTTTACAACCATTTCATGTTATTTCTTGACAAGCAGTGCTTTGTTTGAGCCACTACCTCTATTTTTAAAGGACATAGTGAGGGCCGATACAGATGGCCCCTAAGGAGTGGCTCTGTGCTGCCCCTGGTAGTGCTGGATCAGAACCATGGCCCTGATCCTGCTTTTTGACACTCCAAAAAGAGCTGGCAAATGCTGCTCCTTTTTGGAGTAGCAAAAAGCCATCCTTAGAGCTGCCACTATGGTTCTTTTGCACCCTTTTGGTGCAACTGGTGTGCACGCTGCACCAACGGGGCGTCCTGACGCCATGCGCTGTGCAGTCGGGCACGCGGTGTGACATCGGCATCAGGGTGGAGTCAGGGCAGCCAGCAAATGGTTGCCCTACCCAAACTCCACCCCCAGGCCAGACCTTTAGGCCAGTCTGCAATGGCCCTGACTTTATTTATGTAGTGCTTTTCCACATGTATCATAGGGGGGATGCAGACCAGAGCGTCAGGAACGCCCTGGGACGGTGCGCAGCTGGAGCAAGGCACTCGCACAGCAGCGCACCAGCAGCGTTCCTGAAAGGAGCACCAAATTGGCGCTCCTTTCAGAAGTCAGGGAAAGTGCACCCTAAACGCGTAGGGCGCACTTTCCCTGACTTTTCCGCCGCAGCGTGTGAGGACGCTGCGGCGAAGGTTGCCCTGGGAGCACCAGCCGTGTGGAGGGCCGGAAGCTCCGAGGGCAACCTCGGGAGGAGGAAGGGGCACCGCTCGTGCAGCTGCCCCTCCTCTTCCCTGCCTCCAAGATGACTTTATTAGTCGTCTGCCGAGGCTGATAGTTATACTGGTTCACAGGAAAGCCTGAGCCATGGCAACAAACACAAATACAGTATAAATATGTCAACAATACACTTATCTCCTAATAAAAGACAATTCAAGACAATTTCATAATCATAAATACATGATAAAGAGAACAAAGCTGACCCATAGATTCAGCCTATTAATCTTAATAGGGACATTAATAGGGTGACTTGGAGGTCCCTCATTCATATGGTCATCATAAGTTGATGTTAACTTGATGGCTGTTAACAACAGTTTACTGTGCAAATTACACCATGGGCCTGACCTCTTGCTTACTGAAGAAAAAAATGCCATATTAGATTGTCATTTGTGTTTTTCCCAGGGCAGTGTGGAGTTGTGTATATATGTGCATGGCCATTTTCTTATGCCTCATTTGGTTATAGCCTCATGGCTATAGTTGCAATATATACCTTCAGTGCTTAATACCATAACAGAATTCGGACATAGCATTTTAGAAACAATGCTTTATTTGCAATTAATTCATTTCTCTAGTTACAAAGGAGAATGGCATTCCATTATGATCACACCTTAATAAGGACTGAAGTCATTCTGCATTGTTGTGATAATGAGTTTTATTCTCGCTGGTGTGTCACCTCATTACTTGGTGTTAGAAGAGAAGTATCACACAGTCAAGTGCTGCATTCTGTCATACTGCTGCCTGTTGGTTCATTAATGGGGGTGAAACACAAACAAACAAACAAAAAAGGCAGAAGGGTGGATCAAGGCCAAAGAAGACTAAAGAAACTATAGACCTTCAAGAGAAGCAGAGAATAATGAGAGAGGAAGAAACTGAGTTGAGAAAAGACAAGCATTTGCCTCCTATGCTATTTAACATCTACATGAAACCACTGGGTGAGGTTGTCTGGAATTTAGAGTTGCCAGTTTGCTGATGATACCCAGTTCTATCACTCTTTTGCACCTAATTCCAAGAAAGCTGTTCCTGTCCTAAACCAGTGTTTGGCAGCTGTAATGGACTGGATGAGGGCAGACAAACTGAAGCTTGATGCAAACAAGACACAGGTGCTTCTAGCCAGTCAAAAGACAAATCCAGGAATAGGAATTCAGCCTGTGTTAGACGCCTCCTAAAATCACAGATCTGTGGTTTTGGGGTACTCCTGCATTCAGTTCTGAGCCTGGAGGCCCAGAAATCAGCAGTGACTAGGAGTGATTTTGCACAGTTAAAACTACTGGTCCAACTGATCATGGAGAAGTAATATCTGGCTGTTCTAGCACCCATTTGTTTGTCTTTTTAGCTGTCCACAGTATCCTCAGCACTCTCCTCCAGCACCACATCTCAAATGGGTTGATTTTTTTCCCTGTCCAGCTTTCATTTTCCCTGTCCCGTTCATTGTCCAGCTCTCACATCCATACATGGTGATGGGGAATACTATGGCTTGAATGATCCTTACTTTATTGCTCAGTTGTATGTCTTTACTATTTAGGATCTTTTCTATTTCTTTCATATTGCCCTTCCCATTCCTAGTCATCTTCTTATTTCTTGGCTGCTGTTCCCATTCCAATCAATGTTTGATCCTAGGCACAGGAACTCTTTAACTATTTTGATTTCTTCACTGTTTAGGTTGAATTCATGTATTTCTTCCCTGGTCATTATTTTTGTTTTCTTTGTCTTCAGCCCTTGCACTTTCATCTTTGACCTTCTTTAATAACTGTTAAACCCCTGGAAAGCTGTTTCTGGTCACAGTAGACAATATTTTCTGGATGGACCAATATACTAACTCAGTATAAGGTAGTTTCCTGTGTTCATGTGACAGTAGTGGAAGTGGAGTGGTAAACCCAGGGAATTTCAAAGATAACTTGAACTTTGGAGTAACTCTGCCCCAGTATCAGAGTCTGGTTGAAGAAGTTGTAGCAAATCTCAAGAGTTGCCTCACAATGAAGGGAGATCTGCACTGTCAACAAATAGTAATACTTAGATTATCTAGGTATGTGAGGCAAACAGAAGTCTATAACAGTTTGCCCTCTTAATGAACACCACAGACTTTTTAATCCATCCTAAATAATAAGTTGGAAGTGTAAATTCTAAACATTTGTGACCCTCAGTCTTTTGTCCCAGAAAAAAGTATCAGTGTAAAAGAATGCCTTCATCTTTAAAGTTCAATAATTATAATATATAAAGGTGCTACAAATTGGGTTTCTTTCTTTGAAACATTAAAAAAATGATCATTTGCAATCAGTTTATTTGAGTGGTTGCACATATAGCATTTACCCTTGGACTGACTTTGAACTCGCCTAGGAAAATGACTAAAAACCAGAAACAATCAAACTGGCTGAGCTTGTATTCTGGCTGAGCATGTATTGCTTAAAACCAGCCAGAGGGCAATGATAACCATGAGTTTGTTTGGGATTCAGGCAGTAAGCAAAGCCATATAAATGGTCTGTTTTTGTTTTAGGTTGATTTTATTGGAAGTAAGCCCAATGTTGTTTGCAGTAGCCAAGAGCTATAGTGTTTTTTTGGCTGAATGAACTGGAATAATACATAGAGAGAATTTTCTATAATTTGCAGCTAATTTACTTCTCTGGTGCAGATTCAGGACTGAATGCAGATTACATCTTGAATGGTTCTTGGGAGATTTCAGAATGTTACCAGATTTTAAGTAGGAATCTGATTTAAAGGTTAGCAGGACCATGTTTAATACATATTCAATATCTATGCAATAAATGAGAGGAATGAATAGAGGTGAATGTGAAAGACATAAGGGCTGATATATTGTATAAACTGCATTTATTAAAAGCCAGGTGTGTGATTCTTCACTGTTTTTCTCAAAGGAAGCAAGGAGCAAATTAACAGTTTTTCTCACTGTGAGAAACTGAAAACTGTACAGTTTTTGAAGACTATTCACAATTCAGGACTTTATCATATGTGACTGTTAAACTGGGATTAAAGCAGGAAAATAGCTCCTTTTGATGCTAGCATACCAAGAAAAGAAAAATGTGCAAATGTCTCTGAAAACAGTGCTGGGATTGGGCAGTCCCATTGTACCAGTCCCATCCCACCGTGTTTCCCCAGTAACCTCTTTTCTTCTTTTCTTCACTTTCTTTTCTGTTCTTATTTCTCTCTCCCCCCCCCCATTGCCATAATTGATGAATTCAGTAAAAAAATAAACAGTAAAAGAAAAAAAATGAATGGTGTGCTGGGTAAGGCAATGAGGACGGAGTCACGGTTAAGGAGCATTATAAGTGAGTCCATGTCAGGAAACAGCTCCAGTTGCTTCAATGTATGGTACTAGGGCTTGTGTGATAAAATCTTTTCTTTGTTCAAAATTCACACATGGTCGTTCTATGTAGAAAACAGCATAAAATGCCCCATCCAGGAAATGCTGTTTTCTGTGCAAAACAGCCACATACAAATTTTGTGTAGAATAATTCCCATCAGTGAAGATTCTCATCAATCCAAGATCTTTCTCCTTTAGGGCTTCTTGACTTTCTAGAAACATGTTTACAACCATGTTTTGAATATATTAAAATATTCATTATTAAGAGGGTTAAATGGTTACATTCTCATGAATGTACATGATTACATGATTTTAAAAAAAATCTTAAAAGATGCCATAAAGTCAGGACAGAATTGCTATTGTAACTCAGTAAGAAACAGCCCCAAACCTCTTGTAGATGTCAGAGTGCATTCATATACTATGTAGAATCATTTTAAAAGGTTGCAGCAATCTCTTTTGTTTTGAATTCAGAACAGTGAGCACAGTTTGGCAAAAACTACTGCAACTACCTTCTTTGTTTGGAAGATGAAACGCTGGTTACACGTCTGGTTTCTTGAAGCCAGTATCATGAAGCTGCTATGGGGATGGGAGTGAGGGGTTGAGTGTTAAAGAACAGAAATAGTGCCTGTTGCTTAAAAGAGCAAAAGGGAGCAGCTTCATGTCCTACAGAAAATTACTTGTTCCTGACTGGTGTGAATATGATCTGTATGACTGGGGAGATGCATGTGAGACAGTACTTAAACAGTATGCAGTACTGCAATAGAGAAAAACAGATGAGAAGCCTAAATCATTAAATGGAGTCTAGCAGCTGTACAGACTGGCTAAAAGGGATGGCCTGGGGGTGGAGCGGGGGTGTGGCAACCACAATCAGCCACCCCAACTCCACCCTCATGCCGCTGTCACACCGCCCACTCAACCAGATGGCGGGCGGTGTGAGGACACTCCCTGGGTGCAGCGTTCACACATGCTATGCTAAAAGAGCGCCGAAAAGCCACCACCATAGTGACAAGGGCGGCTTTTTGCAGCTCTAAAAAGGAGATGCAGAAAAAGCCTTTGATAAGGTAAAATGGAACTTTATGTTTGAAGTGATTAAAAAATGGATCTGGGCAATAACTTTTATGGATGGATAAGAAACATTTATAATAAACAAAATGCAAAATTGATAATTAATGGAGAAAGAAGCTTAAAATTTGATATACAAAAAGGTACCAGACAAGGATGTCCTTTATCTCCTTTGCTATTTATTATGGTCTCGGAAGTGTTGAACAATAAAATTAGAGAAGAT
>CM034706.1:51770157-51792332 GCA_020142125.1 Phrynosoma platyrhinos | reverse complement strand
ACCCTTTTCCATGGTTAAAAAGTCGTCTTATATGCCGGAAAATATGGTACCCTTCAGATAACATAGAAATTGTCTGAAAATGGCTAGAAAAGCATTACAGCTTTTCTGTAATGATCCTACCTGTGATACAGGAGATCAGTAAAAAAAAAATTAAAATGATGTTTTAGGGGAAAACAAACTTTGAATGTTTGTTTTCCTTTATGGATCTCAAAAAAAGTAAAGCCATTTCATAGAAACAAATAACAAATTTTAAAAATAGAAAATTAAACTGATAAAAGGAAACTGATCATTACCTTCATTTTCCAATTTTATTTTATTTTATTTTTTGTTTGTTTGGTATGGATAATCCTAACACAGAAGTATGCAGACTATGGGGCTGAACAGACCGGCACTTTCGGCTGACCTGGGGGTGTAATGGGGACATAGTGATTGCACACCAGCTGCCTCGATTCTGCCCTCACACCAGCTTCATGCCGCATGCCCCCCTGCATGGCGGGAGGCATCAGGGCACTCCCTTGGTGCAGCATCCACACACGCTGTGCCAAAGGAGTGGAGAAAAGTCACCATAGCAAGAGTGGCTTTTTGCCACTCTAAAAAGGATTGGCATTTGCTTGGGATTGGGGCCATGGCATGTGGTTTCCACGACCCTGATCCGGTGAGCAAAGGGCAGGCAGTCTGTACAGTCCCTTTGACAACATCTGATTTACCATGTTAGAAAAAAGGTAATGCTTTTATCAGGTTTTCTCTAAGGTTTCTAAACATTTGGTGAGAGTAGCCCAATACTGAATTTCTTTATAATATGGTCTGTGTTTTTGCAGCCTTGTTGATAACATCACCAAACCATGGAACTGGAAGGATGCAAAAATAATATTATGTAATTGCAAGGAACTTCTAACCTGCCAGATCTCTGCAACTGGAAGGCAAGTCCTGGGGCAGGCCCCAACACCACCAGAAAAAGGGTTGGAGGTGGCATAAAAACAGAATGATAGAATATATAAAATTATGTTCTCATTCTTTGTCAAAGCTCAAAGATTGTGTTTTCAAAAGAAAAAGAAGGTTGCCTGGGAAACCCAGTCAATATATGTTGGATATAACCTATGAGTATTGTAGAGAAATTATTCCTGAAGAACACAGGTAGGAGAGGGGTCCTTCTCAGTAGCTACTTCCATGTTATAGAACTCCTTTCCAAAGGAGACTAGATTGGCTTCTTTGTAGTGTTTCCACCAGCAGGCAAATAACTTTGTATCCAAATAGGTTTTAGGCAACTTATTGGCTGCTAAAGAAGTGTTTTTATATTGTTTTTTATTTGGTTGTTGTCTTAATGTGATAATGCATATATTAATATTAAATATTGTGATTTACTAGTATCTCTAATCCCACAAAAGACCAGAAATTTTCAGTCCTCAGATGGAAGAGGAAATGCTCTCAGTAACTGAGTCCAGTGGCATGTTACAAGGTGTAAATAGTATCAGGAATCATAAGCTGACAATGAGGGTGGCACTAAACCTAGATGCCTTTGGTCTTGTGCTTTGAATAGTGGTTTCCTGGTTGCAGTGGGACTGAGTGAACTGGTTGCAGTGGGACTGAGGGTTAAACATAGGCCACAACTTTATTGCATATCCAGGGGTGATTGTCAGGCACAACACAAACCACTTTTAGGTAGCATAACACAATAACACTTAATGTAGCATCCATAACAAGCAGGTAAGCATGCCAGGTCAGAAATCAATCATAAAGCAGTCATAAATCCATCATTACTACTCATAAATCACTCATAAATCTAAGGGGTAATCCATCATAATTTTCTCAATAAATTATTAATGAACAAGATAATAAATCATTTCATGTTAGATCATAAATCATTTAATTACCCCCCCCCAATCATTTGTTACTCTCCTGTTTAATGACTCACCCCAGTCCAATACATAACACCAGTTGTGACAGGATATGCAATACAGTAACTGTCAGTGGAACTATAACATCTACATTTAGCATGCAAAACCATTAATAAGCAAGAACTAACATGAAACACAACTACAACACAAAAATTGTACCTAAGTAATATATGGAAAGCTACACATAGCAACATAAACAATGCTAAACTTACTTTCCATGAACCTCAAGGAGGGTGAAAAACCCATGCTCCAATAACATGAGAAAATTCCCTCCCACCCCCTAAGATGACCAGCTGAAGCCTGAGGTTGTGGATTACAATGAAAACTAGAAGGCAGGTGGGCTGGGTCAATTGGCTGCCAGACTGCAAATGGCCACAGTCATGTGGCACTGGCCTATAAAAGGCCAGATCATGCACTAGGTAGTCTCGTGAGGCTAGGAAGTCCTAAGAGACCTCCCAAGAGTTGGAGCGAGATTTTGGTCCCCCAACATTCCAGCAAAGCTTTGCAAGACCATCTGGCCTTGTGAGGGATGTCCTCCCTCTGTCCAGTCACATGGAGGCTTTAAACAGCATGGTGCCAGCTCTCCAATGTGCCCACTGCAACATGGCACCCCTCCTGAGCATTGAGGTGAGTCTTGCAGTGGAACTGAATGAGCTGTACACCATCCATTTGGATTAATAGGCCACAACTTTATTGCATATACAGAGGTAATTGTTAGGTACAACACAAACCATTATTAGGTATCATAACATGATAATACTTAATGTAGCATCAGTAACAAACAGCAGTCATAAAACAGGTAAGCATACCAGGTCATAAATCAATCATAACTACTCATAAATCACTCATAAATCTAAGGGGTAATCCATCATAATTTGCTCCATAAATCATTAATGCAGGATAATAAATTATTCCATGTCAGGCCAAAAGTTATTTAACTACCACCATCCCCACCCCCATAAATCATTTGTTACTCTCCTGTTGAGTGACTGCCACTCCAATACTTGATCCCATCAAAAAGAGAGTTCTCTAATACTGCCACAGCTAAGCTTGGCCTCCCCTCCCCCCACCAACCCTATCTTGGATGGAATCCGAAATACTTCAGGTCACCTCATCCAAGTACAGATCGCATCCCACCAGAAAAGTAAGCTTTGTATCTGGCCCCTCAGTTTTCTCATGTGTAAGTGGAACACCCAGCTCCTCAACAATTTCTGGAAAGATTTTCAAGTGGAGGCACAGACTGAGATCCCTGACCCCCCCACAAAAGAAATAAAGATTGCTTTATTGCCTGACTTTTTAAAAAAAATTTTTACTGTGCTCCACTCAAGGAATATGCTGAACTACTCAAAGGCAAACCAAGATATCAAGCAGCCCATGGACATGGCTTTGTCATAATAATATCCCCCTTTGAATCTGAAGCCCAAGAGATCAGAGTCCTCTGGGTGCACTGGGAGAAGCCAAAATTCTGATTTGATGTCACATTTAGCCAACAGGGCCCCCTTGCCCATATCCCTAATCATCCTGACTGCAACATCAAAGGAAGCATATTTAACTGAACAAAGGGAAGGATCTATAGTGTCATTAACCAAATCACCCATGGAGAGGGAAAGGTTATGCTCACCGGGGGCCTTTTTTGGCACAACCCCCAGCAGCGATAGGCAAAGCGTCGGTATGGGTAGCAACACGTGGGGCCCAGAAATCCTATCAGCTACACTTTCTTTATAGAGTATTTCCCTCACTACATCCCTCAAACTATCAACAGACTTGGAATTGGGAGCAAAGTGAAATGCCCTCTCCTTTGAATATGAAATATGAAAACCATCTGTGAAACCATTCAAAATATATTCTGTGCTGCTCCACCTTGGGTACAGTTCTAACCCGGCAGAGAGCAGGGCAAGATTAATGGGAGTTGGTGCCCTTGGATCCCTGTGCCCTACCACTGGATGGGCCGCCTTCACCTCCATGCTTACCTTTGAAGCAGGAGAAGTTGGGATGGTTGTCAGTGCAGGAAATGCATTGGTGGTCATATTTGCAAGTGTGTCACCTGCACTTACCTGTATTGTAATCCCAGCACACTGCTGACTCTTTTTTGACAGAAGCAGGCCTCACAAAAGTCCCTTTTAACTGGCCACCAGCTGGGATGTAGCCACAGTTGCAGTGATTGTAAGGGGAGAATCAGTTGCAAACCATAATATTGGACCATAACTCTGAATACCTCTGGTGCCAAGGTAATGCTCTCCAGGCTAATCTTGATATTGGGAATGTTTAAACCAAACCAAGTTATTTGTTAGATATATAGTCAGCCCTCCATACCCATGGATTCAAGCATTCATAGCTTGAAAATATTCAAAGAAATATATAAATTCCAAAAAGCAAACCTTGATTTTGTCATTTTATATGAGGGACACAATTTTATTATGCCACTGTATGTAATGGGACTTGAGCATCCATGGATTTTAATATCAAGGGCCCATTGCATAGATATCTTATTACCATTTTGTGTAAATCCTGACCAATTTCCAACGGGAGCAGTCAGAATTGAAACAGGAGCTATTACCTGTATTTCCCCAAAAAGACAGACATAAACAGACATTTCTGGTGCCCTTAGAAAGAAAACTAACAGCATTTCTATCTGTATTTCTGTGTGAGTGAGTGTAGGGAAGGGAATATACATCCTTGTGTGTGTCATAACTAAAGCCCATTCTAGTATCCTTTGATTTTATCTTCCTTGACTATATTACTAAAATTACAGTCAGCCCTCCATATTCATGAATTCTGTATCCATGGATTCAACCATTCACAGCTTGAAAATGTATTTTAAATGAAATTTAGAAAACAAACCTTAATTTTCCCATTTTATAAGGGATACCATTTTACTACTATATAATGGGACTTAAGCATCCATGGATTTTAGTATCCACAGGGTCCTGTGTTACTAAACCAAACCCTAATGGATACCAAGTGCCCACTGTACACCTAGCAGCCCAGTTCCAGCCTTACGGATTTAATCTTACTGAACTGATATCCATACAGAAATTCCACAGAAAATGCCTTAAACTGATTCAATTGGTCCATTTAGCCCCAAATTTTCAACTGTCATTGGCAGGGGTAGGCAACCTTTCCCCTTTAAGGGCCGAGGGACTTCAGCTCCCAGAAACCCAGGAGCTATTGGCCAACATGGGACTATTGGCCAACATGGCTGAGGCTTCTGGGAACTGAAGTCCCTCGGCCCATAAAGGGGAAAGGTTGCCTACCTCTGGTCATTGGTATTGAATCTCTGGTTTTTCAGACTAGATTCTTTCCTAGCCTTACCTGAAAAGATTTAATATTCCATGGTTAGCTTAGCATCCAAAACCAGTATTGCATTTACTTTCAACGCTGGCAGATGACAATCTTATGATCAAGCAAGATCTTTATCTTTTCCTGCTCTGCCAGTTCCAAGTGATGAATGCTCAACATGTGCAGATTTGTATGAAAAGTCAAGATTAACAATGGAAGACAATGAGATTCAGTTGGAACATGAAGCAGAAAATGGGAACTAATAGCTTGTTTTATGCATCCCGGACTAAGAAAAGAAGCAGCTGGGTGACTCACTGTATATATAATAATTAGCATTTAAAGTCAGATTTCAGTATGAAGTTATGAATCTTGGGGAAAGAACGTGCCAGATGAAAGTGCTTTTTCATGACATTTGGCATAAATTATGAGCATTTTAAATTTTGTGTATAGATTTCTGTTCTACTAGATATATGTTTGAGAGAACAAAATAAAGTATTTCAGAATATAAGCAATGGGTTCACAAATAATGTATAGAAGAGCAAAGGAGGAATATATATGGGGTGGGATATTGAGAAATGTGAAGTCTTCAGGTGTCTCCTTGTGTCTTGTATTAAACTGGAACACTTTTCTTAATAAACTTGTTCCATTTTTTTAAAAAAATGAAATATAGAGATGCTAAGGTTATAATTTAAATATGCACAATCAACTTCCCAATATGTACTTTATTTTTTTTAACAAAAATTGCAGTGAAATATATCGAATGTCATGTGGGATCATTTTCTCCTTCCTATGTCCCACTGTGATAGCTTAATCTTTTAATCTTTACTTTATATTATCTGTAGCATATCCTACCTTCCGGGAATTTACAAAATTTAAAGTATCATAGATATTTGGCTTATTTCCCTTTAAAATACTTTTTTATGAGCAGGTTTTTAAAAAAATGTTTCATAGCAATGAGGAAAATATCATTCCAGTGGCTGGCTGCCAGGATGTATAACTGTTTAAACTTTAGCCCTACAAAGCATGATATTTCCCTTCAAATGTATGGTGATAATTGAATATTTAATGCTTATGCTTCTGAGTCATTCCTCTCCATGACTTATGTATATATTCATTAGCTCCTACCCAGAAGTGTTATCATATAAATTAGCTTCTGTTTATGCATTATGAAGTATCATTCCCATTCTTGCTTTAATATAGTAGTCACACCAATTATTAGCATTCCAAATCATTTATTATTCAACACTGCTACCTGGATGCTGGAGCTTTTTCCTAATGCTGCCTCTTAAGATATTGGGGTAGACTCCTGATGCTATAAGTGCTTTGCCCCAGATCCTTTGAGTTTGTAGTGAATAGAGATAGCAATCCCAGGATCCTCTCCCAATTCAATGAAGTCTCAGAAAACTGTTTCAGTTTCTTTGAGTCTCACTGTCTGCCTTCTAAGTAAAAAAGAACTACAACAACTAGGGCAATTGCGCTGAGGAGAATAAGTATTGCTTCTTATAAAATACATGAATTCTTGAAACATACAGATTTGCATGAAAAGCAAGCAAATGATTAAGCTAGACCAATGTTTCTCAGGTTACCTTATATAGGTGACTGGAAATTATTGTCCAGTGTGCCAGAACTAGCACCATATTTGTTCCCATTGGCTGCATTTTCTTTCTTTCTTTCCTGAACCTTCACGAGGGAATGACAGTCAGTGAGCACAAATATGGGACCACCACTTTCAGTAGTACTAATCTATTACACAAATGAAAATCAAATTTAAAATATTTGGTAAGAGGAACTCAGATGGCATTTAACAAGCTCCCCCACCCACCCATCTTTCACAATTTGCTACTACTAACGTAGACTAAAGAGATGGTTGTGTAACTTCAATAGCATCACATAATACCATGGCATAAGTACTGTGATTTTGGAGTGCTGGTGATTCTTGTCCCAGACTGTACAATAGGACTCTCAATAAGCAAAACATTGCTTATTAATCAGGGTAGTTGCTTTCCAGCAGAAACTTGGTCTCCGTTGTTTCAGTGGCCTTCATTTTCTTGCCTAAGAAACTTTGGTAACCAGATTCAGAAAATCTTAAAATGTTTGAGCTGATTTAAGTCCTTGGCTTGTTCTGAACCACATAATCATTGTTTCTTGGTAAAGATGTAACAGAGAATTTTGGTTAACTGAAGACTTCCAAAAGCTAAGCATGGTGCACCAAGAAATAAGAGAAAGGGAGGCACAGGTGAGCAGAAGGTCATTCTTCCTATGATTTTGTGGCATATGTATATCTAAAACAGGTTTTTACCTTCCAAGTTAATCTCCGATTGCTAAAAGGGGATACCTTAAATGCTAATTAAATTTCTCCATGGGTTCTTTATTTAGTGGATTGCAAGAAGAAATTCACCTTTCATAACACCTTTAAAATGGCTGTGTACGTGACACTAAAGTCATATCACTTTGTTCTAAGTGCATTATTCACAGTCACAGTCAGGTTTACCGTTTTATTCAGGAATATTAATTAAAATTGACTGGAACTCTTGAATATCAGTGTTGGTCCTATGATGCAGAATTAATTTTCTTTGGTTTAGGGATTTTATTGTTTTCCTGCTAAACCAAGAAAACAACACAAGGATGGAAACAGACACTGAAATGCAAAGAACGTAAATAATATGCTTTAGTAGATTATTTTACTAGTGCTGTAGCTCTATCACAAGCTGTGGCTAATTCTGACTTCGATAGGTTAAGAATTGGCAGTATTAAATGGCACAGATAAATAGGCTAGATAAAATGCTAGAACTGAACCCTTAAACCTAATTTATTTTGTCTTGGTCTATCTCTTGCTTTGTTTTGACACCAAGGGCATAACTGAGTCAAAATCAAATCCTATTACTTGCAAAGGATTCCTAACACAAAGCAAGGCCTGGTTGCCACATGTTCTCTGTTCACACACATGCATGAATGTCCTTTTGAGTTCAGTGAATCTTAGTGATGGTTAGGGGTGTATCGATACCGCAGAATTAAAGCAGGCTGATACCACTTTAACTGCCATGGCTGTATCCTGAATTTTTCAATTTCCTTAATGAAAAATTGTACCCCAAGTGTAAATAATGCAGTATTAGTCCATGAATGTAGTATTTAGTGAAGAAGTATATCCCTAGTTCTTCACTAAGAGCTAATTCACATTGTAGAAATAAAGCAGAAATAAGGCACCACTTTAACTTTCATAGCTCCATCCTGGTGTTTGCAGTTTGGTGAGGAATTCAGCCAGGTCTGTCAGAGAGCTCTAGTGCCCCACCAAACTATAAATTCTAGGATCCTGTGTTGGATAGAATGATGGTAAAGTGATGTCAAACTGCTTTAATTTTGCAGTGTGGATACACCCTAGGTCTGTAGCTCTGAGTAGCTATAAAGATGTTCATCAACCAAAATCTTGTAAATTTAAGGAACAAGGATAAACTTTCATTGTATCCCTAGAGAAGGGGAACATAGTATTGCTAAACCCTCACCAAATAACTTATTGAATATTAGTAATTTCATACAATATGAGTCTTGTTTTATCCTTCCCAGTGACTCAGAGGACGTTATGACGTGGGGAGTCACGGGGAGAAAGTGGAAATAAACGGGCACGAGTGGAAGTCTTTAATTTATGGGATTTGTCTTGTTCCACCTCGTCTGATAACTAAATTCGAATTTAAAAGGGGGTTAATTCGAACGCAAACCTGATCTTTTCATTTTCGGGATTTTTGAGGATTTGAAAAGATCAAATTTTTGTTCAAATTAAACCCCTTTTAAATTTGAATTTAGTTATCAGACGAGGCAGAACGGGACAAATCCCGTAAATTAAAGTCTTCCGCTCGTCTGGTTTATTTCCACTTTCTCCCCGCAACCCCCCCGTGTGATAATGTCCAGACATAGGAGGTTTGAAAATTAGGGTAAAGAAGACCAGAAATTTAAGCTATGCAGATACCACCATACTACTAGCAAAAAAAACAGTAAAGATTTGAACAATAGCTGATGAATATTAAGGAAGAAAATGCAAAAGGAGAGCTACAGGTGAATATTACAAAAATAAATACAATGACCACAGATGATTTACATAACTTTAAAGTGTATAATGAAGACATTGAAATCAAGATTTTCTTGATTTGGACATTAATCAAAATAGAGATTGGATTTTAAAAAATCAGAAAATCAGAAAAAGGCTGAAACCTGTAAGGCAGCTGTGAAGGAATAGATAAGATTTTCATGTATAAAGATATATCACAAAATGCCAAAGTCAAAGTTATTCATCCCATAGTATTCTCATTTTAGTTGTATGGTTGTGAAATTTGGACAGTGAAGAAAGCTGATAAATTCATCTGAAATGTGGTGTTGGAAGAGAATTCTGTGGATATATATCATGGAGCACCAAAAAGATGAATGAAGGGGTCCCCCTGAACTCTCACTAGAAGCCAAAATGACTAAAGTGAGAATATTGTACTTTGGACATATCATAGGCAACTTGATTTACTGGAAAAGATGATAATGCTCAGCAAAGTAGAAGGTAATGGGGAAAAGGACCACATTACTAGTAGATTGATTCATTGAAGAAAGCCACAACTCTGAGTTTGCAAGATCTGTTTATGACTGGGCTGCCATAAACTGAAGAAAATATGCTACACTGAATATAGAGAAAATTTTTGTAAGACAAGTGCAATTATGTAGAATGAAGGTAATAATCCACCTTATATAACATAACAAATGTAACATAATAACATATATTATAACATATTATATTATAATATAATGTAACAAATAACATAAGGTACAAAGATACCTTAATTACAGAAATATTGGCTGGATTCATTTTAGTTTTTAAAATGTTTGTTTTGTCATGCTTATTCCCATTTTATTTCATCTTCTGCGGTTTGTGGAAATTTTTCAGGAGTGATTTGTTTCATATACTCAAGTGCTATGGGTTACACTAATAGTGATATGAATGATAATGCTTAAAATGCTATCTTTGCTGTTAAAGAAATGCACCATCTGCCATTAAGTTAAGAAAGAAGATTTCTAAATGAAATCTTGAATAAAAATAACTGTCCAGTTTCTTTCTGAAAAGCAATACTTTCTGAAAGCAAACTGGAAGACTATTTTACCTTTGCAATACAATAAAACATTCTGACCACTTAAAAATAATAAATCACAGGTCAAATACAATATGCCAGAAAAGAACATAATTTTAGCATTCTAATTTTAGTTTTCCAGACCTGAAATATTTTGTATTTTAACCACTATTGTTATGCCTTTCCACTTCTACTGAGAGTTTTCAACAGCTATTAGGCAAATGTTTCATGAATTCATGCCTCCAGACAGATTTTTAAAAACCAAACAAAAGGAGCTATTAATGCCAAGTACAGCTGTGATGTGAAATAACTTGTTCCCGATTTGATTGCTAAAAATAGTAATGAATTGGTAAATTAAGGCAACATCTTCCAAGATGCTTGAAATAAATCTAGGTTAGTTTTAAATAATTTGGTACCCGCTTAAATTAACATTCAACAGGGCCTTAAAGGATGTTTTATCCTACTAAACAAACAGGAAAGGAATATACTGTTGGTCCTAAAGAGAGAACTCAACTATAGTCTTTTTGGGAAAAGCTTTCCACAATGCAGTGGTCATGTATAAAGATAATTGGTACAGTGCTATTATCAGGAAAGCTAAATCGCTGCAATTCCCTGCCATTTAATAAACCAGTTACCTACTCTTCAACATCCCACTAGGTTTTTATACAAACAAAATTGTAACTGTACAGTATTATACATTGTGATAGAGATTATGGAAATAGCCTATATGTGGAGAGAAAAGATGTGGTGATTACCAATGTAAAATACTTGTTTGTGTTTATGGTGACCATTGTATTTTGAGCTCACTTGTAAGATTTGGAGCTTTGTCGTGCAGACTGAATGAGGCTCAAGATAATGTTAGGATTTACTGTATATACTCGACTATAAATCAACCTCATGTATAAGTTGAGGGCAGATTTTGGGGCTAAAATTATGGATTTTGCCATGACCTGTAGATAAGTTGGGGGTAAAACTTGGAGGCTCCTTCAGTGTGTGTATGTGTGCATACAGCAAGAGAGATTCTAATTGAGGCTGTTTGACTTTGGTTTCAGCCTTCACCCAGACAGCGATGGCCAGCAGTAGCAGGAGAGGGTCTCTGTTTGTTTAAAAGCAAATAATCACTCAAGACTCTTTCTGATTGGCTTAAGAGAAAAGGCAACTATCTTTCAATCGCATGGGGAAATTTGAAAGAGCTGCTTTCACATTACCACAGTGACCTGTAAATAAGTCAACCTGGAATTTTGGGGTCAATTTTTGGGCATAAATTGTTAGACTTATATATGGTAAGTCATTAAGATGCCTCCAATACAGAATTTCTGTGCTGTGGGCACACAAGATAATTGCTTATTTACCACATTTATACTACTTGAAGGAATTCAAGATGAAATACATTCACTTTCCATGTTAGCCTCATAGCAGACTAGAATGAAAAATGGTGACTCTTGCTCAGTGGCTGTCCCGCACCAGATGACACCTGGTGAGGGAGGGTGGGACTTCCAGCACTGGGACTTCCCAGTTCCAAAGCTGGAGGAGTTCCAAAGCCATGTGGCCCCTAGAGGAACCCATGCAGGCCTGACAAGTGCTCATACAGCCTCTTGAGCTCCCATGCAGGCCAAAACAGTGCCCGCACAGCCCCAAGGGGCACCTGCACAAGTCCAAGGAGTGCCCACATGGGCCCAAGGAGTGCACACATCAACTGAAGTAGCACCCCTGGGGGTGGGGGGCCAATTAGGTGCCACTCCCCCTTCTAGGGTGTCACTTAGTGTGACCCACACCCCACCAGTGATGCTACTGCTCTTGCTTATGGACAGATGGGGAGTTTACTCTAAATGTCTCTAGTCCTGAGGCAACACTCCCCAGTTGAAGTCCAACAGCACTTCTGATCACTATATCACAAAAAAGTATGCTTTTTTAAAAAAATCTCAGTGAAATATTTTTCTTATTTGGCAATTTATTAAATATTTTTCACCATTAGGCTGGTGAACAAGGAATACAACCAAAATGTTAATGCAGCAACAAAATGCAGTAAAAACAAAATTAAATACATTCATAAAACAACATTAAAAGGTGCAGTTGGACAGACTAACCAATTTAACATGCTCAAGCAAATCACTGTCTGATTTCAAGTTACTGTATTTTAAAGGGATGTTTCTGGTTTGTTTTAAAAGTTTTTATCTATGTATTTAATGTTTTTAATGTCTTTATCTGTTTGTACATTGTCTCAGAGGATGTGGGGGACTGATGTCACTACATCAATGCTTTAAATAAAATAAATAAAAAAGTTTTCACATGGTGCTGAAATGGTAGCAAGGCTGGTGGCATAAACATTTCTTTGAGAAGACAATTGCTATGGCATTGAAACCTTTTCTCCTTGTTCCTACATTCTGACCATCAGGTGCATCAATAGAAGTATAGTGTCTAGATTAAGAGAAGTAATAGTACCACTCTATTCTGTTCTGGTCATGCCTTACCTGGAATACTGTGTCCAGTTCTGTGCATCACAATTCAAAGTGGATGTTGATGAACTGGAGCATGTCCAGAGGAAAGCAACCAAAATGGTGAAAGATCTGGAAACCATGCCCTATCAGGAGAGATTTAGGGAGCTTGGTATGTTTAGCATGAACAAGAGAAGATTAAAAGGTGATATCATAGCCCTCTTTATGATGTCATACTTAAGATGGAACAATTTTGGTTTTTGTAGCTCTTGAGAATAGGACCTGGAACAATGGATTAAAATATCAGGAAAAAAGATTCCATCTCAACATTAGGAACAACTTCCTGAAGTAAGAGCTGTTTGACAGAGGAACATACTCAGAGACTGATGGAGTCTCCTTCTTTGAAAGTTTTTAAACAGAGGCTGGATGACCATCTGTTGGGAGTGCTTTGATTGTGTCTTCCTTCATCACAGATGGTTAGACTTGATGGGTGTTCTGGTCTTTTCCAACTATGATTCTATACTCTAAGAGGAATCTCCCTTAGACCTAGACACATCTTCTGAAGATGTTAAGAAAATTGTGACAAGATCCTACATCAAAGAGCCAGAGCATAACTTTACATTTACAGATTACATGACACCTTGTTAGTGAATGTGTACCAAATATGTATCATCATTTGCAGACACAAGATGAGTGTACATAATTCACATCAATGTGAAATATGTAACCATGAAGAAGGGCACCATATGCACAATTTTGGTTCCTCAACCTTGAACAAAATGCTGCCATTCTTCAATGGACAAAGATGCCCAACTGCTTCTATAGAAGAACTTACATATGTGTAATACATCTATAGGATTCTTTACTTCATGTTCCAGGGCTCTTGATGGATGTGATATGCAAAGGACAAAATGACTGGAACTCAGAGAGGAAGTAATTTAAGTGGTACTAGAAACAGGTGGGGTTTTATTTTCAATTTTTGGTACATGGGGATATAAAACATAAGACTAGAGGTAAGAAACAAAATGTAAGCATACACAAAACAAGAAAAGAGGTGGGTGAGTTTGCACTCCTTCAAAGTAACTTTAAAGACATTGGGCTGCCTAAGGTGTTGCATGTAATTTTCTACAGTTCTATCTTCAGCTTCTTACTGTTTGGGAAGGCTTGAAATGGTCCATCATAGAGGTAAACTTGGCAGTTAGTGGAGTACCACTATTCCAGGGCTATCTCCTTTGGCACTCCAAATGACAGAGAATCAATAAGTATTTTTTGGAGGCAGACAAAAGGTAGCAGAACTGTTCATGAGCTAAGAGATCCCCTTCCAGTTCTAGGAGACATGAGAGAATGCTATTCTTTTCTTAAAAGAAAAAAAAAAGTCAGAAATAGAGTGGTTAATTCATATGAGAATGGAATAAGTGAAGCTTTACGAGATCAACACCTTGAGTCCCTGTAATGGGAGAAACGTAGAATATAATAAATAAATAATAGTAAAGAAATAAAATTAACAAAGATTTTCAATGGCTGTGTGATTATAGTTATTTTTATCCTGCCTTTTCCTCAACAGGTACTCAAGGTGGTTTACAAAAGTTAAAAAGATAACTAAACTATTAATAAAATAGTGAAAGCATAACCACTAAAATGAAGAACAAACAAATATGGGCAGGTTCATATAGGAAGATACAGTTCTTCAGATAGCATGATGATGATGATGATGATGATGGGGAATTTTCGGTGAAACATCCATTTGTAAAAAAAAAAACCAAACTTTTGCAAAACATATATTTATATGTACAAAAATGAATGCCTTTGCACAAAATGTAGGGTTTTGGGTTTTTTTTTTAGAAAATATTTCTTTTTGTACAAAAATTCCTGAGTTTTTTTGCAAAGTATTTTCACCCCAAAGCATGAAAAGTCTAATGGTGATTGACAGTCTCTCCCCCTCCCCATTTTTTTATTTTTTTGATGGGATATCTTGAGATGTCAAGATACTTTGTATATATAAATATGTTTTGCAAAACAGTGGGTTTGTTAAAGATGAGAATATTCGTAAGTAGTCAGGAGATTTGTTTGTTTGTTTCTTGCACTACAATGACAAAGAACAAAACTTTTATTGAAAGTGATGCTATTATGCATTTCAGTCAAAATAAAACATAAGGTGAGAATTTTAATTCACTTAGAGCAGGAAGAACTTGTGACCTGCTAGCAAAGAGGAGATTATGAAAAACTAGTGAATCCTGTTGATTAATCTGATCAGAACTGAAGAACTAGACTGATTAATGAAATATGGCTGTTTGCTTTCTGGTTTCCTGAACACACCTCAGGTAGTACAAAATGATGGGCATACTTAAATTCAGGTAGAGAGCAAGAATTTGGAGATAGTTATGTCTTGCGTACTTCCTCTTTATGGTTTTGATACTATGCTCTCCTGATTCTTTTCTCTAGTTATTTTGTTTATATTGTCTTTCTGGTATTTTGACTGTTCTCACTGTAGACAAAATGTATTTAAAAGCTGCATTGATCAAGGATAGTAGCAAAGATGCCAGTCTAACCTCTCCAGAATTCCAGAATTTGGGGGCAGCCACTGAGAATGGCCCCTCCATTAGCATTAGTATGATAGAGCAAAAAGTGTAAGATACAAGCATTAAATAGTTTAGCAGTTGTTCCAAGACACTGGTGTAACATTGGTTGATATAGCTATGGATGTTATCACACGGGGCAAATCTGCTGGTTAATCCACACAAATCCCAAACAAAAACTAGATTTGTGCCTCGCGTTTTCACACGACGTCGCACAGAAACTGGAAAGAAACTGGTGTTATCTGAGATCTTTTGAAATTCGGTTGTTTGGAGGAAATGCAAATGCGAAATTAAGGTAATTTCGCATTTACCATAATGTGAAAAGCAAATGCGCATTTGGGAGCATTTCCCTGCTTTTCCCATGGTTCCAGTGAGCATTCCTCTATCTGCGCATGTGCAAGAAGATCATTTCTAGTACATTTACGGGCTTTTCTCACTTGTGTGTGAACTTTAAATGCACTTACTTTAATTTCGCAATTAAGGTAATTACGCGTGAAAGCCATTTGCGGAATCAAGGTTTATTTTTGGTTTGCCTCATTTCCACTTTATTATCGCTTTCTGGCCCATGTGTGATAACGTTCTATGGAATGCATAGGTGCTTCTCAACATGTGCTTTCTGTTGCTTTGTAGTATCCTACATGCCTTCTGAGTGCTACATTACAATTGCATGTGGATCAATCTTCAAATTGGCATTCTAAATTGATTTTTGACTACTTCCACTACATTTGCATACTTTTCTCATCACAATCTTTTTTTATGCCATTATGATATATCCAGTTTCTTCTCCAGTTTCTCTTTATAATGATATATCAATTTTCTTAGTATTTCTTATTATGATATATCCAGTTTATTCTCTAGCTTGCTCTGTAATTCTGGTGTGACCCTATGTTGGTGTAAAATAGGGCAATCAACTCAGCTTCATAACATTAAGGGCTCTTAATGAACAACCTGTACTGCTCATCAAGCTGTAACTATAGGACCATATTTGACTGATAACAAATTAAAAGGACATATGTGTAGCAAAAAATAAAATTAAAAAAAAAACAAACAAATGGGGAGCGCTTTGCCTAAGATCATGTCAATTAACTACACTGGAGTGCCATCTAGTGGGTGGTACATATAGTACATATTCCTCAGCTATAATTACTTTTTTGTTGTTTTACTGTTTGTTTTTTACTAATAAAACAATCATAGCTCAATTTGGTAAACTTTCATGCACTATATAAATAATTTTTCTAACAGAAGAGTTATATTTTACCTACCATGTGTGTACATTGATTGTACAACCCATTTTTCTTCTCTCATTTTGTAATTGCTTGTGTAAACAAGTTCTTAGAATGTGTTCATACCGACAAGTTCATAGCAAGTTCTTCCAAAATTCAGATGGAGTCTAGTTTGAATCTATTGCTGCATTTCCTAGTATCTGGAGCAGCCGAAAACAAACACTCTGGGAGGACTCTGGGAGACTAGGGTTCAAATCCCTGGGCAGCTATGCAAACTCACTTACCCTCAGAGGAAGGCAATGACAAACCCTCTCTGAACACATATTGCAAAGAAAACCCTTTAGGGTCACCATAGGCCAGAAGACATTTAAAGGCACACAACAGGCACAATTAAGTAGATACATGAATATCATGACAGTGATATCTTGTCCTTACAATTCCTATAAAACAGGGTCACATACTGATAAGGTTCCAGTTCAGCAGAGGTTAGGTTTATTGTTTTAACATACACTATGAGAGATACTGGGAAGACCATCGGGTATAAAATCCAACCAACCCAGGACCCTCAACGCATCAAATACTCTTCAGAAGCACTGAAGATCATCCTTAAACATTTCATAAAATACAAAAACAATGAAGATAAATAACACGTACTATAAATGCATCATTTTATGTTGGATGTTTTGTGAGGAGGTGGGTTGTTGGCTTTCTACCTCTACTGGTGGGAGGATTCTTAGTTCAAGCAAGACTTTTGGGATATGTCTTTCTTCCATGATAGAGGGATTGCATGCTCTTATGAAGCAAGAAGCTATTTAGATGACAGCAGTGCTCTCAGCTCAGACAGGCTGTTGCTGAGGAACCAAACTAAATGTGCCAAACATCTTAACATGGTGAGCTCCTGGGCAGCAGTGGCAACTATGGGTAGATTATAGTTTTTTTGTAGTTTTTCCAGGCTGTGTGGTCATGTTCTAGAAGAGTTTCTTTCTGATGTTTTGCCAGCATCTGTGGCTGGCATCTTCAGAGATGCTGGTGAAACGTCAGAAAGAAACTCTTCTAGAACATGGCCATGGCGAAAAACCCACAAAAAACTATGGATGCTGGCCATGAAAGCCTATGACTTTATACTATGGGTAGATTACACTGCCAGAAAATCTTTCAGAGACAACAGGAGTGGCACTTTAACTGACTCCTGTTAGTATTGCACAGAAGGTAGCACTGGTAAACCACTTCTGAATGCCACGGCAGATGGCCATCCAGCCTCTGTTTAAAAACCTCCAAAGAAGAAGACTCCACCACACTTAGAGGGAGTGTGTTCCACTGCCAAACAGCTCTTACTGCTAGCAAGTTTTTCCAAAATTCAGATGGAATCTCTTTTCCTCTAGTTTGAATCTATTGCTGCATCTCCTAGTATCTGGAGCAGCCGAAAACAAGCTTGCTCCACTCTCAAAATAAATTTCTTCAAATATTTAAACATAGCTATCATCACCTTATAACTTTCATTCCTCCAGGCTAAACACACCCAGCTCCCTAAGTTTCTCCTCATAGGGCATGCTTTCCAGAGGTAGTCCTAGATGTTTTCAAGAGGTAATTTCAAGAGGTGAGACCCCCCCCCCCCACAAGCCAAAACGATGTTGCAACTGGAGAAACATCTCTCATGTATTGTGGCCATACCTGGTATATAAGTGCTGAAACCATTTTGTCATTGGTTTGTTGTTCTTGTATTGTACACATTCCACTTGAATGTATTGCCAATATGCTCACCTCATGTTGTACTCCCTCACCTTCCACAGAATCCTCTTCCCATAGTTGAGAAACCACAGCTACAAAGTGAGATACATAAATCTCACTTTAGTTGGGAAAGAATGCTGAGAATACCATGGACAGCCAAAAAGACAAACAAATGGGCCGGAATAGATCAGGCCTGATATCTCCCTTGAAGCCAAGATGATCAAATTGAGGCTGTCATATTTTGGCCATATCATGAAAAGCATAACTCATTAGACAAGACAATAATGCCTGGAAAGAAAGAAGACAGTAGAAAGAGAGGAAGATCACGTGCCACAATTTGCAGGATCTAAGCAGTGCAGTGGAGGATAGGAGGTCTTGAAGAGGTGTCATTCTTAGGGTCACCATGAGTTGGGGCTGTCTTGAGGGCAGTTAACAATAACAACCATTTACCTCATTAAGTTAATACATCTGAAGTTTCTCTGAAGATGCCAGCCACAGATGCTGGCGAAACGTCAAAAAGAAACTCTTCCAGAACATGGCCACACATCCCAAAAAAACCCACAAAAAACTATGGATGCCGGCTATGAAAGCCTACGACTTCACATCTGAAGTAGTAACCACATTTTCTGCAATCCGGCAGGAACAACGCCAATGACTTTTAAAATATTGTTTTCACCCAGTCCATAACTGGGTTATGTCTGCAGTTTGTTTTGAAGAATCAAATTCCCACTCAACTATGGAAACCTACCGAGTGACCTAGGGAAAACTCACACACCTCTAAAAACAATAATAATAAATTGTTTTGTTTATAATCAATCTGGGCTAAAGCAACTTTTACCAAGCACATGCTGATGAAATTTTTAACTGCATACAAAATAGCAAGCAATTTTTTCTCTATCTGAGCATAATTTTGCTCTGCCATGCTAAATGACCTTGAAGCATAGGTCAATGGTTTATTATCCTGAACCAAACATTCATCTATTCTAGAGCTTCTTTTCAGCTTGGACAACAGCTAACTTTGCAACATCAAAGTATTGAAATATTGCTTGACATAACTATTATTTAATGTTTCAAAAGCTTTCTGATGTTCCAGCATCCACTGGAACACTGCATTTATAATTATCAGGTAAAAAAAAATTCTTCAATCACTGTGTGACCCATGTGTTTTACTCAGACAACAATAAATAGAACCCTTTCTTTGTTAATTCTGATATTCTTAGCATATGCTTAGCATTTGGTATAAATATAGATCATGCTGCTCAACTCTTTCCACTGCTGTAATTATAGCATCAGTTATCACACACACATACACACACTTTTTATATGCCCCAAAGTTTCCTCTCTATTTTTGCTGAAACTGTCACTTGAGGACATGTGCCCAAATGGCAGATGATGAAAATATTATTTTCCCCAGGGCATGGTAAATAATCATGATAATAGTTTATCAAATTTAACTTGCCAACATCAGTTTTTCTCAACTATCATTTTAAATTTTTCCTTCCAGCTAAATGACCCAGAAACGTTTACAGTAGTAGAATGTTGTATTGTGACTATTTGTCAAGATCTTATAGATCCAGACATAAAGACAAAGGAGATTATCACATGGGGGTGGGATGTCATTGTCCCGTCCCTGTCCCATCCTTCCCACGTGGTCACAGGAAGACTTCCATATGATGTTGCACTTATCTGGACATTGTCCCATCCAGAAAGTGTGAGTGACAGCGATCACGCAAAAGCCTTTCAAATGCCATCACACTGATCCTGTCATTGTCCCATCATTGTTCCAACACTGAAGTGGTATTGCCCCTGCATTTTGCATTAACGGGAGTTTGCATTAATGCAATACCACTTCAATGACAGGATCAGCATGTACAATATAAAAGGCTTTCATGCAATCCCCCACCCCTCCCAGATGGGATAAGGATGGGAGAGCATGATAATCTCCAAAGCGCTGTTCTTTTGTTCCTTAATGACAATGCTACTCTTCTAATCTATAGGGTCTGTGACCTTAAATTCCACTCTTACACTTTCTGCGTGACACAAAGCATGCTTTAATCTATCATGTATTCCAAAATGTAGCTTCCAATATCCACAAATAATAGAATTGTCAGGTAAATATGGCCAGGGCTTTGAATTTTATTCAGAGCTTCAGATACATCAGCATATGTAGCAATAGCTATTCCTATGTTAGAGATTCAACCAATCATAGACTATTAACCTGATGAACTAAATCCATCATCTTTTTGTAGACTATCAACCTGATGAATTAAATACATTATTTCACAATCTACTGAATAATGGAATTACTGAACAGCAACCCAGTCATCCCATTCCAAATACTGCATTCAAATACAATAGCCCCCAAAGGTTGTATCCTTGTCCCACCATCAGACTCTCCAAGAGAAGTTTTGCAAGGTAGAACAAGCCTGCTTTTGGGGACCCAAAGATCTTCAAAAATGAGAATTTAAAGCCCCAGGTGGACCTTAAATCCTCAATTAAGTCTTTTCAGTAAAGGTATAACAGGAATTTTTAAAGCTGTAGTTTTTCCTTCTTTGTAGAAAAATATGGTTATGATAAAATATGAACAAAGTAGACAGCTTTTGATGAATGACAATGAAAGCATGATTGAACATGATGACTAATCTCAGGCTATCTTAATATGGCAACTGGTATGCTTTCGTAAATGCTTTCTTCCCTGTGCACCAGAATTACCAGATAGCCATATACTTTATATAAAGCAATAATCAACCCAATCAGCTCCATGGCCTGACAGTTTCACAGCTGAGTATTATAAAAGTTTTGAAAACGAATTGATAGCTTCAATGATTTTTTGATTATTTTTAGCTTCATTTATATACCACTTCTTATCGCACTATGGGATGCCTAAGCAGTTTAAAATTGTAACCTCATAACCCCCCAACAGTTGGGTACTCATTTTAGTACCCTCAGAAGGATGCAGGCCTGAGTCTAGCCTGAGCCCTGGCTAGTATTGAACTCGCAACCCAGTGGTCTATGAGTGAGTGGCTGCAGTACAGGCATTCAACCACTGTGCCGCCAGGGCTCTTCGTTCTCTTATGGAATATGTTAAATAGAATACTAGAGGAAGGCCTTCAAAATCTTGGGAAGAGGCTAAAATAACACTTTTTCTGAAGGACAAGACTAAGGTTGAGAACTATTGACCTACTAAACATTGATTATAAGATTTTTATGTCTATATATTAGCTGTGAGATTAAAAAAATATTTTAAATAAAGTTATACATGATGATCAAATGGACTCCCTTCCATCAAGGCATATGAAAGTAAACATAAGAACAGTGCTCAATACCATTGAATACTATGAAAGACATAATGAAAAGAAAGCTGCCATGATCTTTGTTGATGTTAAAAAAAGCTTTCGACAAGTTGAAATGGAGCTTCATGTTGGAGGTAATCAAGAAAATGAATCTTGGAGAAATATTTTTATGAATTGATTACAAGCATCTATAGTAACCTGAAAGCTAATTATTAATGGACAAAATTCGACATACAGAAAGGGACCAGACAAGGATTTCCATTATCTCCACTTTTATTTATTATGGTGATGGAAACTTTAAATAATAGCATCAGGGATGATATGGACATCAAAGGAATACGAATAAAAGGACAGCATTATAAATTGAAGGCCTTTGCTGACAATGATGAGCCTTTGCAGACTGTCAGAAATAGTGCAAATTGAGTCCACTTTAACTGCCCTGGCTCAGTGCTAGAGAATCATGGGAATTGTACTTTTTTCTGAGACATTGAGCCTTCTCTGTCAGTGAGCTCTGGTGCCACAATAAGCTACTGAGTCAGGGCAGTTAAAGTGGATTCAATTTGCACTATTTCTAGCAGTCTGCAAAGGCCCTGTGTGCCTTGCAGACTGCCAGAAATAGTTCACTTTAAATTGAGGCACTGCCCTGG
>CM034706.1:51725463-51762601 GCA_020142125.1 Phrynosoma platyrhinos | reverse complement strand
TGATGAGTCTTTTTGGATGAGAGTCAAGTTTTCCACCAGTTGCACTCTAATTGTTGTCCAATCCGCTTCATTTTCCTAAGCTCTGATGTATACCATGGCTTACGATTTGGAGTGGGTTGGAAAGGACGCTTGGGAGATCATGTTGATAGCCTTTGTAAGATCGGTGTTCCAAGTATTAACCAAAGCTTTGACAGGGTCACCGGCGTTACCTAGCATTAAACCCTCCAAGGCTTTCTGGAATCCAGTTGGCTCCATTAGCCTTCGAGGGCGGACCATTCTAATAGATCCACCACCCCTAGTGGAGCAGATAGTGGCTCTTAGTTCAGTCTTGACCAGGAAATGATCCATCCACGACAATGTGGAGGTTTTAATAACGTCCGCCCATGGATATTCCTGTTCTGTACTAAAGACCGCATTGAGGGTATGACCCACACAGTGTGCGGGCCTGATGACCAATTGGGATAGGCCCATGTTTGTCATGGATTCCATGAACTCCCGAGCTGTACCCATTAGATTTAACAGACTGGTCTTGAGTGGGACTTTGAAGTCGCCCAGGACTAAAAGTCTAGGCGACTCCAACAGCAACTCTGAGACCAGCTGTGTCAGCTTGGTTAGGGAGTCTGTTAGACAACAGGGTGGTCGGTCCCCAAACTATCCCTGGTCCTCAGGCTAAGGTACATACACTCAAAGTGGACTGTGTTCTGGACAGGTATCCTGGTCAAGGTAAGGGTGTTTTTATAAACCAGGGCCACTCCGCCCCCCCATCCCCTCACCTGCTCACTAACATCATACCCAGCTGGGAGGGCCTGCGTCCATGTAACCGCACTGTCCTCTTCCAACCAGGTTTCTGTGAAGCAAGACAGGTCGGCATCCTCATCCAAAAGAAGATCGTAGATGATACGAGTTTTATTTTTGACTGACCTGCTATTGCAAAGGAAAAGAGTAAGGTTATGTGGAATGGTAGGTACGCTCTCCAATCCATTTCGGCAAACAGAGTAAACTGAAGGTGGAATAGCTTTCAAGCAGTGATCCCGTCTTCTTTTGTAACATCTGTTCACTCTGTTCCAACTATATCTCCCTTTTCCCTGCACAACTCCGATTCCTGCCCCCAACAGATTCAGGGCCTTATCCAGTAGAAAAGTCAATAGAGCTGCAAACCCTCCCAACCACGCTGCTACTATTTTTGACCCTGCTACTGTAGTTGCAGCTGTTGCCAGTCTGCCGGGGCGATGGAAAGGGTGGCCTTAAGTTCCTAGGGCCCCATCCAGGCCTCTTCCGGCATTGCAGGATATGAAAAGGGAGTGGGAAGGGCTAGATGGAAGAGTCCTCCTTTTTGCCAGTACACTGTTTGTCAGCTGTTGGGAGGGAGGGGCTAGGTGGAACTACCCCTGCCTGACTCCTAAACCTGGTATCACCCTCCCACTGGATCCCAGGGATTCCTCTCCCTCAGCTGCGGCTTATGTTGCTGCTGCTGCTACCAGGAGGCTTGAGGTGGTATTGGAGGACTTTTTAAGTCCTCTGCTGCTCCGCTTGGCTCCCAGGGCTTCCTGTCCCTTAGCTGTGGCTGATGTTGCTGCCACTGCTACTGGGAGGCTTGAGGTGGTATCAGAGGAGTTTTTAAGTTTTTAAGAAATATTCCCACTCTCTCAAGGCAAGACAGAGGAAATGTTATAAGGGATAAGCGACTAATGTCTGGCCCTTCAGATGTTCCTGGACTGCAACTCCCATCAGATGTAACAGTGGTCTAATGTAAATGGAACAAGCCATTGTATTTTAAACCGTAGAGTTGCATACAGACCTGAACTTTGAAAATTAACTGCAAAACAAACTGGTAGCCATTTCAAGTAAAACAACATGATCACTAAAGCAAGTTCCAGAAATAACATTAACTCCTACATTTGAAACTAGCTGAAGTTACTGAATGGTTAAAGTAATCCAGTCTGGATTTGTTCAATGCAAATGTAACAGTGGACAGATCAGCTTTATCAAGAGGAAACATACCAGACAGTGCAAACCTATTCCTAGCCATATCTGCCACCAGAACATCCAGGAGCCTCTCAAGGAGAATTCAAGGAGAGTACAGCCCCATCAAGAGCAGAACATATGCTACTCTTCATCTTTTCCATCAGATAGGTTCCTCAAGGCTTTCTATTTATGTATTATCTTAGTTCAGGTATTTTAAAGCAAGTCATGTGGTGTAAAATAAATGTTTAATTAATTATGTTGCATAGTGGTTTTAGTGTTGCACTGACATTCTTGGAGACAGGGTTTGATATGAAAACTCACTGGGTGACAGACATGTCATACTCAGCCAAAAGAGGAAGGTAATGGTAACTCCCTTCTGAATAAAACTTGCCAAGAAAACTGTGAGATAGGATCAACATAAATTAGAGTTGACTTGAAGTTACATAACAACTGTGGAGAAAAACAGCTTTAATTCTTGTCTCCTTGCCCTATTACTAAACATGCACAAATACTCAGCTTCTTACTGTTTTAGCACTGGAAATGTGACCTGTCATATCTAGAGCTCTCTTGTGACCACCGAGTTCTTATATAAGTATCTTATGGCAGGCCTTTGTTGTGCTTATTAATTGTTTCAAAACATTTATAATTGTGCAAAGTATTTCATAATCTTTATCTTTTTCACCTGCAGTTCCAAAACTCTTTCAAAGTGGTAACTTGGATTCATTATGAGTGACTTGTCAAGAGACATACTTAACACATACTTCAGATGTGAGTTAAGCTTATGCAAGAGGAACTTGAACCTGGGGAATTGCTAAAAGTTCTAGTATCCAATGGGATCTTTTATCCTGTTTACAGAGGGACTAGCCTGATAGAGACAAAGCTTTCTCTGTTAATTTTGTGATTTATTTGGGTAGTGAAACATACAAAGGCACTCAAACATACACTCAAACACACAAGAACTCAGGAATAAAGTAGTTAGCTTGCATAGGAAACAGAAGGCTTTCTAATGGTGATAATTACCTGACAGAGGTTGCTCCAATGATGAATGAAGATGGATAGACTCAACCATGTATGAAAGGAAAAGGAGGACTGGAAGAGCCAGGATCAAAGACAGAATTCACAGTGACGCAGTGTCGCCATAAAATCTAACCAGACCAAAAGTACCTGAGATTTGGGGAACATTTTATACCCTTAAACCTAGCCTGAAGTGAAGATTTGTTATTGTATATCAAAGGATTCCAGATATATGGTATTTGAAGTAGACAATTTCCAAAGAGGGTTGATGTTATCTCAATCTTAGCCAAACACATCCTGGCTGGTACTCATAAATCTCCTAGGTGTGAATGTCCTACCTTGCAGCTCCTAACCCTGGCCTTTAAATCTGTTATCTCCTTGTTTGAGGCAGACATGACCATTCAGGTATCTACGTGAGGTCCTCGCCTTGAATCCATGGCAGCTTGGGCTTTTCTGGTTTAGGGCCATGACAGGAGACCCACAAAGGAGTCATATTAAGTGCCAGCCACAGTTGCTTAGAGCCTGTCATTCAAATAAAAAACACAAAGTTTAGTATGGAAATTTCCCAAGTTCTGCTTTGAACATAAAATTGAGCCATTTCCCAGATCTATTGTTAATACTTTTTCAAGCAATGATTTTAATATGGGGGGTGGTGTTGTAGTCTATGAAAAGACAGGTTTCCATGCAAAAAGGAAGCTTTCCATGCCTGCTTGCCCCTCATCAGCCAATTTTTTGTTACTTTTTCCTTTTTCTACATTCAGGCTGTGGAACCCTTCCTAACCCCAACATAATAATCATAATTCTACTAATGATCACAGTACTCAGTATTGTGTTGAGTGGGGGCTGCTGACAATGACAATGACAAAGATGATAATCTAGTTGAGCAAACCTATATCCAAGAAAGCTTTATTGAGTTTATTTGGACAATGTCAGTGTACTATCCTAGACAGGTTTTCAACTTTTTGTTTAGATAGGGAAAGAGAAAGAGTTGGGGAGAGAGAAGGAAGGAAGATGATGACTTAGAATGGAGTTTGCACTTCCCAATGAAGATAGGATGTCATGTTTCTTTCTCTCTCTCTCTCTCAACTTGCACTCTAGGCTGGTCTGCCATACCCCAGACCAGCCTAGAGTGCAACTGCCTAGAGTGCAAAATGGAAACCGATAGCATGGTGTCTATGGCAAGGTTTAAGTTTGTAATGGTGCCCATGAGAATCACAGTAAAGATGCCAACTGGAGAGATCTGATATGAGCAAAGTAAATTTGGCTGCCTTTTGAAAAGTTTAAGGTATGTTGGAGTGTTCAAACTGTACATTCTTACTATAGTAATAAGAGAATGCTCATACACCCATCACTACAACAGCATGAAGTGCCTGAGACTTGGCATGGGCATGAATCCCATAGGTACTTGGTTTTTAAAATATGCTGATTGATTTTAATCAATTTAAAACCTGTCAGTAGCCTTCAGTACTAGTGCAGCCACTTGGTGGCAGACTAATATCTTTAAATATGTGAGAATCCTGACAGGATCATCCAGCCACTAACTGGCAGACCTTTTCATCACCACAAAACCATTCAGTTATTGGCAGAATAAAAAATAGTTTTTTTCCCTAATTAAAAAAATGTTTTTAAAGAAGTCAGCTTGCAGGGCTGAGTGTCAAGCAAAAGCTACACCAAGAATGATTGAGAATGCAGGGCATCAGACAAAGTAGGAAAGAATACAGGTTCATCCAGAACAGCCAGCATTGGATTAGCCTTATGGTCAATTAATTATACATGATTTAATGGATATTTCTTTGCACCTGCTCTCAGGTAATCAGATAAAAGGGCAACTTTCAATGGTATGTTGCAGTGGTGACATAGTTCAGCTGCCCCAACTCAGTAGCTTCACCTTTTGTAGGAAAATCTCATGATAGTCAAGTGAATTGCCTAAAGGTCTCATATTCCATGGCTTCATTCTGAATGGACAAAAACAACGTGTGCAATATAGATAGATCGATAATGTTTTTGAAGGCTTTTGTACAGCACATTACAAGCTCTAGTCTGCAATGCTGGCTTCTTTTACAAGTTTTTAATAGGACTCAATGGAGTGGTATTTAAACCCCTACCAAAAACAAATGAGAAATGTGCTGCTGCTGCTGAAAACATGGCAATAGCATTTGGTGCTGAAATCTTTCATGTGATTCTCCTCCATGATATTCAAAAACCAAAGGGATGGTGTACAGTTGTGTTGTATAATCTTCACTCTGTACCCTGCACTACTCCTGGTTTTAATAATAATAATAATAATAATAATAATAATAATAATAATAATAATAATAATAATAAGTTTTATTTATAACCCGCCCCTCTGCTCGGCAATCGGGGTGGCGTACAACAGATTAAAAATACAACAGATAAAAACAATTCCTACTTCCCACCTCTAATCCACTCACCCCTTAAAACAGAATTAAACCATCATGAAGTTAAAAATAAAGCTGAGATAAAATACAGTACATCTAATCCAATCTAGCAATCTGGCAGGAAGTCACCTTCAAACAGCAGGTCACCTTCAAAATTTCAAAATTTCAACTCAAAACTTCAACATTTTGAATTTACACATTTTAGATCACTTGAGCTCAGAAGTGGAAAACTATCTGCAGTTTCTAATGTGTAATCTTTATTAACTTTTACCTATGTTGGCATCTGCATTTATATGACAGACTGACTGATGTTTGGCTCAGTGTGGAGCTCTATCAGATTACATATATATGTTGCCATAAGAATGGCAGTAGAGTGTAAGAGATGTGGATGACTGCTACAACAGCAGCCAGTGGTTGCTGGTGAATCAATAGAAAGACTTCATGTCCTTTGCTTTTCTTGTTTTATAGACATGCGCCCCAAAACACTATGTAAACATCATAGCTTTCCTGTCTCAAGCATCTGACTTGCAAACCAGGTCTTTTTCGCTGACATTTAGCTTTGTAATTCTCAGAGAGGCTGGGGTAACTGGAATAACTGGCAGTCTAAAATGACAAGAATTATTTATGTTATGGAATTAGAGAAGTTTAACTTCACTTGGGTAATACTGAAAAACAGCACAGCAGAAAAAGTGCTTGAAGTAAACATATTAAAAGTTGCAGTGCAATAGTAAAACAAAGTGTATCACTTACCTCAGGGATTAATGCTGGAAGAGGAAGATTGAGCATATCACAAATATGTATGGAATATTGGCATGGCTTGTGTTCTACCTGATTTGCATGCATGCAATGGTTAGAGAACTACTTCTCTGACCATGACACATTGACATCTGTGGATTGGCCTATAAGGAGCTAATGTGATCCTCTCAATTAGCAGAGATCTAGATTAGATGATTTTATAAGTTTCCTTCACTTGGTCACTAGCATAGCATTGAGAAGTTAGTGTAGGGAAGTTCATTTGAGGACTACAGAATTCCCTAGCTGTCTACTGACTGGAGAATTCTGGCAGCTGTAGTTTAAAAAGTAATATTTCAGTCACTAGCTGCTGATGACTAGAATGGATTGTAAGTTCAGATTTCTTCCAGACTGTGTCATCAATTTGCCACCATTTATTCCCTTGTTTCCTTGAGTTTTCCTTATATACACTAATCTACCTTTGTGTCTTAATTTCTATGTACAGAGCAAGCAAGCACAAATATAAAATTATATTATTTACCATTCAAATTCCTTCCAAGTGGTAGGCATTATGTAATAACAGTGCAATCCTACACACAGCTGATTAAATATTCTTACACACTGCAATACTACACACTGCTGAGTTAATATTCATAGGACTCAGTAACACTTCTGAGTAATTACTCATAGGATCAACTTGTTCTCTTTCTATGTATTATGATGAATCACATGACTTTCTATCAGATGAATCCTTTGTCTTTGGCATTAATGACAAACTATTGGATAGCCAAAACTAAATAAGATTTGGAAAGGTGGAAACATCTAATTTCCAAGTTAAGTTAAAAAAAATAAATTTATTAACTACCAAAGTTAGTTTAAAATCACGCTTTTGCACAAGTACCTCAGGCAAAGGTGACTCATATACAATGAAAATATTAAAGCATTTTCAGTATATCCAAAAATTTACATTGTGGCCAATCTGTGTAGCACATTATGGATAAAATCATTTGGACCCATTCAGATTTTGACACTGTAGTTGATGCAGGTCCACTGTACTTTGGCTCTTGCATTCCCAAAGTTTATGGAATAGATGACAGAGGAATTCCATGATGTATTCAAATGTGTCAGAATATGTTCACCCAGCAAGCAGGATACCTATATTTAGTAAGCAAGGTAATTAAGAAACATCAGTTGGTAGCCAAACAGAAACAGAAGGAATATTATGAGTTTCAAGTTACTAGGCAAGGATACCATCCAAGAGTTAGTATAGGTGCAAACTCAAATTACAAAGTGACAGAAACTGCAAAGAAAATTTTTTCAGAACATTATAATATCTTTAGAAAACTTTCTGAATTGTTATGTGTATTTAAGGCTGAGAAGGGGCATGGCTAAGTTCTGTGGACATATCATGGGAAGGGAGGACTCTTTGGAAAAAACAATAATGCTGGGAAAGGTAGAGGGAAGTATGAAGAGAGGAAAGCCACATGCTAGATGGATGGACTCTATTAATATTAGCACTATTTGAAACCAAATCATAATTCAGGAAGGGGAAAGGATAACAGAAAACAAATCTACAGCAGTTGTTGAATCCTCATGTAATCATAGAAGACATGTTAAAGACATAGCTGCAAAAGTACATTGATCACCAGCTTGTCTGGATAAAGATAATTGAAGTGATGAAGTACAGTTACCTGAAGCATCCAAAGTATACATTTGCAATCACAAAACAATATCTGTACTTCTGAAGTTGTTCATGATTACAAGATTATTTTGACTAGCATTCAGATGGATTAAGAGTGTGTTGTGTTAAAAGCAGGAATGATGCAGCAGGACTTGAAATGTCTAAGCAAATAGAACAAGGGGTGGGATAGGGAGACAAAGGAGAAAGAACTTGGCAATCAGTGTACAGAGAAGATGAAGAAATGGAATGAAGGAGACACAACTGAGAGGAAAATAGAAGAAATTGTTCAGGGCATCAAGACAAAGACATAAAGGACATCACTGAAATTAGATAGGGACCAAAGTATTTGTTATTTGTTGTTAACTGCCCTCAAGTCGATCTCGACTCGTGGCAGCCCTATGGATGAGACATCTCCAAGACCTTCTGTCCTCCACTGCTCTGCTTAATTCCTACAACCCCATACCTGTGACCTCCTTAATAGAGTCCATCCATCTAGCATGTGGTCTTCCTCTCTTCCTACTTCTCTCCACCTTTCCCAGCATTATTGTTTTTTCTTTTTTTAATTTTTTAATTAAATTTTATTGAGACAAACAAACAAACATACGCTTACAAACAAGAATCAAACATCAACATTTACATATATAAATACCTATTTCTAGATTTTACGTACAGAATTATGCTAGACTTCCCAGTTGAATTGACTTTCTATTATCTTAAGATTTTAGTCTCCTGTACCAAAAATAGAACCATTTCGAGGACTCCTAGGTTTCTTCACCCAAACCTCTTATCCAAGAAAATTAAAACTATCTTTTACTCTTGGTTCGTAGTCACATAGGACAACAGCATCTGATCTAAGCCTTATCTATTCTATATTTTGCTTCTAATTTTTTAGATATGGACTCATCTTTTATGTTGGTGGTAATTTTTTCCCCTCTCAATAGTTTATTTTCATTTATTTTACAACAGACTACATTTTTCTACAATGGGCCACTCATTTTCTATTTTTTCTGTTACTTTATCTTTTATTAAAACAGTTAATTTATCCATATTCATCAAAAAGAAAAGCCAAATATTAAAGAATGGTGGCTGAAAGTGTGGGAAATGAAGAATGAAGAGCATTATTGTTTTTTCCAAAGAGTCCTCCCTTCCATGATGCGTCTAAAGTAGAACAGCCCAGTTTGGTCATCGTGGTTTCCAGGGAGTTTTCTGCTCTAGGACCCATTTGTCTGTCCTTTTGGCTGTCCATGGGATCCTCAGCACTCTTTTCCAGCACCACATCTCAAAGGAATTGATTTTGTTCCTATCATCTTTCTTAACTGTCCAGCTCTCACTTCCATACATGGTAATAGGGAATACAATGGCTTGTATGATTCTGATATTTAGCCTGAGTTGTATATCTTTGCATTTTAGAATCTTTTCTAGTACTTTCATAGCCACCTTCCCCATTCTTAGTCTTCTTCTGATTTCCTGACTGCAGTCCCCATTTCTATCAATATTTAATCCCAAGTATGGGGATGCTTTTACTATTTCTATTTCTTCATTGTCTAGCTTGAACTTGTGAAAGTCCTTGATGGTCATTATTTTTGTTTTCTTTATGTTCAACATTAAGCCTGCCTTAGCACTTTCTTCTTTGATCTTCCTTAGTAGGTGTTCCAGGTCTGTGAGGTTTTCTGCTAGTAGTATGGTGTCATCTGCATATCATATATCAGGGGTAGGCAACCTTTCCTCTTTAAGGGCCGAGGAACTTCAGCTCCCAGAATCTCAGGAGCTATGGGCCAACATGGCTGAGGTTTCTGGGAGCTGAAGTCCCTCAGCCTTTAAAGGGGAAAGGTTGCCTACCCCTGTCATAGATAATTGATATTCCTTCCTCCTGTTTTCACTCCTCCTTCTTCTTTGTCCAAGTCTGCTTATTTTATAATATGTTCTGCATACAGGCTGAACAGATAGGGTGAAAGGATGCACCCTTGTCTGTCCCCTTTGCCAATTGGGAACCATTCTGTTTCTCCATGTCCTGTTCAGACAGTAGCCTCTTGTCCAGAGTACAGATTCCTCATCACAACTATCAGATATGTTGGCACTCCTGTGTCTTTAAGGGCATTCCATAGTCTTTCACAATCTATGCAAAGGCTTTGCTATAGTCTATAAAGCACATGCTGATTTTCTTTTGGAATATCAAAGTATATAGTATGATAATACCTTTATTAATTGGTTGGTTTCACAAAGGTATTAAACTTCTGGAATTTGTCTTGTAGACAACATGGCTGTTAGTAAGCAGAAATTCTAAAAGCAATAGATTTCAATAATCAATAAATGTTATCACTATTTATAGAAACAGTTTCTTCTGGAAGAACCAAAGATCTCTGAGGGTATCAGCCCTGGTGGCGCAGTGGTTAAATGCCTGTACTGCAGCCACTCACTCATAAACCACAAGGTTACGAGTTCAATACCAGCCAGGGCTGAGGCTCGACTGAGGCCTGCATCCTTCCGAGGTCGCTAAAATGAGTACCCAGCTTGTTGGGGGGCAATCAGCTCACAGTTGTAAACCACTTAGACATCCCATAGCGTGATATGAAGCGGTATATAAATAAGCTGCTTTGCTTTTTTGCTTTATCAGGACTGACTGAAGCTGAGTGAGTAACTTATAGGTTTGTGTTTATTAAAAGGGGCATCTCCAGAGATGGGGAAAAGATGTATTATGGGATGTGCTTATGTGTGTTTAGCTAAAATTATATTTACTTATGTGATGGAAACAATTGTTTATTCTGATACTCTTAAAATATGTTTTACTTGCCAATATATTTATTATTATTATTATTATTATTATTATTATTATTATTATTATTATTATGCAGTTGGCCATATGATTTCAGAGTAGTTTCTCACAAAGCTGGCTCTTTGGCTTAATAATAGAGATGAGCACTGCCCCCAACAGTCAGACACGACTTGACAACCTTGTCAGTGGGGAATACTTTTACCTTTAATAATACTTACATTTTCTTTATTTGTTTACCTTTATTAGTACTGCCCTCTACAGAGAACCAGGGATCTGCTACAATCCCTTTGATTGTGAACAAAAAAGTGAACATGCACATACACACACACACAATGACATGGACAAGTTCTCAGTACTTTTAGTAGATGTCCCTCCCCATCCAGCCCAAAACATGTGTATCAGAAATGACAGGACAAAAGTAAAACCTGGATCTAAAGATAAAAGCCACCAAAATTAACTCAGGAAAGCAATAATATATAGCATAAAATAATATTTGGTTACCAAGAACAAAAATAATGGCATATCAACATAAATTCTAACTGAGTTTCCATAAAATGAATTAGCTAAATATGTTCTTGGAGTCATTTTTAAAACTTTTATTTAAAAGACACATTACAAAAAAAATTGCATAAGAAACAAATCAGAAAATGAAAAAGATTAACAATGAAACAATTCATAGTCAGAATAGTGTGACAGTCTGTATCAGTTTTTTAAAAATAGACTGAAGAATCATTACTATTGTTACTGGTGTCAGGATTCTATGCTTCTCATAGGAATCTGATCACCAAGGGGTGATGCATGTGGGGGGGGGGGAATCAAAGGGAATGGCAGATGGGCATTGTAAATAATAGATGGGACATTGGGGCAGATTTATGACTGGGATGAGAGTTTGCCTTCCAATCCCAGGAGATGAAAGGAGATGGACCTGGAAGAACAAACTTCAGAGATCCTTTGATATGGACAACTGGACCACTGGGGAGGGGGAAAGGGGGTTTGGTCAGTTCTGGTTTGGTGAGAAATACTCAAAGTTGTTTCTAAAAGGATTGCTGTGACGAAATGTCTTGATTCCGGAATCAAGCTATAGTGAATTTACACTTAAAAAAATGTTTTCCTGGTTCTTCAAGTTTCTTGCTACAAAGCATGACAACTATTTGGCAAACATAACCAGTCTTAGGATTTACATATATTATATTTACTTTCTACTATGCCTTATAAAGCAACTAAATATGTATATATACCACTCCAAACCAGGTGTCAAGAGTTTGGCCAAACCATATTATTAAGGAGACACATCAGTGTTTCATGGATTTAGAACAGCTTTACATAAATTGTTGCAGATACAGATGCTTTGTCCAAGCAATATTAACAAAAGAGACATAAAGATATTTCCTAAGTTTAAAAACAGCTTAGCATTAATTACTACAGATACAGATGTTTTGCACAAGCTGTATATGTTTCAACACAGTCTGGCCCAAATCTTATTAATTAGTCCCAACTATAGGAGACTGATTGACTAGTGAGTCAACACATAGGGAAATCACATTGATTCAAAGCTCTAGGTGGAACTATCAATTCAATCCCGGCCTCTGACTGACTCAGCAGCTGATAAGAATTAACCTTCATAGGGAGAAGTCTAAAGACCATGCCATGTTTTGCCAATCAGGCACAAAAGTTCTGAAAATACAGATTTTAAAATATTTCTCTTTGAAACTTCAAAATGTGTGTATGCATGTGTGTCTGAGATCTGTAAAATGTTTAATTTTAAAACACTCACCCAACTACTGGTCTTTATAGATAATATCCTCAAGGGACAACTCCTCCTTTTAAAAGACCGAATCTACAAATATACAGAACTATTAAGATTGGCATCTCATAAGAAATCAATTCAAAATAAGTACTTTTAAGGATTTATTAAGGGAATAGAAATACTGTATTAAACTCTATACACTCCCAAGTCACAGCCCAAACTGAAGTTGCAAGCCCTTGTTCATATTGTAGCAACACACTTGGTTTATAAACCAGATGCTGTCAGTTAACTCAATGAGATAATTTCCTATGGTAAAAAAGTTTAAAGAGACCAGTTAATATCTTGATATAGACTGATTGCAACTACTTAAAATCATTCATCAGTGGTGGCAAATACTAATAACAAAGCATGCATCCAACATCTCAGTGCTGCACTAAAAACATAATGGCAAGGGATATTTTCCAGAAAGTGACAAATAAGAAATATAGATTAAAATGCTGCCATCCAATCTATATCTCTATTAACTCCATGAGAAGTTAAAATATTAAGTTTGTATACTCTTTTTCTTGATTCATTATATCTTGTAGGTTATATATCTTACTATGCCAGCATTTGATATCCTTCACCCCAGGTTTAAAATTATCTGCACTTTACTTTTTTAAATGTAGATGCGTGCGCTATGGCTGTGATGGTGAACCTTTTAGGCACCAAATGCCCAAACTAAACAGCCTTCAGGCACCAAGTGTTACCCCCTGCCAGAGGCAGAACTTCCAGAGGAATGGGTCTTCTGCCCTATGGGGCAGAACTTCTCCCCCCCCCCATCTTCCCGGGCTTTCAGCTGCCACTCCAGATGCAGCTGAAGGACTGGGGAGACTGGGAAGAACTGGCACGTGCCTGTTTCTTCTCCTCCCCCAGCCCCCTCCCTGGCCTCCAGCTGCTTCTTTGGAAGTAGCTGAAGGCCTGGGGCAGCTGGGAGGAGCAGGAACAGGTGTGCACCTGTTAATTTTCCCCGCTCCGTGTGCCAGGGAAAGTGGCTTCACGTGCCATCTTTGGCACACATGCCATTGGTTCGCCAACATGGAGCTATGATTTAACTCAAATGGGGGAACTGTTACTTCTCAGTTGAGGAAAACCTATCTGAAATGTATCTTGAAAGACCAAAAACACTGTATTGCTTATGAAAAGGTCTAGGTTTTATCTGGGGTGGGGGAATTAGTAGCAGCACTTTGGGTAGATCAACTGAAGTGTGGTTCAGATATACAATCAATGGTGCTTCAACCAGTGATGACTCAATGAGAGGCCAAAGAGAGTTTGTGTCAGTACCTGTAACTGATTAGTTATCAATCTGAAGCACATAAGTATGGTTCAGCCTGGTTTCTGGCTGTTCTTTTGTAATGCAGATAAAAATCCTTCCCACTGTGAGGGTGTTGATGTGTTATTCATGCCATCACTCCTGCATAATATTTTATGTGTCATTCATAACATGTAGAAGGAATATGTGTGGCAAGGGTTTTCCTGTGACAAACTCAGTGCAGCAATAATAAATAATGTGTTTCCAAAGCCCACAGCATTTGGTATAATTCTCAAACAAATAGCTCTGTTTGGGCCTTTGCAGACTGCTAGAAATAGTGCACTTTAATTGCCCTGGTTCAGTGCTAGGGAATCATGGGAACTGTATTTTTTTCTGAGACATTGAGCCTTCTCTGTCAGAGAGCTCTGGTGCCACAATAAACTACAGTTCCCATGATTCCCTAGTACTGAGTTAGGGCAGTTAAAGTGGACTCAATTTGCATTATTTCTGGCAGTCTGCGAAGGCCTTTCGTCTGTTACAAAATAAAAAGAGAACTGGAAGAGGAGAATTTAGAAGCAATTTTAGGAGAAACCCCCATCACCACATCAGAACTGGGGGCTTCTATGTAGGAACAATGGTGTGGCGAGGTAAGGAACATGCACCAGTAGCGGGTCCTGGAGCGGCATGGGGATGGGTGTATAAACACCATTCCATGCCTCTGCCAACCTAGGGACCAACCCATGTGAGCACCCAGACCAAAATAGCACAGGCCAGCCTGACCTATCTGCTCAGTCCTTAAGTTTCTTCTCAAAGGTAGCACTGAGCTGTTTCAGAATTTTTTTCTCCACTGAGAAAAAGTATTTGAAAACTGCACCATATTATTATTATTATTATTATTATTATTATTATTATTATTATTATTATTATTATTATTTGATACCCCACCCCTCTGAAACCAATCGAGGTGGCTTACAAGTGATAAAAAATTACAACATATAAAATACACACCCCATACCCATCCCCTTAGAAAAATATTAAATCAAACATTCAATTAAAACATCAACAAATAAAAACATCATAAAAACAGCAAAAGTATGGCAAGGAGTAACGGCAAGAATTCCTATAGGGAGGGCTGTGGAGGTATCCTAAGGATTTCCTGAGGCTGTTTGTTATTCAGAACTTATTCTGCACAAAATTCATGTGTGTTTGTTTTGCATAGATAATAGCACAAGAAACAACATTTTCTGTGTGGAAAACAATATTTCATTGCAGAAATATTAATTCCCGCACAGAAAATGCTGTTTTCTGTACAGAAAATTATGTTTTCTATGCAAATTAATCATGTGTGAATTTTATGCAGAAAAATTCCGAGTCATAGATTTTCTCCATGTAGAAGTGACATTTTCTGTGCAGGAATTAATATTTCTCTGTTGAAACATTATTTCCCATGCAGAAAATGCTGTTTTCTATGCAAATCAGCCAAGTGCAAATTTTATGCAGAGCAAATCTCCAATTACAGGTGTTTTTCTGAGCAGAAAACATTTTCTGCACAGGAACTAATATTGCTACACTAGAATATTAGCTTACACAGAGAAAAGCCTGTTTCCTGCACAGAAACTTGTATTTTCTGTGCAAAACAATGCAGTGTAAATTTTGCACACAATAAGTCCAGAACTGCAAACATTCTAATCAGTCCATGATTTTTCTCATTAGGGTTACTCAACATTCAAATACATTTTTCTTTTTGTCATTTGCTGAATATTTTTGAAAAATTCTTTCTATCCCTACCCACAAACTTCAAACTGACCTAAGATTCCAATATTTCTATAATTTCAGAAAGAGGCTTCCTGAGAGTCTTTAGGTGGATACCTCTGGAGATCCAATGACCTCAGTTGCCATTTCTGAAAGCAACATCCTATTGCTATTCTATTCTTTTTAAAAAGAGTTAGGCTATGTTTCACTGTGAATTTCATTTGAAAGAAAGTCACACACACCCAAGCCCACAACCTATTAAGCACATAATTGTTCTCTGTTTATCATTATGTATCTGTGCATCTGATTAAGTGTACTTAGTCTAATATGATTAAATGACATGTATTCAAAACAGTGCCTTCTAAATACTTGACAATCTGGATATTTCTACATCCCTTTGAGTTCTTTTCTTACTCATCAGTACATTGCTGCTAGTTCCTATTTATCACATGTACTGTGCACATGTAATCGTTAGGTGCATGCATTTATAACTGATGCCAAACAGCGTGTGATTATGGCTAAAGTCCACTTATAAGACAGTGTTATCAGTGTGATGGGTACAAAGAACAGTCAACAAATGTGTCATCACACTTAAGATACATGTGTAGAAATTTGCCTCATCCAGCATTTGCCCCATATACTGTAATAGAACAATAATTAATACTTCACAGTTGGTGCTAGCAGTGCTCCCACACACGCTTTGCATAGTTAGCATGCTTGTTATTCACTGGGCTTAACCGAAGGAAAACAAGGCCAGATCAGAAGTGGCAACTATTCCCAAAGTGCCTATGTGCACCCAGGTTAGGCATGTTAGGCCTTCTGATTCAGACCGCAGTGCCAGTTTCAAACAGTCTGGCACTCACTTGTCCTGTCTTTCTAAAACTCATCTCTATTTGATGGAAAGCAATGAGTTTCTCTTCTCCCCTTCTCTTGTTCCATCCAGAACTCCATCTAGCTGCGTCTCATCTAAAAAGTGGTCATTCCCTGGAGCTACTTCCTTTATTGGATTCTGGCTTTGCTTATCTGTTACTATCACTACTGCTTCCCCTATCCAACTCTTCCTGAACATTGTGTTGATGGTAGAGACCTTTTTTCTTTCCATATACAGAGGATGCCTATTGCAGCTTTAGCACATTCCCCATTCTCACTAATTCTCTTCCATTGAGGTTGGCTGTGTTAGATTTTGTTCCCTTTTGTATCACCTATATCACCTCTATTCCCCAAGCTCTATATCATCCTTCCCTTTAGGTTTCGATGCCTATCTCATCTTCTTGTTTTCTGACAATTCCCTCACTTCGTTCCTTGATTATGTCAGGACTCATGTTGATAAGCTCTCTGCCCCCCTGACTTCTCTTTTAACTTTCTCCTTCAGGCTCATGTATTTTAAGAAAAGAATTTCATTTTAAGACCTTAGTTTAGAAGACGGCTTTTTCTTTAGAAAAAAAAGGGATATCTTCAGTAGCAATGAACTTGCCATGAATAATGAAGTAGAAATGTGGCATGCAAAAAGTGAATTCTCTGTTCAAATTCTGGGTATAGGTTGCTATACTGAGGAAATGTTAATACGCATTATTATGCTGACTGGTGGTGACAGTGCTTTGGCATGGAACTTTTCTCTTTATTTGGGGTTGGTAACCAACAAGACTATGTTTTGGGTGGCTTCACTGGGTTAAGAACTTGTTAGGAGAAGGACTTACACATTTAAATTTAAGTGGAAAGATGGTTTCAGATAATTAACTGTTTGGGTTTGATAGTCTTTATTTATACTTGCATCCACTGGTAAAATTTACTTTCATAGTTAAAGAGTGCACTGTAAACCTTACAATTTTATAGGACCACCAAACCAACTACAGCCGAGACTGCTATCAATGCCTGGACCAAGATGTCCATTTATATAACATAGGAATAAAGATATGGACTTTTTACTGGATTATTAAGGTTTCAATTCCATACTCACTAACCTGGAAGTAAGTCCTATGATATTAAATTAAATAGAACCTATTTCTGCATAGATACATATAGGGCCTTCTGTGTCTCCTGTACAAAAGCTATCCTTTGGGAAACGTCTAAATTACTGACCATATACTATATTTATTTCTCCCTTCCTTTCTAGGCCTTACTGCTGCAGCATCTCTTGTGTCTTTAGCCTGGGCTTTGGCTTCATATCAAAAAGCTCTTCGTGATTCCCGTGATGACAAGAAACCAATCAGTTATATGGCTGTAATAATTCAGTTCTGCTGGCATTTCTTCACAATTGCAGCCAGAGTGATTACTTTTGCTCTCTTTGCCTCTGTTTTCCAACTCTACTTTGGGATCTTCATAGTTCTGCACTGGTGTATCATGACCTTCTGGATTGTCCATTGTGAGACGGAGTTCTGCATCACTAAATGGGAAGAAATTGTTTTTGACATGGTTGTTGGGATAATTTATATCTTCAGTTGGTTCAACGTCAAGGAGGGGAGGACACGCTGTAGGCTTTTCATTTACTATTTTGTCATCCTTTTGGAAAACACTGCCTTGAGTGCCCTTTGGTACCTGTACAAGGCTCCTATGATTTCTGATGCATTCGCCATACCAGCACTATGTGTGGTGTTTAGCAGCTTTTTAACTGGCATTGTTTTTATGCTGATGTACTATGCCTTCTTTCACCCCAATGGACCAAGGTTTGGGCAGTCGCCAAGCTGTGCTTGTGAGGACTCTGTAGCTGCTTTTACTCTTCCTCCAGAGGTAGCATCAAGTACATTAAGGTCTATTTCTAATAACCGGAGTGTCACGAGTGAGCGGGATCAGAAATTTGCAGAGAGAGATGGGTGTGTGCCTGTCTTTCAGGTGAGACCAACTGCACCTTCTACCCCTTCATCCCGTCCTCCAAGGATTGAAGAATCTGTTATTAAAATTGATCTGTTCAGGAACAGGTATCCAGCATGGGAGAGACATGTATTGGACAGGAGCCTAAGAAAGGCCATTTTAGCTTTTGAATGTTCTCCTGCTCCTCCACGGCTACAATATAAAGATGATGCCCTTATACAGGAACGATTGGAATATGAAACAACACTATAAATATATTTTTAAATAAATAAACTTAATGCAGCGGCTATGATACATCCAAATAAAAGGGTGGTGAAAGGGCCGTGGCAATAACTTAAACTTCATTCTACAACAGAGCAGCAAACAATAGCAGTATCTTTAGTCTGGCTACCATCATGATTATCATTTGATCCACTGTTCCACACAGTCTGTCTGAAAGACACCTAGAAAGCAGCAGCATCCAAGAGCCTCAAAGAATGAGTTGTTTTGACTGAGAAATAGACCTAGTCCAATAACTTCCTTTTTCTTTCAGAGTGCACTGCATAGGCTTTTAAAGTATAGGAGGGGAGTTTGAATGAATGGCATCAACTACCAGTTAGTGCTTTTATTATTGTTGTTTTAGGGAAACTTCAATTATTGATGTTTGCATTTACAGAATGAAGAATTTGCAAAATGAAGAAACCATTTAGAAAACTTATTTTGTAAAAGGCAATATTACTGTTATGTGAACTCTAGTTTCTATAAAAGAAATTATATCATCCTCCAGTCTTAAACAGGTAAATCATAAAATATTTGCAAAAAAGTTATAATTTTAAAAAGACAATAAGAGGTTTTTTTCCTACTCTAGAACTAAATTAAATTCTAATTGAGGGAATTATATATGTTGTAATCAAAGGAGCTATTCAAGTTTTTGCTTTTTAAAAAACAGAAATCAATATTATATGTACAACTTCAGGTGTTTGTTTTGTTTTTGTTTTTTAAAAAAAGGAAATTCTATGCAGATGACCAACCCCACTCCCAGTTTTCAGCAAGACTAAAAGCTCTAGCATATAGCAATGTACATTAAATGATAATCATGATTAAGTTTTCAATTGCAAAAAGAAACTGAGAGCAAAAAAGAGATAAAAACAAGGTAACACTCAACATTCTGAACCTTTTACGGACCATGTTCAAAACAGCATCAACAAATGAATTGTCTTTTTCCTCCCCCACCCCAAAATATGGGATGCATGTGTGTGTGTGTGTGTGTGTGTGAACAGAGATGTAATCACCAACTACAATATATCACACCTTTCTAGTGCCAAACATTGTTTAACTGCAAATTTGATATTGTCTGATGGACAGAACATGTGTAACATGTGCAAGAAGCTGGGAAGAACAAGCTTACTTTCTTAATTTACAGACAGCACTCTTTGGTCCTGCCTATAGTGAAAACCAGTCTCCTGTGTGTAAGTATATAAGGTAAACACAATAAACCAAGCTGTGTACAAGGTATTCTTGAACTGGGCAAAATCTGTTTCACTGCATTCAGATACAATGCTCAACCATGTTTTAGTATTACACAAATGAGTTTCAGGAAATTTGTGTAGTACCCCTTCTTCCAGAATGGTCATGAGATTTGATACTTCAAAGTGCATTTTAAATTAACTGAGGTTTATCATGTTGTCTGAACTCTTAACTAAACATTTCTGATTATTTGAAATATGCCAGTTTCAGACACTAAAAAAGGCTTTCTTAAAACTAACCATCATATTAAGAGTAACAATAGTTAATCTGGATTTAACTGACATGGCAATCAAAAAGAAAAATAAACATTATTGGCTTGCTCAATTATGTCTAAGGAGATGGGGTGGTGCCAAAGTCATAGGTTTAGTGTGACTCATTTGTGCAGTGCTAAACTGTGGTTTAGAGATATTTATACAGGAGTGGTTTTGCTTACAAAATAAAATACCTCCCTTGGTAAAGCTAATTGTGTATTTCCTTATGTTAAAAGTATCCCTTGATGGTGCTTTCAGTTGCATTAAAGGTGCGAATCAAAATTTGATAGTATTTTCTAAAAAAGCAAAACAAAACCTGGTGCAAACTAGAATAATTCATGGAGTGTGACAATATTTTTGTAAAGCAAAATACAGGACACAAAAGTGTTACTTTTTATAGACTTTCAATCTTTTCTCATATGTCTCATCTCTTTAATAACTTAAAAATTTAAAGATTAGTCCACAGTTATATCAGGTGATCCTTTGTACATTAATATGACCATGCAATCTTGATGTCGTATTAATTTGTTTTGCAATATAATGCCATATGAAAGCTTCCATGGGTACTTTTAGGCTATTGTGAAAACAGTGAAACCTTCTGTGCTTCAAACTCAGTTTAATGTGTATATTGGGTAGAATAGTGAGATCCTGTTTTTTTAGAGATTCTTTAGAGATGTATAAATTTTACCATGATGGGCATGCTAAACAAGGGATATTTAGATGGATTATTTAAATGCTATGAGGTTTCACACATATTTGGTGTGATCACAGTTTGCTAGCTTCTGGTTATGTACACATTCCAGGAAGTAGCAAGCCACAACCTCCAGATGTACCTGTAAAGCTCCAAAACCTTCAAATGACTATTTGTTACAAAGAAATAATTACCCAAATGTGGTTTTATCATGTTATTCACCAGCAGAGACATCTCTTTCAACATACCCCTAATAATTACTGGTTTTAATTATGTTCTCATTACAGTGGAATTTAACCAACCATAATATGAAAACTGTGTGTATCTGAACCTAACAAAAATGTTACCTATGAAAGAACTTTGAATATTTTTACTTCTTCAGCAGAGTGAGTAACATCTAGAAATCTGGCAGTGTCTAGAAATTTGCCTTTACTGAACTCAAACCAGCTTAAGCAACGTTTGAACCAGGTGCTTACGTGTGAGATCATTACTGACCTGACCTGACCCTAAGATCAGATGTGCCAACAAAGAAGGTGTCTAGGACATGGCATGTTAAAAGAGCTTCCCAACACCAAATCTGACAGGTTTTGGACCAAGATTATGGCAGTATTCGAGCAGATATGAAGTTTAAATTATGGATAAACCAGAAAGCCAATTTATTACAGGGAAGGGGCAATAATGGTTTCATATGTTACGATTTTATCCAAATAAAGTCATACTTTAGTCTCATGAAAATCAAGGGAGACAAGTTAGCCAAAGCTAGCTTAAGCCTTATTCAGTTTAGTGAGGTTGCGGCTACATTCCTGTACCTATGTAATAAGTAAGACCCACTAAACCCAAAGGGACCTCTGCAAAGACAAGTACAGGCTTATGCTGTTATGCATGACTGTCACTTGAGGCACTATTAAATTATGTAATTATAAGCTGCAATGGGGATATAGGGTTAACTACATCTGAACAAGGAGGAACTGTTGTGTGTGCTGATGATGGAAAAATCTAACCTTTCTGTGTTACAGCATTTGTAATGCAAAATGATATGATGATATTTTCTCATCCATAATAATCTATGTATCATGTTTTCTTGAATGTTCATAACATCCTACTCTGCCAAGTCCTGAACATAAACTATCAGTGAAAAGAGTGAATTATGAATCAAACTAAATACTTAGAGCATTCACTAAATAGTCCATGAGTATAGTTTCCAAGTTGTTAAGGCAGCAGCTATAGCTAGCATATGTAATATATGTAAGTGATGTCGAAATATCCTGAATAATCTTGCAGGAAGTGGCTGTTCTCTTTCCAAATCTAGTTCAGCAAGTTACTATTCATTTCCCCCCCAAAAAAATATTTTTTGCCAAGTTCACACCTAGAAACACTGTACTAATAGCCTGTTTAATTCTAAATTGGACAGAGTGGGAGGAACAGATATGAGGTGTTATACCAGGAAGGCAGGTCTCTCTGCTGATATCTGTACCAGAGTAATCCAGTGGTGTCCTAAAGAACAAAAGCACTTGTAATATTGCTGGTTTCTGCTCTGACAGCAAGTGAGAAAGGGACATATCAATCTGGTAATTCTGCGGCTGCTGGGTTATGTGAGTGCGTTGCTTCACAAAGGAGAAAAAAGTTTTCTGGAGAGACTTTATGTACAAATTACAAAAACTTTGATGGGAAAAAATGTCCCCAGTCTTCCTTCTAGTTGTACACAAGAACTCTCATGGAGACTGATGATTTTCAACAGGCTGTTATCTTGGGCATGAAATCTTATTGGTAATCCCAATCTGAGGGGACTCATTGAACCAGTGTCATGTACAGCAATTGATTAAATTGAGCTACTCTAGTTGGGAGTACAAATAGGTTCCAACCTCTCTGTTACTATTCTTCACATCCCTAATACGTGTGTGCAGACATATACCATACTTCAAAAATTAATTATTAGTTGAGGGAATATTTAAACATCACAATTTTAGGCACAGTAAGCATAGTGTAGTGGTTTGAGAGATGGTCTACAACTCTGGAGATCAGGGTTTGAATCCCTGCTTAGGCATGGAAACCCACTGTGAGACCTTGGGCAAGTCACATTTTCTCAGCCCCAGAGGAAAGGAAAGTCAAACCCTCACTGAACAAATCTTGCCAAGAAATTCTGTGATAGGTTCACCTTATGATCACCTTATAGTCAGAAAGAACTTAAAGAAATGACTACAAAAAAGACAATACAAAATTATCAAATATATTATACTTGTAGATTCTACTAGCATCTAATAAAAATACTTTGGGAAAAATTAGTGTCTAGAAGGTCCCATAAAAATCAAACCATGCCCCTTCATAAATAAATGAACCAGAATATCATCAATATCCAAACACATATTCTAGAGTACATTTACACTGTAGAAACAATTATGTTTGACACCACTTTAAGTGCCATGGCTCCATCCTACATCCCACAGAATCATTGGATTCATAGTTTTATGAAGGACCAGCACTTTTTGGCAGAGAAAGCTAAAGACCTTTTAAAACTACAAATCCCATGATTTCACAGGATGAAGGTACAGCACTTAAAGTTGTACCAAATTACATTATTTCTACACTATAGATGCACACCCTGTGATACTGTACAGCTATTTCCCAGTTGAAGAAACTATAAAAATTCCCAGTTTGCCTGTATTCACACAAAAAACAAACATTGCTAATCCCAACTAGAGTATAACTTTTGAGCCAGTCTAATGTTAAGTGTCGATTTACCATTGATTCAGTGTGTCTGGGGAGTAGAAATAGAATTTAGGCCAGAGTTGAGAATTTTGGAGTCTTTTCAGAGTTTGTTAAATTGCAGTTCCTAGCATCCTTTACTTGGCTTTGCTGGTCAAGGGTGCTGTAAATTTTAATTCAACAACAACTAGAGGGCCACACAGTTCCCATTCCTTTATGGTCATGGATGCTAAGAATCTGTTTCATGTGTTGATGTAACTCCAAAACATTCATGAAACAAATTTTGTGATCCGTAATTATTTTGTACGCCTGCTCCTAACACAGTTTTAGCTGTTTCACATGGGAATCAAAACTTATCTGGGTTTTTAACATTTTTGGTATAGTAAGCAATATAGACTCCACAGTTCTTTTTTTAGCCAATGGGTTTATTTCCCCCCTGCTTCCACCACATTTAGCAGTAAACACTGATAAAGCTGAAGACAATCCTAACCATATATTACACAATATTTCATTTAATTGCAGTGTTAGTTTAAGCATTCTTACAAAATGAAAATACCTTTTTAGTTTACCCTCTCATCTCAACTGCTATATCTGCTGAGGTTGAACTTGTGCCCTTATTTTCACTTAGGTGTCAAGCAGATGGGGTGCTCCTGCCCTGATTGCTCTGGGATTGTGGCATCCAGGCACTGTGGTCCCAAAACCAGCCGCTGCTGTGGTCACAAATGCTGTGGTCCTTTTTCTGGCAGCTTTGGGCCACATTAGCCGGTCTCAGAGTGGCTTCCTGCTACTTTGGGGGTGTGCATTGTATAAACATCATGCCCCTAAAGTGTCTGGTACCCACATTATTTGGCCCTTCTCCTTTGGGCCTTTAAGAACTATTAAAAGCAATTCAAAGTTGCAACTTGAGATACTACTCTCCGCCCTGGAATTAGTTCACATAGTGTTGAAAAACTGGCAGGAATGCATTGATGAAATTCAGCTGATGCCTTGCCTCTTTTCTTGAACAGCAGGAAAGAAAATTATTGGAACTCTGGCACTCTGTATCCATTAAAGCCAAGCTGATTCAGAGAATGCATAATGAAAATGGTTGGGTGTTCATCATTTAAGAACCATAGCATTAATTTCCCATACAAAGAAAATTATGTTCAACATTCTGCAACATAGATTCCAATCATGCATGGAGAGAGGAATCCCAGAGGTGCAAGTGGGGTTAAGGAAAAGAAGAGGCACTACGGACCACATTGTAAACATATAATGGGTAATGGATCACACCAAGGAATTCCAGAGAAAATAGACTATAGCAAAGCCTTCGACTTCATAGATTACAAAAAAAAAAAAAACTATGGATGGCTCTTAAGAACATGGGAGTGCCACTACAACTGATAGTCCTGATGGGGAGGATATTTAGCCAGTTGTAGTTGAGTGCCATTGCAACTGATAGTCTGGAGAAACAGAATGGCAAAGAGGTCAGGCAAGACTGCACTCTTTCATCTTGTTTGTTCAACTTGTTTGCAGAAAATATACAAAGAGCAGGCTTAGATTCAGGAAAAGGATGAGTAAGGATATGAGGAAGAAATATCAACAATCTACCACACCATACTACTAGCACAAAACATCACAGACTTGGAACAATTGTTAAGGGAAATCAAAGAATAAAGTGTAATGGCAGGCTTAATGCTGAATATTAAGAAAACAAAAATAATGGCCATGGAACACCAAAATACATTCAGCTTAGACAATTAAGAAATTGAAATACGAAAAGAATTCCCTCAGCTTGGATCAAACATCAATTAGGGAGGAGTTTGTAATCAGGAAATCAGAGGAACAGTAGGAATGGGAAGGGCAGCTCTGAAAGAACTAGAAAAGATGCTAAGGAATAAAGATATAAAACAAAGCACTAAAGTTAGAATTGTCCAATCCATTGTATTCCCCATCACCATGTACGAATTTGAAAGCTGGAAGGTGAAGAAAGCAGATAGGAAGAACATCAACTCATTTGAGATGTGGTGCTGGAGAAGAGTGCTGAGGATCCTGTGGATAACCAAAAAGACAAACAAATGGGTCCTAGAACAGATCAAGCCGGAACTGTCCCCAGAAAGATTTTAAACCACTTAGAGAGTGCTGACTTCACTATTAGGCAGTATAGAAATGTAAATGCTAAGCAAGATGAACAAATTGAGGATATAGTACTTTGGCCACATCATGAAAAGTTATGACTCATTGAAAAAGACAATAATACTAGGAAAGGTGGAGAGAAGCAGAAAGAAAGGTAGAACACACACTAGATGAATAGACTCATAATTAGGGTGGTCACAGGTATTTACAGGACCTAAGCGAAGGACAAGGAGTCTTATTAGAAATGTCTCATCCATAGGGTCACCATGAGTTGGGGATGACTTGAAGGTAACCAACAACAACAGACCCATGTTCTTGAAACTATCTTTTACTGGTTCCAATGGAAATAATTCCCAGTAAATATATTTAGAATCAGGCTAAATGCTTGTAAAAGACTGAATTCACATTTGGCCTTAATACTATACAGTGTATTTCCCTGGAACATATAACAGAAAAATTAAAGGAAAAGCTGGACACAGTGCCACCCATACAATCATCAAAAGTGCTTTTTTAAAAAATAAATAAAAAAAAGCTGGTCCCCCACTTCTAGTCAAAACCTTCATGCCACAGGTAGCGGGCTTCAAACCATTATCTCATTGGAGGTCCTGGTCAGTTTTGGACCACTGCACTTGCTAAGAAGGTGTCATTGTTACTATGAATGAGAGCTTTCTTTTCAAAGTGTCTGAAACCCATCTGTCATGGCTGATATACCTGTGATTTTTAGAAATTTTATACACTTTCTGATTGTGTGAAAGGTATCACACCCACTTTGGTCCTAAATTGGTGTATCAGATCAGTGGGTGTGAAGGATTACTTATTATTCAACTGGAAGATGTAAGCTCAATCAAAGAACCTAGTTTTGTAACTGAGGTCTTCAAAAACAGTGTGGTTTTGTTTGAATTGATTTAGTAAGGGAGCACACAATAGGTATAATACACATTGATGTTCTGTTACTTGTTCCTCCTGGGTGGGGGGGGAGGGAAATATCATTTCAACAAATTTAAAGTAATTTAATAACATTGCTTGCTACTTTTTTACTTCAAAAAAAAAGTAGGTGCATTAAGACAATAGCCTAACATTTGGGAAATTTGATCTGCCCGCCTTTAAAAATGGATGTAAATGGCCTTTAAAATAACTAAAATGTTAACTTGCTCACACTTCCAAAATTAATATTCCCACTCACTGTTTTACAGTTGAAATGTGGATTAGCTATTCTCTTATTACCAAAACAAAAAAAACAGAACAGAACAAAATAAACCCTTGACCATAACAGGCACCTACTTTGGTTGTAACTTGTTACTTCTAAGCTTTGTAATACTTGCTCATAGTATCTCAAAGACTATGGTAACAGTTAGCTTTTAGGCTTTATGTGGGCCTCAGGAATTTCAAAGATACCATCTAAGTCAGGATGGACACTTTGTTACTATTACTATATTAATACTTCCTCATCCAGATTAGTCAGGTAATTTCCAGAAGAAAAGGGAAATTCATTAAGGTGAGATTAGATGCTATAGCTAGTAAATATTCTGCTATTGGCAGTTTGTCTCAAGGAAGGAATGGGGCAAGGAGCCAGTTTTCATGATTTCATTGTCTCCCTGGTGCCCTCTGAAAATCCACTTTGGAAAACTGGAACAACTGCTGAAACAGCATGAGAGGTGATGATGGGAGGTGCAGAAGGGAAGGAAATTAGCTAGGGTTGCCTTCCTCATTTATCTACCAGGGAACCTTTCCTGGATCTTTGTGCCCTCTAGAAATGTAAGGAGCACTGGTGTACCTTCCTGCCATAGAATAGGCAAACAGTATCCAGCCCAATGTCTCAGTTATTTATGGTCTGACATAGATGGTGACATTAAGCTGATTTTTTTTCTCATAATGTGAATGGATGAAATCTTTGGGAGGGAAGGAAGGAAAAGTCAGACAGGCAAAGGAAGAATGAGGCTGGACATAGACCAATGAATTCAAAGCCAAATGAATTCCGTAGGAATTACATCTGAGTAACCATGCATAGGCTTGGACTGTAAAGCATGTGATTAAATATTACCTTTATTAAATATGGCTGGCATCCTGTTAAACAGTTATGAATGCATAAGCTTGGCTTACAGGTTCATAATGGTAGTCATAATTATTGTTGTGGTTCACTATTGCCATGAAAGGAAATGGCCTTAACAAACTTGCCTTAACAGCCAGCAGCTACACCAAGCAATGGAAGTCTGTTCTGACGGTGATCGGGCTGCAGCAAGGATGATGTTGCCAGCTTCCTCCTGCCAGCAATCTGCAGTGTGACAATCAGAAACTGGACCTTGCTGCAACTCCTTATTGCAATGCAGATTGCTGGTGGGAGTGGACTGGAAACCTCATCCTGCACCATCTTGATTGCAAGCAAAACATACTTTAGTATCTTGGTGTAGCTGCTGGCTATGAAGGTAGGGGAGGAGTATCAGCTTTGAAGATGATACAGTTATGCATTTGTAACTATGTAAGTGTTTCCTGTTGGCTGCACTGTTCATGTGGAATTTCTCTTTAGCCCTCCACTAATGGAATCCCTTGGTATAGGACAGTTGGATATGTAGTTACATACTATCCTCTTGCACAAAATAGAAGAATACTTCAAACAATTAATATGGAATTATTATAAATTCCTCTGACAAATTCTAGATAACTATACAAAATAGTTTACTAATGTAAATGTATAACCCTTCCTTGAAAACCAGAAATAGTAAAATATATGAAATGGAAACAAAAGCAACAATTTGTTTAACAGAATTATTCCCTCAATAGTGAACAAGTAATTCCACTAATAATTCCTAAAATTAAACAGATAGGTGATTTTCATGATTCCTCCTGTATTACCTGTAGATCCTTGCTCTCAGTAGAACAGCATGCGAGGAAATATATGTGGTTTGCAGGGAAACCAACAAAGATCACATTCTTGCTTTTTTTCCCAGAAGAAGGTGCTCTTTTATGCCCCTGAAACTGGGAGGTGTAGTCCCATTAATGGAATGGCCAGATAAACTTTAAAAAAAAGAATATGCAAATTTTATACAATTCCATATCCTCTTTTGTCCTCTCTTGTTAGTGATGCATTAACTCTTTTTATTGGAAATATGAAAATGGCCACCCTATTTCAAGTTAAGTAGCCAAATACTTAAATAGTTTAGAAATAAAAATAAAAAATCTATGTCAATGGAATATTTTACTGTACTGAATCAGAAAGTTTATGCTGCTTATAGGTACATCTAGGCTACAGTTATACCTCAGTCTATGCCTTGTATTAAAGGTCAAAAAACTTAAATTTTGGATTATGTATTATTTTGTGTTTCTTGAACATTCATGTTGTCTACTTGTAAATGTGGCATTTCCTATATAGAAATCAATTGCTTCATGTGATAAATGACTGCCACTGTGAACAAGTATTTTAAAATACTGTTAACTTACTGACTGACTGACTATATACTTCTTACTATATATTTCCTTAAATACACATTCATTCTGATACTCTCTTATTCACACCTGAACAGGCTGTCAACATCAATGAGTTTATAAGGATTACAAGAGTTTAATGAGTGTAGAGTAAAATTCCAACGATGTTGTCTTTTATGACTTTATTGCCCCACAGCTCATCATTTTAACTTCTATTCTTAAACTACTTAATCTGGCAAGTTTCGATGAGACAACGCCCAAATAAGCTGATTTGTTTTTCTTACAAATAAACTGCCTGCAAGTGATGTGAACTCTACAGCTTATGGTTTTGTACATTTACCTTTATCCAATGGGGCTTACATCCAAGTAGTTATGTATAGGTTTGCACTGTTAATGTTTTGATGAAGTCAGGCCAAAGTGAAAGCCTTTCAAAACCACATGGATTTAAAAGAGTATAATCTATGCAGAAGAGCCAGATTAAAGAGTGAAGAGACAGCCTTGTAAAAGCTTTGTCATTGTCAATTACTGAGAAGCTCATTCTTCTTTACCGCCCATGCAGAGTCCTCTATTTTGTCTGTTTTGCAACCAATTAATTTGATCCCATGGATTTCAGCTTGTGAAAGAATACCACCTCAACACTGAAAGAGATGTCTCACTTAACTGGAGATTTAAAAAAGGAAATAAAGAGGTGAGGCAAGATAAATCTGGTTGAACCAGATCCATATATATATTAATTCCAAAATGAAAGTATGAGCAGAGGGGGAACAGACCAAAAGCTTGTGTCTATGAATTAAGACTTGTGCCCCACCCTAGAAGAAAGGGTGGCTCATATCATCCCTTAGATATGGAAGATGCTCTTGTTTTACCTTCCAAGGGTCTCACATCTCTGAATGGATTACTCGGGTTAATTGCAATTGGCAGCCATATACTGTACATGGGTCTTTTAGCCCTTGGAGCACAGCTTTCTGGCATGACCATTGCCTCTAAAGTTACTTATGGGAATTCACCAACAGGTTCTTAACCTTATCACTTGAACATCCTGTCTTAGAAGTGAGAGATCAGATTCACAGATTTACATTGTAACTAATATAAGGTGGGAAGGAGCCATCCCCATGTTAAGCCACACTTGTCCAACCACTGAATGTTGGCAAAACAAATGAACCCTAGTTGGTTATAAAAGCTTGCAGTTGTCCTAAATCATGCTATGGTTGTAAATCAAAATGTGTACTTCTTCCTGCATCAAACAATCTGTCAAAAACCTGTAAACAAATCGCAAAGTTGATTAATTAAAATCAACCAGAGAAGGGGAATGCCAGTGGCTGCTCTTATGCCCTCCCTGCTAGAAACCTGGCACAAGACCCTGGTGGCGCAGTGGTTAAATGCCTGTACTGCAGCCACTCACGCATAAATCACAAGGTTGCAAGTTCAATACTAGCCAGGGCTCAGGTTTGACTCAGGTCTGCATCCTTCCAAGGGTTGCTAAAATGAGTACCCAACTGTTGAGGGGCAATGAGCTTACAGTTGTAAACTGCTTAGACACCCCATAGCGCAGTATGAAGCAGTATAAATGAAGCTACTAACAGGCTGAGGGCTTTTAAAGACACCAAAATTTGGACTTGGTGACAGGCAAAGCTGTGCATGAAAAGGTAGAATCATAGAATCTATGAGTTGGAAGAGGCCACAAGGCCCATCTAGTTCTACTGCCAAGTTGGAATACACAACTGAAGCACTCCTGAAAGATGCCCATCCAGCCTCTGTTTGAAGACCTCCAAAGACTGGAGGGCCATCACCATCCAAGGCAGTCTCTGAAGTAGCTTGAAGCCAAACCCCTAAACCTCGCAGAAGTGTTCAAAGTTTGGATGGGCAGACATATTAGACATCCAGTGCTGGCAATCTGATCTGTTTGGTCTTCTATAACCTCAGATAAATATCTTTATCACCCAGTGAAACATAAAGAACAGATGTACTCTATCAGATGTATCAGATAGAGAACTGTACAGCCTTTGTCCAAGCTTAAAGGTTCCCCAAAATGCAGCATTGCTACAAGGGAACCAAGGTTCTTTCCAGGGAGAGGGCAGCTGCATGGCCACTTCAGATCCAGTTATATCATTGGGAAATCTGAAGCTCACACAATGACATTATTGGGCATTTTTAAACTCAATATTCTAGCATCTTTCTAACTCTAATATCAGCTATAGTATCGAGAACCCTACATAGTTTGGCTCAAAAGACCAGTAAGATAAAGATAAAGGTATTCCTCATTGACAAGGATGTCAAGTCTTGTCCAACCATATGGGACAGTGCTCATCTCTGTTACTAAGCCAAAGAGCCAGCGTTGTCAGAGACTACTCTGTGATCATGTGGCCAGCATGATTGCACAAAATACTGTTTACCTTCCCACCAAAGTGGTACCTATTTATCTTGCATTTGCATGCTTTCAAACTGCTAGGTTGGCAGAAGCTGGAACTATTGATGGGAGCTCACCCCACCACACAGCACCTGGACCTCAACCTGCCAACCTGCCAATCTTGCAATCAACAGAGTCAGCATCTTAACCACTTGAGCCACTATGTCCCTTTCAAAAGACAAATGCTGATAGTTTATTTCCTATTTTCTGGCTGCAAGGCCAAGATGTTGCTGATTAATCAAACAATGTAAATGTGCCCACATGAACTGTGGTGGCAATAATTACTGAAAACTCACAAACTCCCTGAAGTTACTGAACTCACTACCTGCCTTTTTATAACTCAGGTGTCTACAGGGAGATAAAGAGAACAAGACAACACATTCTGGTTCATGTATTCAATCTCCTAAAGACTTTCCAGCATGAGATGTGGGTATGTAGTAGCCAAAGAGAGACAACACAAATGGTACATCTGTACATGGCGGAGAATTGCCTTTTCCATGATTCATTCCTGGCAATACTCTAGATCTAAATAACTCTCATGGTAAACTCTCATGGTAAACAACCCAGCTATACACATGCCACCATGGATTCTTAGAAGAAAGGAAACTGATGACATGAACATGGAACCAGAAGTGAACAGAAGAATTGGCAAAAATATAACTAATAAGTCCAAACAGCTCCAACAATTGGAAATAATTCCAGGACAGTCAAAACTGTGGTTAAGTCAAGCTCTTATTATTGGTGAGCCTTCTGCTAAGCATACCATCTCTTATTGAGCAAAACACCAAAATGAAAACAGCCTGAATTATCTGAATGGAAACGTAGTTTTCATTCCAAGAACTGATTATCCCTCCAAAAGGAAATATCATTAAAATCCTGGAGAAATCTCACACCACCAAATCCTCTCCTTAACACAACCAGAGATAAGAACAACATAATGTGAAAGATCTGCCAGAGAATGGCCTATTGGGGAAAATGTTTCTGCAAAATTAAGATGCCCCAGAAGTTCAGTGTAACCTTCTGGAAGGATGCTATAAGAAAGCTGTTAACTCAGGAGTTGTGGTGCCAAGAAATCACCCCCTGGACTACAATTAAAAGGCCTCTTGAGGAAAAAAAAATCTCCATAGTAAGCTGAGCATCTCAAAGCCATTCCCAACCAAGTCAGGAGGATACTGAAATGGCAGCAGCAAAAATGTCAAAGTTGCAAGTCCAATTCCTATACCACATACACTCCAAACTGCAGCCAAGGAAGCATGAGAAATCTTTCTTCAGGAAACAGGATGAAAAATGAGAGGACTTGAGGAATGCAGAACAGGCTTAAAGAGCCCAAGTACCACCATCTTTAGCATGACAAACTTCATCAAATTAATTGGGCCTTCTGCCCCCTGCCTCCTGGTCTACAGCGTCAGTCTGAGGTATTCATCTCTCTGTGACTTTTGAGTCACCAGTATGTTTTGAGTATTTTATGTAAATCAAGTTGTCACTATGCCAATTATTTTAATTTCAACTCCAGGCTATATCACAACAAAAGGTTGAAAAATCAAAGGATGTATGCATGTGAATACCTCTGTAAGGCATAATATGATTCAAAATTGTGTTTCCTGGCCAGATTGTGCCTGATTGCCTTGGGGAACAGAATATTTTCTTGTTTTGAGCCATTGAATCTCATGTACTGTATTGGTGGTTGGTTTTTTTGTTTGTTTGTTTGTACTGTATACATTTAAAAAAAAACACTAGATCTGATGCAGACTAAGAAATAACAGTAGCTAAGGGCATAACTCCTTCTTTAGTATAAAGCATACTCTTACAAACTGTTTTAAGTACCATTAAAAGAATGATGTATACCTAGCAAATGTGCTTTATAACTTATCAGTTATTTTGCTGGTCAATATTTCCATAGCACTATAATCCATATCAATGGTTCACTGAATGCCACTTCCAGACATGGACAGCTCCTTGAAAATCTAGAAGACCAATTATATTCACAGCATCCTGATACAGAAACTGCTAGCAGCACCTAAATTCTTCCCTGCTGATGTAGTATTACAATAGCACAATCTTATTCCTCACATGTGTACATCATCTGCTTCCAGTGGCATCAAGGTCATCAACATTTTCTGTCCCATAAACTCAATGAAGCAGGAACCCCAAGTAGTGAGATAACAGAAGATAGAGCTATTGATTCTATGGAGTTTGTTGTGTCCTTCTAAATCATATTTCCTAAATCCAATAACTTCATGATGTTTTGCCCCCCAGATCCCATTATCCTTGACAGTTGTCCATATAAGCTGTGGCTGATGGGAGTTCAAAACATCTAGAAGACACTAGGGTGGGAAAGGGTTACCTAAATTAATTTGCCATCTTTGGGTGTGGTGGTGGATGCTATGCCATTGCCTATGTTGAAATAAGAGTTCATCTGGATGAAATTTATGTGAAATTGTGTGTGTGTGTGTGATTTTAGATTTCCTTTCATTCAGCTAAATATCTTAGGACAGTCCAGTACACCCAGTTTGAAAAGGAAATGAATTTAAAGCAGATAAAAATGAGTTGTTGTTTTTAATCCAGACATTTAGACACAGTTTTTCAAGTAACTGGGCTATGCAGTGTTCCAAAAGATAGTTGAGGTGCTCATAGTAGTAACTTGAACATATCTTTCCTATAAAATAAGTAGCACATCTTAACACTGTCAGCCCATCTTCACAGTGTTATGTGAAAATACTGCTGGAAAATTCTGCTGAGCCATCACATTATCTCAAATGTAAATTCTTCTGAGACTTTGCTGCCAGAATACTGTAGATGTGTTCTTGTTCTTATGTTCCATAAATGAGTTATAATACTGGTGCAAACACAAATTGCTGACATAAAGGTGAACACACACAGGGAAGCATATAGTGAAGCAAATCAGTAATTGAAAATAAAATACACACTATTCTTTCTTTTTCCATACAATTATGTACTTGGAGAGATACATACATACTTGGACAGATTGCATCATTGTGATCTTACCAAGAGGATTACCAGGAAATGATCAAGGAAATGTTAAGACCAGGTGGATATTTAAGAACTGTTAAAGACTTTTTAAATCCCAGAAACCAGGTAAGAATTAAGAGTTCACTTTGGCTAAATTGTGCCCTTTTTAAATTAATATCCGTATTACTATACTTCTGAGGAAGCAAATTCCAAGCAACCTTTGAAATCTTTGTTGTGTTTCTTTAGCTTTTTTTTGACAGATCATTTTCTTAAAAACATCAAACTACCTCAGCAGTCTTTAATTTTATGCTTCCCCCCACCCCAAAAAAAAAAATTTAAACATGCACTTTGTATTTATCAGGTTACTTTCTCATTCCAACACTTTCCAAGTTCAAAAAGCCATGCCAATTGGTTTGTAGAAGATTCTGAATAAAACACGGTTGCTAACCATTGCAGAGCACACCTTCTCAGTTTGTTCCAATTACTGGGGTGATATTTGCACAGAGACAGGCTATGTTGCACTGTGAAAGAATATGCTATGGTGCAGTTCCAGGCTGCATATAACTTCTGGAGTTGGGTTGGGAGGTGTGAGTACAGCTTGGCTGGCAGTGATAGAATTAACAACTTGCTTGAGAGCATGGAGAATTATGTTAGAGGGTGAATGATGTGTGAAAATATTAGCAATCTGGATTAAAGGACTAGGATGTTGAGCAAAGTCCATGCATAGTTGGAATAGGACCTTGGGTCAATGATGTGCAATTTAAGTATCCAGGAACAAAAACCACAGAAGCTGCTTGTATATGCTTAATTTGCCTTAAAAGAGTTGTGCTTTTTTCCTATTCATAACACTTAGTTTATCCTGTATTAGGAATATAATTGTATACAACATTTTTTTTTTTAAAAAAAAGATAAGGATGAAAAGTTACTGTTAGCGTCAGACTAGAAAACCGAATAGAATGGACCAATAATTTCTTGGCTCCTGTTGTATCCTGTTGCATTATACGATTGTGCTAACTAATTGTTACTGTGCTTTTACTCAATAGTTACCATTATCAGAGAAATGTTCTGAAATCACCTTTGTGTTTATGGAAAAGTATAGATATATTTCCCTCAGTACAAGCACAGTGACTTGAGTTGAACAATGGTCATGACAGTTCTTGTGCTATGACTTGTAAACATTGTACAAATGTATTTGGTATTGTTTTGAGATGAAGTCTCAAAATAGTTAAGGAAAAGAAATTCTTCATGTAAATAGCTATATTCAAATTCCATGTATACAAACATTCCTTTAGAGTCCAGATTGTGAAGAGTGTCTTTATTGGCTAGAGACCACTGTCTTGTTTGGCAGTGGTTACATGTGCTATAGTAAAGAACACAGTGTGTGAAGTATTTGGTGTACTACAGTACCATAGTTCTTTTGGTCTGTTAAGTAAGTTGCAATTTGTGATGAAATGAAGTTGAAAGTAGTGCTTCATACTTACAAATTTCTTCAGTTATAACTTGATTTTTCTTGTAAAACTTCAAAGGAAAACTTGAAAATTTTATATATTTGGATTTTGTAGTTTTTTTTTATTTTATTGCAACAAAAAGTACCAAATCATTAAATAAAGTACACTGTGGTCATTTTACTGATGCTGTGTAGTCTTTTTAGCAGGGTGTGTTTTGCTCCTAAGAGCATTCTGTTTTGGCATATCACACGAAAGCCCAATTAACAATCTTCATAGGTCTAGATTAGTTGTGGATGTCACCATCACCAGGGCATTGGAGGAAAAAATAAAATTTTCAAAATGTGTTTTTCCCTTTTGACTACACATAAAATAGGTATTTAAGCATAATTCACGATTTTTATAGCAACCTAATTATCCAGCTATGAATCCCATGGAGCTAAACTAGCAAACCAGCATATCTGCATACAAGAGGAAGAATCAGCAAGTTTTGGGGAACCCAAAACTTTACACATGTACAAGAACATTAAGAAGAAAAACATGGGAGGATCCCCAAGGTAGCCCAGTAAGGACTATCTATCCTCAGTGAATATTGACTGTTGGAGAGAAAACAACAGCAGCACCACAAGGTTGGAGCAGAATGGAGTCTCTTGAAAGGAAAATTGCATGGTTGGCTAGAATCCCATGCAGTAAAACTTCATACATCAATATTTTGTCTCAGGCCCCATTTATTCAGTAAATGGTCAACCTCTTCCTGCTATTAGCATATAGCATATCATTTTAGCATAGCACATCCTAAGCTTGGAAATAAGGGTGAAATGGGACTGCTTTAACCATTAGTTTTAAAAGCAACAACAATTAGATGTTTCCAAAATAATTAAAAGATCATCCACTTACTTGACCTAAATTTAGAAACTAAATTTTGTTGGAGAAGTCACCATATTTGCTTCCAATATTCTGGATATTTACAATGCCAATTACTAGAAGAAGCTGTGAGTAAATTTGTTTCAGTTTCCATGAGTTTAGAAATGTTCCTTGAGAGACATCCAAGAATACTATGGCCAGTGTGCTGCTTAGTTAGCTGAATAAACACCATGGACAAGCTCCAGAGTGAAGATGTGTCCAAAACCTGAAGGTGTAAATTCTGCAAACCTCTAAGAAAATATGTGATGTGTGGATGATCTTCTTGTCTTCTAGAGGATGTCAAGGATTGTTCAAGCCATCAGTTTGAGTGTGGCTTTCAGATGCAACACTGATGGGTTATGTCCCACATAAGCATATTGTCCCAGAGACGAAATGTCTCCCATGAATAATAAAGCAGAATAGGAAACCAAGGCACAATTAGAATAATTAGAATGTAGTTATGTCCCACTTGTTGCACTGGCACTTTAATATTGTTCTTATATATTATGTTGTGCTGTTTGAACATCATCATCTCGTGAACCTCACAGGAAAGAGGATGGCTGGG
>CM034706.1:51701682-51722134 GCA_020142125.1 Phrynosoma platyrhinos | reverse complement strand
GTTTTAAGTAAATTCAATATTTAACTCGATGCATCTGTAAAGTTCACACATAAAAAAGTATGGAAAGAGGAGGAGAGATTAGAGATTCCAAGTCTCATGCCTCCCACTTGAGCAACTCCTTGCACCTCCCCTTGGAGCTCACCTAACATTTGTGAACACTGATTTGATGAATACATTTACAGACAGCTGTAAAAAAAAATCATCCTGGAAGGGGCTTACAAGAGATCAGGGCAATCATGATGTGTTAAGTGGTAACATGAAAAACCACAAATTAAAATATTTCAAGACTTAACATCAGAGGGCATCAATAAAACTAAATTAAATTGAGTAGCGGAGAGCCTTTAAAGTAAAGTAAAAAGACTGGGAATGGCTAAAAGCATTAAAAGGACAACTGATGCCTCCTTTACTTGTCAGGTAAGGATGTTCTACAAATGGAGTGCCACTAAAAAGTCTCTGTAGTTTACTCATGAGAAATACTTACAAATTACTGTTTCTACCATCTTCGTAACATTTACATCCGCACAGAGGTGCTAATGCTGGCTTTAATGAGAGGGAAAGCAAAAGTCCCAACAAATATTCAAAGGACTGCTTTTTGATAGGTAAAAAGTAAAGGTATTTCCCATTGACAAGGTTGTCAAGCTAAATAAATGAGGGAAATCAATGTTATTTTATTAACATCAAGGAACAATTAGGAGTTATGGTCTATAGTTGATTGTACCCTGGCTCTGTGGACCCAGGGATCTGAATGAAGCTAAATCAGAATGTATTTATTTAATTGATGCTTTGCCTATCTTACAGAACACAAGATTGTATGCCATCAGATTTACCATACATTTGCTACAAGATTAGATCATGCAACCATAAGAGAGAGAGAGAGAGAGAGAGAGAGAGATACACTCAAGTTGTGTTGCTCATTTAGGAATCTGAAAGACAATGTAATGCCACAAACATAGAAGCTCAAGTCTAAGCCTTGTTTGGATATGACTTCCTTCTGGCTTCTCTTGTGATTTAATGTTAGCAGTACCTTAGTACAAAAATATCCACTCAATGCATAAAAGCTTATTCTGACACAGAAGTGAATTTAAAGATTATGTTTTGTTTGCCATTTCAATTTTCCATTTCAGAACACTCCAACTGCATACAGGATCTCATGAAAATCTTCAGGAGAAGACCCAATTTAGATTGTATTCTCATCTAAAAATTAAGGAAAAATGCACTTCTGCTTCCTATTTTCCCCTCCCTCCTTTTTTTTTTTTTTTCTTGCCACACTGCTTAAGCTAGGATTTTGAACCTGAAATCTTGGCATGGAAGGTTGTAATTAATACAGCTGAGAACAGTTTTTGAATTTTAAACCAATCATACTGTCCAGTTCAAATTACTGTCAAAATGTACTAAAATGAAACAAAAATCCAAACCCAACACTGCTGGAATATGCTCAGTTAAACTTTGCTCCCAACAATTTTAAAAGTAGTAGTTCCAATTCAGTCAAAACTACAAGATAAAAGTCTATTCAACAGAATAATAAATAAACTAAATATATAAACATTCATTTTAATAGGTATAAATATACATATTATTTTTGGAAGGCTTGAAATTAAAATATAAACATAGACAAACATTGTATTCCAAGCAACAGTAAACTACATTAATTTCATTATACTTAAGAACATCAGAATTACTGACTTGAACCTGAAGATAGCTACCATATTTATTTTAAAAAAATAACATTCAGTGAACATCAGTGAAAAGTTCAGTACTTCTCAATATTTTAAATAAGCCTTCAAATTCAAAAACTGTTTTTAAAAGTATGAAAAATGTATGAAATAGTAATCATATTAGTTACTCATTTACTTATTAAGAATGGATGGGTACAATGCAGCTCTCCAGATATCAGCTCCCAGTTCTGCAGTTCCCAGAGGCCTCATCTTATATTGCTAGTGAGATGGGATACTAAGAGTTGCAGTCCAACAGCATCTGGATGAAATGATTCCTACCTATTTAGAAACATATGAAATCCAAAAAGCACAAGCTGACCTATCAATTTGTACTTTTGGGCCAGGCATGAGAAAATCCATCAGTTTTGCTTTCTCCCACATTCAATTTTCGTAAATCTCAAGTTGTTTCCACCACAAAAATGAAGATATTGGTGGATTTCAGTAAATTCTTTTAAAATGAACTGAAACAAAATTCCTTGTGAACTGTAATCACCCAATGATAAGTATAATGTTAGGTACAACTGTCCCTAGCATGGAGATGACCATGTTGTACCTGTCTGCTATATAGCTGCTAAAGACAAGGACCTTCTCAGAAAACAGATAATTTCCAGCACTGAATATACAGGGATTCAAAGTCTGAGATTTCAGCCAACCCCTGGATGTATTGGCTAGTTTTCATTTTTATCTGCAATTGATTAAAAAACAATCTCAGATTCTTTCAATCCAAAATACGAAGAAATGTATGAACTAAGATGAATTATTATCAAAAACAAAAGGTTACCCAATTCCTTCTGAGGGCAGTTTTACACATTATGTAAACCCTTTGGTGATCTGTGTAGCTCTCACCAAGGATCACATAAACATAATTCCATTTTCAGGGTCTGTTCCAGTACCCCCTTATGTAATGCAGCTGGGCAATGACAGCTAGATGGTGTTAGGATTCAGCTGGGCCCATCCACCTCAACATTAGGAGGAACTTCCTGACAGTAAGGGTTGTTCGACAGTGGAACACACTCTCACGGAGTGTGATGGAGTCTCCTTCCTTGGAGGTCTTTAAGCAGAGGCTGGAAGGCTATCTGTTGGGGATGCTTTGATTGGGAGTTCCTGCATGGCAGGGGGTGGACTGGATGGCCCTTGTGGTCTCTTCCAACTCTATGATTCTATGATCTGACTCAAATGGGCACTGGCTGACCTTGAGGGTGCCAGAAGAACTTCCTTGCACCAGCACCCAAAAAGCAGGTGTCACTCTCCCTCAGGTTAAGTATTCCATCATCAGACCCCTTCAGTGTAACAAAAGCATTAAAGAAGATCATGACCTATGATAGTCAAACTGAGACTTCTGGCAATTGTTTCTGGGCAACAGCTGTTCCAGATGAGCAACTGGTCATGTGGCAAGTTTCCAAACTCTGGCCACATGTTTCTTACTGAATGGATAAATCTGCTAATTTAGATAAATTCTTCTAAAAAAAAATTGAAACAAAATTGCATGAAGGCTCCCTAGAAGATCCAAGTGGTGAACAGCTGTCAAATGTTATGGTCTCAATCTGGAACTAGTACCTTATTCAAACATTTCTTAAAAGGTTTCCAAGACCCTTATGATATTCCTTCTAGAATGTTTGGGAAACATATGGCCCAACTTTGTAAATAAATCTACAAAAGTTGTTAGCCTATAACCATTTACACTACCTTGTTGGCTGTGTGTTTGAGAATCACAAAACAAAAGCACTCTCCCTCTGGCAGAACCCCTGTTGTACTTCTGTGCTGAGTACAGATTAGGAACAAAATACTCTGCATCTCCTCTGCCAACCTACTCACTTGGAATGTATTTTTCCCCACTTCCTTCTATTCAGTTCTTTCTTTCCTATGGCTACCTGGCCAGCTCTTAATGTGGGGTGATTAACATGCATCATGGCCCATTTCTGTGGCCCCCACTACTCTTTGCTGCCTGTCAAATCTGTTGCTGAATTTCACTGTGTAGTAGCAGTAGCAAAAAGGGGGACATATTTTAAGGCACCCCCACTATAAAACATGGCACCTGGGGCTCATACACCATGTTTTTTAGTCAGTTTTCCTTCCCTGGAAGACTCCCTAAAGGGCATGCCTGTTTAAGACAAGAGGTTTGCTCCTTGGTTACCTTTACAGCTTATTCTAAGGTAGAACTGTGCTTTTAAAAAATGTTTTATTGATATTGAAATAACAAGATATCTGAGTTCCAGAGGCAACTATGATCTTTTGGAGAAGTACCCTGTTTTTCTGTAAAATTGTAGAATTGTAAAACAAGAAGAATATAATAACTATCTTCTCAAATGTTACAGCACATTATAAACATAATTGAAGTTTTTTCATAATTGTTTCTCATATTCAAAGTTACTAGTCTTCTTTTTCTCATAGTTGAAATCGTTCCATTACTGCCCTGAATACATTCCCAGGTATTTTCTGATGTTTGTCTATTAAACTCTGTACGGCAGTCTTTGCCTGTGGAAAAAAGTTGGGTGATGGGGAATAAATAGTTCATTATTATAAAACTGTCAATCATAAAGTGATTCAAAGATTAAAATTAAAAACAGTCCTTTTCAAATTAAATATTTTACTACACTGAACTGTAATGTACCATTAACATTAAGAGTAATAATTCTGACATGTTTATACTATTAAAGTCTGGGGTGATCAAAGTATAGCTCACAAGCCACGTGTGGTGACCCACTCTTTCCTGATTGCCTATGCTGAAAAAATGTGTAGTGAAAGTAGCCAACTGTACTCCCAGAAGCCTCTGGGAAACATGACTTATCTTTTAAATGTTATTTTAGCTCTAATGGTATGACTTTTTAGCACCTATCACTTCTCCTCTCTCTCTTAAAAAACCCCCCAACTCTTTCAGACTTAGAGAAGACCAAACACAAGAGCCTGTAAATGGTCAAACATGCTACCAAGAGGTGCATACAGGAAAATCTGGTCATTTTCATAACATTTCTTTTTCATTTTAAGGGAACATAAGATGTGGATGGCAAAGCACACATAAGATGTGTAGATGACAAAGGCAAAGATGTTCCACAGACCCAATGAAGTTGTCCATGGCTCATATAAATATTTAGAAATTAACATTTCAGTGTTATTAAAATAGAAAGGCTTACTTTTTCTGCCAGTTCTTCAGCAGTCACATTTGCTTCATATGGAATAGGATCCCCGATATATGTCCTCAGCTTGACAGGAAAGTTGCCATACAACGGAACGAGTGGCAGACGGATATACTCATACATCAGCCTAAAAAATCCTGTTTCATGAAAAAGGACACATTACAAGGACAACAGGTACACTACTGTCCTATTGCCAATATGATTTAATTAATCTAAACTTAGATGCAATGGCTTATTACTCAATTTACACATAAAATACCATTGTAAGCAGGGAGTTTTTGTCTGACTCCACGGCTGTCTTGAGGAATACATGTGTCTCTGAACTACTTGCATGCATTTAGTATTCTAAGCAAGAATTATTCAGACAATAAAGTTTTGTTGCTACACTTCCAAGATTTAAACCTACATATGCTAAACCATTGTTGGGGTCTGTGTGCACAAACACCACAAAGGCATGGATTGTACACTCCCACAACACAATCATGAGAAAGATTATCTGTAGCTTTTGCTTCTGTCTTCAATTAAGTGTGATGCTTCATTATGTCTGAGCCTGGGGCAAACAAGAGTTAGTGTTAACTACTGCTCAGAGAAACAAAATTCAAAATTGGAATTAATGGAAGATGAACAACATACTGTGTTAAATGTGTAGTATGCAGCTAACCCTTTTTCTTTTTTTACTTTATAGGGACATGATCTAGATTGGGTGTACCACATGCATAAAAGGGGGCTTAAATTTTCTCTCCAACTGTTTTCCTTTCTTTCTTTTCCTCTCTACATGGGGAGAAGAACATCCCACCCTTGGGGCAGGGAAAAGAGCTGGGTAAAAACTACTTAGACACGTTCAACCTGATCAGGATTAGGCTTGTCATCCTTACTTCTGAATTCCAAAAGGGAAGTAAAGTTTAGCTGTACCCTCAACATTTTAGTATAGTATGCTGTTTAACACTAAGACAAGTTTCCCAAAACCACATTTACCATCTCAAAGTTGGGGGCCATAATAACAAATAACATTAATTCAAAACTTCTAGCTTCTTACATTACAATTCAAAATTAGCTTTAAATTACAATGCTAATGCACAAAATTCACTACCTTTTTCTTTATTCTTTTCTCTGCATGAACAGATGGACAAACCAGGAAGGGATAGCTACACATACCAAATGAACTTATGATTTGATATCTAAATTTTCCTGTGCTCAGTAAACCATAATCTCAGATTTGGAGATGACACTAATCAATCCTTGCCTGTTTTTGTTTTTTCAATCTGCCCAAGGGTAAAGCGGCATGGATACACTGCAATAATCTTATATGTAAGCCAAGGTCTAAAACTGCAAATGATTCTAAGATTAAGTCCTACAAACTCTGATCTTTAGTTAACATAATAATAGGAAAAAGAATCTGGAAGTTGTTATGAGGGTGAGGATAAGCATTTAATGTAGTGATGTCCTGCAAACACCTGTGTTTTGAGCAAGGATGTCCTGTGATAAATACACCATCTACTAGCTTTTTTGGAGGGGGGGAAACAGAGGTAATTATACGACAAAAATTAATGTATATCTCTCAATCATAATGCAGATAGATTTTTTTTAGTCTATTGTGATGAGAACGATACTTCAAAACCATTTTTGTCTTTTATAGCAAAAAATTCTAATTTTGATCTTGTATTTTAAAACTGTATCTGCTATCAACATTTTATGACTGGCCCAGCAGTTGGGACAGAAAACCCTGTATCTTCTGTAAAGAAAATGAAAGTCAATCTGGTGGGAGAGTGGGGAGAGTAGGAAAAACTGTTATATTGGTGTGGGAACTGTATAGCCCTGCAACTCTCAACCACCTAGCCAGCACAGTGGAAGGAAAGGAATGCCGGGAGCTACAGTACAATGCTTTCTGGACAGCTGCACAACTTCTACCCTTCTTTTACAAAGTACGGGAAAAACAGGAGGTTGTGGGATATTGGAAGGGAGGGAGGTCAAGTGGAAAAAGAAGCCTTACAAGAAAAGAAGAATGGAGAACTCAGTTGCAGCATGTCTGGATGAAGGAAGGATAGAAGATAATGGAGAACCAGGACCTGGAGGAATGACAGAAGGCTTGCGTTATGGCAAACCAGATAAACACCATTCACACAATTAGCTAGTGTGAATGGCTTTTTAAAAAGTAAACTGCAAGCATGCCAAGTCCAATCAGTATCAAGACTCTTGGCACACACAAGAGGGCTTTCATCATTTACTTCCTTTCTGCTGCCAAAATCACTTACTTTTTGAAGTTGGGGACAATCTCCAATACATTCCAACACATATACGAGAACCGTGCTATTGTTTAGGCCTATCATGCCTGCATTATTTTTCTTAAACCATTCCGACAATTGCTAACTGAATCTAGTTTGACCTTAAGAGAAGGATTGAGGCAGGAAGGAGAAAGAAAAGACAGAAAGAGAATCTTCCAAAAAGGAAGAGGAGACAAAAAAAAAAAAAAAAAAGGGCTGGACTTGTTTAACCTGCTCAGAGTGCACAGGTCTTACTTTTTTTTCAAAATGAGATTCTCCAACTAAGGAATATTATGTTGGGAGAAAATTGTAAGAACTCTGGATTTACCTGCAGCACAGAATGATATAAATATAAATAGGTATTAAGGCTCAGGAAATAATTCTGTAAGGAAGAGGAGATTGGTAGATTTCTAGAGCTAAAGTCTGCCCAACTCACACCTGTTATTTTAAAAGGCTGTCAGCACCACACACACGGAGGACCACTAGATAAAAGTTCAAAGAAGGCTAAAATGAATGTTACAGAAAATGTAATATAGTTAAAAAGTTCCTTACTTAGTCCACCAAGGGATCGAATGCTTTCCCGAACATTTTGTGTAAACATAGGAATGATGGGCTGCAATGGAGAACGGGGGTACATTTATTAGGCATTTCTTCTCCCCCATACAACATGCAGCACACTAAAATCACAATAATGTAAATTTTAACTACATTTGCTCAGAAGTAAGATAGATCTTTACAGCTTGTCAACATTCTCTCTGATGTAGTCTGTATGAATTGGCTCATATATTATGAAAACCTAAACCAAGCACTCCCTTGACACTACTGGCATGACAGGACAAGCAGGCTAGAATCTCTCTCATACTAACTTTTCACAGCCATACATTATAATGGAAACTACAAAAATATTAGGAACACTAATAAACTTAGAGGATTATTTGTGCATGACATTAGCATATTGCCTGAAATTTTAACAGACAATTAAACTCAGCCTTATGCTTTGGGATTCTCGGACTGTGAGCACAAACAAGGATCAACTGAAATGTCTGGATACAGCCAAGACACTCCTCATGTCAAATCCATCCAGACAGTAACTTAAAAATTAAGATGGAAGAAGGGAGAATAGTTTATGAACTTCTTTTCTACTTCATATTCCATTTTGCCAGGAAACTGATTATTCTGACAGCCACTGCATTAGAACAGCAGCACTAGCACAATGTTAACAGTAACTATAAAAAATATGTAGGTGATATTGGATTCGAAAAATTGCAAATATGGAGAACTTGAATACATATTCATCTGACCTTGTTCCTTCCAATATTCTCTGGATAGAGAACAGGAGCAAGCATAGTCCTACAAAGTAATTTGTTTTTATTTTCTCTCAAATCTGAAAAGGCTCCAGCACTTGTTTTTCTTATATATTTCTAGTTTTACAATCCATTTATGTTCAGTGAACACTCACCACTTTTGCATCAATAGCCACCTGAGCAAATCCTTTACGATTTCCCCATATAAGGATGTAGTTTTCATTACTGAATAGTGCTTCTCGAACTCCCCCTGGTGCAATGGCCAACAAGTCTCCCTTTTTTAAAGCTTTTCCACATTCTTCCTGTGTTCCATGAAGAACGCTGAACACATCAAGTAACAGTTTAAAACCTGCAAGTAGTAAAGAAAAACTGTATTTTCAATACAGGAAACAAAACTGTAGTCTAACAAAAACAAAAACAAAACAAGAGTTTCCTGCTCCTGCACTCTCCCACTGTATTTAAGATGGGGAATGGGGAGGAAAGTGCTAAATGAAAACAGTTACACATCTTCATTTGTCAAATGCATTCATGCAGGACAAGCACTGTATTGTACAGCTCACATCTTGGACACATAAAAACATACTTTCCATTATCACTCTTGAAACGATTAGCATTTTCAAATTTCCAGAACAGGAATGGGAAACATATGACCTCTAAATATTGAACTGCAATTTTCTGCAATTGGCTATGGTGGGTAAGACTGGTGGGAGCTGCTGTCCAACAATATGTGCAGAAGCCCCAGTTCTTTACCCATGTTCTAAAAGATCCTTAGAAACAATACCTCTTATATTTTTAAGGAAAGTGTCTAATTTTTTAAACTAATGCATTTTTTGTAATCATTTTTGTTGTTGTTAACTGCCCTCAAGTCGATCTCAACTCGTGGAGACCCTAGATGAGACATCTCCAAGACCCTCTGTCCTCCACTGCTCTGCTTAATTCCTGCAACCCCATACCCATGATCCCCTTAGTAGAGTCCATCCATCTGGCATGTGCCCTTCTTCTCTTCCTACTTCCCTTCACCTTTCCCAGCATTATTGTCTTTTCCAATGAGTCCTTTCTCATGATGTGTCCAAAATACAATAGCCTCAGTTTGGTCATCTAGATCTACTCTAGGACACATTTGTTTGTCCTTTTGGCTGTCTATGAGATCCTCAGCCCTCTTCTTCAACACCACATCTCAAAGAAATTGATTTTCTTCCTATCATCTTTCTTCCTATCATCTTTCTTAACTGTCCAGCTCTCACATCCATATATGGTAATAGGGAATACAATGGCTTGTATGATTCTAACTTTTGTTCTGAGTTGTATATCTTTGCATTTCATAATCTTTTCTAGTTCCTTCATAGCCACCCTCCCTATTCTTCTTCTTCTGATTTCCTGGCTGCAGTCCCCATTTCTATCAATGTTTGGTCCCAGGTATGAGAATTCTTTTACTATTTCTATTTCTTAATTGTCTAGTTTGAACTTGTGAAGGTCCTCTGTGGTTGTTATTTTTGTTTTCTTTATGTTCAACTTTAAGCCTGCCTTTGCACTTTCTTCTTTGATCTTCCTTAGCAGGTGTTCCAAGTCTGTGAGGTTTTCTGCTAGTACTATGGTGTCATCTCCATAACTTGTGGTTGATTATTTTCACTCCTCCCTCTTCTGTGTCCAAGCCTGCTTTTCTTATAATATGTTCTGCATGTAAGTTGAACAGATAGGGTGACAGGATACAGCCTTGTTTGACCCCTTTGGCAACTGGGAACTATTTTGTTTCTCCATGTTCTGTGTCTCCATGTTCTGTCCAGAGTACACATTCCTCATCAGGACTATCAGATATGTTGGCACTCCCATGTCTTTAAGGGCGTTCCATAGCCTTTCATGATCTATGCAGTCGAAGGCTTTGCTATAGTCTATAAAGCACATGCTGATTTTCTTTTGGAATTTCCTGATGCGCTCCATTAGTCATCGTATGTTTGCAATGTGGTCCCTAGTGCCTCTTCCTGCAAAATTCTATGTTGCAGAATTTAGAGCATCATTTTGCTTGTATGGGAGATCAGTGGTATGGTCCTATAGTTGCTGCCATCTTTAATATCTCCTTTTTTGTAGATAGGAATGTATATTGACCACTTCCAATCTGTTGGCCAGTATTTTGTTGGGGTGAGCTCCTGTCACTAGTCCCAGCTTCTGCCAACCTAGCAGTTCAAAAGCATGCAAATGCAAGTAGATAAATAGGTCTTCTCAGTGGGAAGGTAACAGCATTCTGTGCAACCATACTGGCCACATGATCACAGAGTAGTCTCTGACAATGCTGGCTCTTTGGCTTAGTAATGGAGGTGAGCACCACCCCCTATGGTTGGACATGACTTGACAACCTTATCAATGGGGATAACCTTTACCTACCTGACATATCTTGGCCAGCACTAGAATTGACTCTGTCAGTGTGGATTGCAGCAGTTCAATTGGAATATCATCTGCTCCTGGTGATTTGTTTTTTGCTATTTCTTTTAGTTTCCACCTCACTTTTTAGAATTTGGGATACATCTTCATATGGCTCTTTCTTCCATGCATCCTACATTTTGTCATCTCTTTTGTATAATTCTTCTGTGTATTGCATTCAGTGTCTTTTTATTCCTTCTTGGTCTTGAGTTATGTTATTTTTATTGTCATAGAGTGTCCCGGTCTTTGGTTTGAATTTTCCTTTGATTTCCCAGATCTTGTGAAATAGATCACTTGTTGTTCCCTTTTTGTTGTTGTCTTCTATTTTTCTGCATTGGTCATATTTGTAATTTTCTTTATCCTTCCGCACAAGCTGTTGTACTGTTTCATTCATGATTCTTAAGGGCTATACAGATGGCCCCTAAGGGGCGGCAAGATGCTGCCTCTTTTCTTGCTGGGTTGGGGCCACGGCAACCACACGCCATGGCCCCTATCTGGCTTTTCCATGGCATAAAAAGAAGCTGCAAAAAGTGGCTCCTTTTTGCTCCACAGAAAGGGTGGCCTACTTGCGGTGGCAGTGGCTTTTCAGCACTTCTTCGGTGCAGTGCACATAAACACTGCATTGAAGATCCGCTTTTTTGCCTCCCACTGTGCAGTTGCTTTGGCAGCAATACAGCAGAATCAAGGCAGAGTCGAAGTAGCCAGCATGCAGCCACTCCACCCCCAGGCCAGCCCTTTTGACCAGTCTCTACAGGCCCTAAGTTTGTTCCTATATCCCTTTTGTTTTTCTTCTCTTCTTTTATTACTTATAGTGTTGTGTCTGTCATCTGTGGTTTTTTTCTCTTTCTTTTTGCTTATTGAAAGTGTCTATATTGATTCAAACTAGCCCATTTCTGTCCATTTTAACTCACTCACCCCGAGTACTGCTATGTTCATGTGTTACATTTCAAGTTTTACTATTCTAGCTTCCCTTGGCTCATGCTTCTCACACTCCATGCCCCTATTTTATGTGTGATGCTGCTTTGGATGCCATTTGCCTTTCTAAGAGTGCATGCTATTTGTCTTGGCATCTTTCTTATGCCCTTGGCTAATCTTGCAAATGTGATATCTCTTTATTTCTCCCTCCCTCTTCTTCTGTTAATGCTCTGATCCTACCTATGTCTCACTTGGAGTGTCATAGGGTTTTACTAGGTGACTGGGTTACACAAGGAGAACCACCTCACCTCCTTGTGTGCAGTGCCAACCAATGTTAGCTATGGTGTCACTAGTTTTCTCATATCAGTGACCCCCACCACTACTGCTGCTGCCCAGTAGCTGTCTGTCTCCCTGTATCATCCCTCATGTTGTTTGTTTGCTTTCCTGCCCATCCCTTTATGCCTGAGTTTCCCTCCTTCCCTTTCCTCGTTTCTTCCCTCCCTTAGTCCATCACTATCCTCACTCCCTCTCTCCTTTAGTTTCTTCTCTTCTTTCTCCATGGCTGGGGGAGGGCAGAGATGTCCTTCCTTCCTCCACTTGCCTGCCTGGTGCTCTGGCAGCATTTGCTCCTTTCTCTGTTGAGGGGGAGGGGAGAGATGTCTGGTCACCCCCTTCCTTCCTCCACTTGCCTGCCTGGGGTTCTGGCAGTGTTTGCTCCTTTCTCTGTTGATGGGGGAGGGCAGAGATGTCTGGTCACCCCTTTCCTTCTTCCATTCACCTTCATTTCCTCTTCCAAGTAGTGCATTTAGAGGATGCACTGTTCTTTCTTTCTATGTTTGTGACTTTTGCAAGTGAAGACAGAATCCAGAAAATCTTCCACAAATTAACAACAAATCCAGTTTACAATTTTCCCAGCACAAGATTCAAGGCAGTTTACAACAAGAATTAAAACAAAATACAGCTAATGTTTTAATATTAAAATGGGCTCTGAAAACAAAAATAGGTCTAATTTAAGATGTACAATTATGAACACATTACATGAGAATGGAATACAATGATAACCTATGTAGAATTGTGGAACAGTAACCCAAAATGCAATCTTAACTTTTGTTTGTACATATCTGTGTACATAAAATAATGCCAAGAACATGAGTTCCAACATGTCTAAGCCTGCTCTCTTAGATTACCAACACCATGACCACACTTGGCTAAATTTACCTGGCAGTGAGAAGACAAAGTGATCAGCAACTATATGCAAGATTCTTTTTTTCCTAATAAGGACAATGGCCATAAAGTAGAAAAAATCTATAGGAGTTGCTCCATGGTAGAAAACAATCAGTGCTGGCCCAGCAGGTATTTTTTCTAGGCCATACACCTCATAGCCTGTTGAGAGCAGAACAGAAGGTACTTTGGGTTAGCATCTGCAATCAAGTTTGTATTGCAAAAACTTCTTATAGATTTATTAACATTCCAGAGACAAACTGAATAATGACACCAACTGCAGGCACTTTACACAGAAATAAACAATATCACAGCCACAAAATGGTTACTGACTATGAATCATAAATATTTATTGGAAAGACAGCCTCCCTTGCATGACTTTATTTTTATCCCTCTAAAGGACTGCCTTGTCTGTCAGTGAAGTCAATCAGGTGGTGTTGCCTTCACTTTTGTCATTTTAGACAGCTATTGGATTAGTTTTAGAGTTACACTTCTATAGACTAGCATCTGTTGATGACCGACAAGAATTGTCAGCTTACTTCATGATGGTTAAACAACACATATAAATTGGGATTAATAAATTTCATCCACAGCACATACTTAACTTCATAATCTTTAGTTACTCTGCTGGATGTATATAAAATCTACTATTATATACCATTCCCTAGGGCAAGAGGAATACAGAGGCCCAACAACACTACACAATTATAGCAGTATCATTCCACTTTAACTATCATGGTTCAGTCCTATGGAATCCTGGGGTTTCTAGTTTGGTGAGCACTGGAGTGTTTTCTGGCTAAGGATACTAAGTACCCCTCCCTAAGCTACCAATCCTAGGATTCCACAGGATAGAACAATGGCAGTTAAAGTGGGATACAGATATGTTTTACCTCATTTAATGCAGTAGATGTGTTACTGGGCTTTAAGTCTTTAACAGAAACTACCAGAGGTAGAAATAACATGGAAAGAACAGAGATAGATTCCAAACCACACAAATACATAGTTCAATGTGTTTCAGCAAACCTTTGATAAAAACTAACATTATGCACATGTAAAATGAAACAATCAGGTCAGGTAAGCCTTTCCTAAGGAAACAAAATATTATGAAACTTCTAGAGACCACTGAAAGCTTGTTCCAAAATGAATCCAGGGATTTTTTTTTCTTTCAACACCCTCTGCTTACAATTTCAATTTTAGTGGTGAAACTTGTAGATCTATGTATTTTCAACATGACAGGGTAGCTGGAGAAGTAGGCTAATCTGCTTTCTGTTTTGTTTGTCACATAGCTACAGCAGGAGATCACCTAGAGAAGAATCCCATTCTTTCCTAGGTCAAGCTTTATTGCATTGTTTACTGCAGAAACGCCGCAGCAACTCAACAATGAAAGTCTGTCTTTTTCCAGCCCTACTTCACATTCCTCCAATGGCAATGCTACAAATAAAACTTCCAGCTAGATAAAAGACAAGGAAAGGGGGGGCTGGACTGGGCTGTTTAAAAAGACTTGTAAAAAGGAGTGTTATTGTCAGAGGTTTTGTTAAGTGAGGTATGCCTGGAATAGGGTTATAATTGTGTAGTGTGAATGGGACCCCGTTCTGTAGGACTATAGTGCTCTCTCAAAACTGCAGTGGTGTTTGCTCTTGTGAGATGATTGTTCTTATTTTATCAAATGAGCATTTAGAGTTTCAATCCACCGCCCCCTTGCCCTTGAGAATCATTTGTTTGCTAACAGCAGACAATCAAAAACACATGTGATCATTTCAAGATCAAAGTAACTCCACCCATGAGAATACATATATGCAAATCTGTTGAGTCAATACCTCTAAGAAGGGTTATGACATCACTCTACCTTCAAAGGAATTCTTCTCTTGATAAGGAACCTGTCCCGTCTGACTCAAAAGATTTCACTGACTACTTCATGGATGCACCCTTCTCCTGACAACCTCTGCAAAGTGGGGAAGAACAGCTTTTTGTGTTTTGCAAGGATGGTTCAGGTTACTATTGATTCTTTAACTTTAAGATGGGAACCTAGATTTCAGTCAGTTCATATCATACCACAGATTTTAGAATATATTTCTGCATTTACTTTGCAATATCTGAAATTGTTTTAATTTACTAAATACATTGGTTTTAACAGTGTTCTATTTTGTCTGGGATGAATAATAACACTGTTTTTATAGCTGTTTTCAAAAATGCTTCTGTAATCACTGATCTTTAGTACAGCACAATTATTTAGTAGAGGACAATTATTCCCAGTATTTTAGAGACAGAGATGGTATTTGTGTAAAACCACCATTATCAGTATTCTTAAGTGGGCATTAGTGTTACATATTATCCTCTAGGTTGCAACCATACAGTGTTAAAGTCTTAAGGCTCTGGAACTAGAAATTTTCCTTTTCTCAAGGTACTTGAATGAGATAGAAATTTCATTCCAAACACAGACAAATCAGAGATGTCTGAGTTGTGTTCAGAGTTAAAATGTCTTGTAACTATTTCCTGGCCACGACCTCAGACTTTTGATTTCTGATACATATGTAAGTTTGTAGTTATATTCCCTGCAGATAGCATCTGGTACATCTCTGTTCAATTGCAGAGGACTGAAGGACCAAGCAAGTGATGATTTGTTCACTGCAATAGATCCTGCAAGTCACCATGCTTCTTGAAAAACATATGGGTGATACTATGATTGGAACCATAATGGTATGATCCTGACTGGTTTTTGAGGTGGGGTGGGTGGGTGGTGTTGGACAACTGGCAAAAATCCAAGATACAGGAGTTTTACGCACAATAAACATATGCCACTGTAGTTAAGCTGGATCTCACAACTATGCAGCCAACTGTACAATGGGTGCCACAACCTCTGAGCTTACCCACTGCACAATGGCTGATTTTCTTCAAAAGTATGTGTGTGCTTGTGGAACAATTGGCTATTGGTATTTGAGACTGCACTCATTGCCTCACAGAAAGTGCAACCATTTGCACAATGATTTGTACACCAACCTAGTATCCCAAGAGGTTTCTAGACTATAACTTCATATAGGTCTGGTCGCTAGAAATGTGGCACTCCTTCCTTGAAAGTGGCTTTTTGAAATTATTTTTAAAACTGGTAAATCATTATTCAGTATTCTATCTTTTGGCTTGCTTATTCAAAAAAGATGTTGACAAATTGGAGCATGTCCAGAGGAGGGCGACCAAAATGGTGAAGGGTCTAGAAACCATGCCTTTTGAGGAAAGGCTTAGGGAGCTGGGTATGTTTAGCCTGGAGAAGAGACAGTTAAGGGGTGATATGATAGCCCTATTTAAGTATCAAGAGATAATAGAGGCAATTAAAATAACAAAATTAAGGAAAACCCCAGGCCCTGATGGTGACCCAGCTGAATTCTACAAAAAGTATGCATATTTGTTGGCCCCACCCTTAAAAGAGGTAATAAATGAAGTTGCGACAAATGGAATACCAGAAACCTGGACACAAGCCAATATAAGCCTGCTAGCAAAAGAGGGTAAGGACAAACAAGACATAAAAAATTGTAGACCCATATCCCTGCTGAATAGTGATTATAAAATTTTCATTACAATTCTAGCAGAAAGATTAAAAATGATATTAAAAATATGGACAGACAAAGATCAAAATGGCTTTTTACCACAAAGAAGAATAAAAGATAACATTAGATTTGTACTTGATGCAATGGAACTGCATGAGCTAAAAATTGATAAAAAAAAACTTGTTATGCTTTTTTTGGACTTTGAAAAAGCCTTTGATAAGGTGAATTGGCAATTTATGGGAAAAGTGCTAGAAAAAATCAATGCTGGGACAAACTTTAACAACTAGATAAAAGCTATATACAGTAAACAAGTAGCATGGGTCTTAGTCAATGATGAGAAAACAAAAGGCAGGGATGTCCTCTGTCCCCTCTACTTTTTTTAATTATCATGGAAATACTTAATAACAATATAAAGGAGAATGAGGAAATTGAAGGCATAAAATATAAAGGACAAGAATTTAAATTAAAGGCCTATGCTGACGACCTTTTGGTCACAATATCGGATTGAAGAAAGTCTAACCCAACTGTTAAAGGAATTAGAAAACTTTAACCAAGTATCAGGGCTAAAAATGAATAAGGGAAAAACAACAGCATTAACAAAGAACATAACCAAAGAGGAAAACAAAAAAATAGAAGAAATATCAGGGTACCAAATAGGAAAAAAAGTTAAATACCTGGGCATCGAAATAACGACCAAGAATGTAGATTTATATAAGAACAATTATGAAAAACTTTGGAAAGAAATTAAAAAAGACCTGGCAAATTGTGAAAAACTTAATCTTTCTTGGTTAGGAAAAATCTCTGTAATAAAAATGAACATATTGCCCAAATTCATGTTCCTTTTTCAAACCATTCCGATAATTACTAATAATACTCCCTTCAAGAACTGGAATAGAGAGATCTCAAAATTTATATGGGGTGGGAGGAAGCTGAGAGATAGGGTTAAGATCATGCAAGATAGGAAGGAAAGAGGAGGTCTGGCCCTACCTAACTTGCAAATTTATTATGAAGCAAATTGTCTGGAGTGGTTAGTACATTGGATGATGTTAAAAGATTAAAAAATTGTTTATCTTAGAGGGGGAAGACCAGAGATTTGGACTACACGCTTATTTATTCTATCATAAACATAAAATTTATAGAGATCTTATGAATCATTATGTAAGAAAATCCCTTTTAAGAGTGTGGTACAAATATAAGGAAATAATATGCCCTAAAATACCGTTATGGACTTCTGTCCATGAGGCCTTCTATAATAGGGAAGTAATAAAGCAAGATAAATGGATAACATATAAAGACCTAACAACTTCTAATTCAGTCAATAACAGCATAGAACTTAAAAGTTTTGAGCAATTATTAAATGGCTATAATATGGGATGGTTAGTATTCAGACAATTGAGAGAAAAATTTATGCTAGAATGAAAGGCAACAGGAATAAGAACGGAGAAAATTAAATTTGAAGACAGTATGATGTCCGACAACCCACACAAGATAAGATGTCTAATGGATATAGAATTAGAAGAGGAGGTAGTAAAGAGATATATGGTCAAATGGGCCCAGGATATTAACCAGACAATTGACTTAGAGCAACGGGAAAGGACCTGGAATAAAACCTCACACTATATTGTCATCTACAATCTCAAAGTAAATCTTTTTAAAATGCATTATAGGTGGTATACAATTCCTGTAAAACTAGCTAGGATTTATAAAGGTCTATCTGAAAAATGCTGGAAATGCAAGCGGGAAAAAGGGACCTATTACCATCAATGGTGGAGTTGTAAAAAAGTGAAAAAATATTGGATTAATATACATAAAACTATTGAAAAGATCCTATCAACTCAACTGGAAATGGACCCCAAAATGTATCTGCTAAGTATGCATTCTGATAAAGAGATAGAGCGCAAATACGGAAAACTTCTCTTTTATATGACCACTAGTGCCAGAATTGTATATGCTGGCAAATGGAAAAGTTACTGATCCCGCATCAGGAAGAATGGTTATAAAAAATAATCAATTTAATGCAGATGGATAAACTAACTATAATGCTAAAAGGACAAGATTGGGAAAGAAGTGAAAAAAATTGGGAACTGCTGCTTAAGTATATTGAAAATAAAAGAATAAAAATAAAGAAGAACCAAAAATAAGAAGTAAAATAAAGAGAGATGATTAAGAAACAGTGGAGAGATAACCTTACATGATGGATTTTGGAATCTAACATATATAGTTATATAGATAGTTGTACATATAGTTATATATATATATATAGGGTTAGGTAATGAATGAATACAGTAAATCTTATATACTAAGACATATGACTAAAATATAATCTAGATATACCGAGAAGTAGACTACATCTTAGTTTTTCTTTAAATTAAGAGGAAAGGTACAATATCTAATGGTATGGACAAGGACTTGGTAAAGGATCCAGGAAGCCACAACTGTCTTTTTGTTCAATGCTCTTCTTTATAGTATGTTTTGTTTTTGTATTATGTCATGTTTATTTTTTGTCTGTTTGTTTACATTGTGTTTGATATATGTATGTATGTATGTATAGAAGTTGTATGTAAGTTTTATTTTTTTTTTAATCTAATAAAACTTTAATAAAAAAAATGCTCTGGGAAATTTGCTCATGTCTAGGGTGATACAAGCATCTGGCAAATTTCTAAAACAGAAGAAAGTGATGCAATTTACAGTACAACATTTAGGAAAGGTGATATCATTGAGAAACAAAGGTAGATGTCAGTATGCTTCAAGAAATCCCATGGTTTTCAGAATAAAAATTAAAAAAAGAAAACTCAAAATAAATAATGTTTTTTATAAAATGGCCAAAATGGCCAAAAGGATTCAACATGCAAAAAGGGAAAAAACTAGCCCAAGATTAAGTATGCTCAGTGGGCATGAGAAGCCACAGAATATGTTTCTCCCATTTTTAAAATAAAATGTTAATTACAAATACAAAAAGAGAAGAGTCATACAATGTTGCATGCCACTTGACAAAAACAAAAACAAAATGGGTAGGAAGAGTAAATTAGTTCACTCAAACCCCTCACAGTATAGTATAGTATCACAAAGGAAGACACATTGTGCTGGTTATTTTGAGCCTGAACAACTGGTGGAATGGTGTGAATGACTGAATTTCTATATGGCAACATTTCCAATAGTCTAGTTTTATATATGAAATTCTTACAACACCAAATACTGTACAATACAGTGAAATGTATCCAGAATGCATGGCTGCATTAGTCCCCCTCTCGAATGCTTACTGGTAAACTCCTTCTTCAAGCATGGCAGATAAACTACAGCTTGTATTTGATGAGGCTAAGTATGCAAACAGTTACAGTAAAAGTTTCAATAATTATCTACCAAAACAGAGTTCTTTGCATGTGATCACACAAAGATTACAGCTGCTCATAATAATCTTTTTGTAAGTTTTCCGAATGCTATCCTCAATTTATGCCTTATGAATATACTTAAGACGGGGTCTGTTTCCCTGTTGGTGGGGAGGCAGCAAACTGACATTAATACCCACACCCATGAGTGATCCCTGGTGTGACAGGCAGAAACAGGACTGCTGTTGCAATTCCACCTCATGCCTGAGATTGCTCATGCAAGAGGGAGATCTTTTGTTCCCAAAGAATTAGGAAACTCCCATTGATCACAGCAGCTGCTGGATGGTAATTGGGATTGGGGTCCCTACGTATTCCCTAAAATAGGGGTTACATATGGAACATGAACACAAAGTAGTATAGGTTACACATTCATAGCTACACAACAGATTCCCACAACATATCTCTTCCCTCTTCCTTTTTAGACAGAAGTACACAGATGTCCATGCATGAGATTAATTTTTAAAAACTCTCAATCCCTCCCACCCCATTTTTTCTGTAATCTAGGGATTATTATTACAGTTCCTCTTATTGAACCATATGCCTTGCAACTTTAATTCTGTGT
>CM034706.1:51676414-51690002 GCA_020142125.1 Phrynosoma platyrhinos | reverse complement strand
ATATACCGCCCGGTGGCGGACCAATCTAGGCGGTTTACAGTAAAAAGGCCAGGGCAGTTAAAGCAGTCTCAGATTGAACATTATGTGGGTCAGTTACACAGAAAGAATGAGAGTGTGGAGTCTGTGGATATTATTATCATACTTAGGGTTGCCATAATTCTCTTCCAGAAAGCCAGGACAAAATGTAGGACAAAATGTGAGACATTCAAGGAAAAATGGAGGACACGGCCAACTAAAAACCAAAAACATTACTATTTTTTAAAAAAAACAAAAACAAACCCAAAAACCAAAAAACCATTAATATAAATTCATGCACATATAAATTCATGTACCGGGGCCTGTGACTCAAGGTCAAAATGGAGGACATTTTGGAATTCTTCCTGGACAGAAGGAATGCAGTGCGGATTCAGCCAGGGAGGGAAAGAAGTTGCCGTTCTTTTCCTGGAGCAGGCCCTCTCAGGTGTGGCGGCCCCTTACTTGCCAGCCTGCTTCGATCGGGATGCACCAGGACCAGCGTAGCCAAAAGTCTATTATGGGGAATTTTATTTAGCTCAAATCGAGAGGAGGTCAGCTACAAGGACCCCTGTGAGACCATCTCCCACTTGTATACCAAGAGGCCGCGGGATCTAAGAACTGGTGCAGAGCCAGAATTCTCCAATTAACGTGTCATTTATTAAAGGGGAAAATCACACAGCAATTCACATACATACACACACATACACACACATTCAAGGCTCAGGAAATCAGGGATTAGCTTCGAAAATATCATATCGAGGAGGGAACAAGCTTGTTTTCTGCTGCTCCAGAGACTAGGACCCGAAACGATGCAAGAGATTCCACCTCAACATTAGGAGGAACTTCCTGACAGTAAGGGCTGTTCGACAGTGGAACACACTCCCTCGGAGAGTAGTGAAGTCTCCTTCCTTGGAGGTCTTTAAGCAGAGGCTGGATGGCCATCTGTCGGGGATGCTTTGATTGGGAGTTCCTGCATGGCAGGGGGTTGGACTGGATGGCCCTAGTGGTCTCTTCCAACTCTATGATTCTATGATTCTATGAAAAGATGTTGAGACTCCAGGCATTGGATCAAGGCCAGCTGGGAAAGGGAAGTGTGGCTCCAGGGGACTGGCACGCCTTCTCCTCAGGGGCCGCAGTCGCAGATGCCCATGACGATGCCAGGGGGAGTGGGGAGCAGCCAGCAAGAAGCAGAAGAAGCAGCAAGGTGGTGCAGCCCATCCTCCAGAGAAGGGGCTCCATCACCGCCTCAGGAGTCGCAGCAGCAGAGGGAAGTGGGAGGATAAGCCCGCCATGAAGTGCCAGAGGCGGTGGCGGCAACTGAGAGGGCAGCGGCTCTCCTCACAGTCTCCCCATGAAGCAAAACCCGCCTCAGCCCCTCCTGCTGCATCCAGCTGATAAGGCTCCTCAGGGCTGAGGTGGCTCCAGCCTCCCATCCCCAGGAGAAAACCCTGCCAAAGGAGTGAAGGAGGGAAGGCCAGCCTCCATCCCTGCTCCCTGGCAGCACCCTTTAGGCCAGAGGTAGGCAACCTTTCCCCTTTAAGGGCCGAGGGACTTCAGCTCCCAGAAGCCTCAGCCATGTTGGCCAATAGTCCCATGTTGACCAATAGCTCCTGGGATTCTGGGAGCTGAAGTCCCTCGGCCCTTAAAGGGGAAAGGTTGCCTACCCCTGCTTTAGGCCTCCCCTCAGCCTTGCCTTGGATTAGAGGGTGCTGCTGAGGAGAACCCGGCCTAGCCCTTCTTTCTCTTCCTCCATTAGGCCTTGCACCACCTGAGGAGGAGAAGAAGGCCAAGCTGAAGCCGAGCTCAGCTGACTATCCCTGCCCTGTTCCAGGCACATTTTGCCAGTCTCTGAGCCAACTGGATGTGGCCTGTAACAAGGCAGGAATCGAGGACTGGAGGATCTAAAATGCCCGGCTGGGCCGGGACATTTTTTACACACTACACATTAATCACACTACACTGTTATAGCACTATTATTCCACTCTTAACTGCTATGGCTGCTTCCTGTGGCATACTGGGGTTTGTAGTTTTGGGAGGGGCATTGAGAATTCTTAGCCAGAGCTCTTAGACCTCAATGAACTACAAACCCCAGAATTCCACTGGAGACAGCCAGAGCAGTTAAAGTGGAATAATAGGGCTTTAACAGTGTAGATGTCCAAAGGGCATTATCACACTACCCTATTACAGTGGAGCCTTGTTGTCTGTGGGCTTGCCATCTGCTGATTCAAGCAGCTGTGGATGGCAAGCCCCCATTGTTCCCAATGATGGTGTGTGCATGCAGCCATGCCCCCATTAGGAACAGCCCCCGTTGTGCCCAACAGTGGTGCATACATGCAGCTACACCACCGTTAGGGACAACGGGATTTCAGGTAAGCCTCTGTCCCATTGTTCCTAATGGCAGTGGAGCCATGTGCATGAGCCACCATTGGGGACAACAGGACTTGAGGTCCCACCGTTTTTGGTATCCACAGGAGTGAGAGGAGGCAGGAATGGACCCCGTAGATATTGAGGTCCTACTGTATAGTGTTATTGTTATCTTCCTGTGTGTATATATACAATTTATGGCAACCATGAATTTTATAGGGTTTTCTTAGACAAGGAATGCTCTAGACCTGAAGACAGATAGATATACGGGCAAAATGATGCGACTTCAAGCCACATTGGGGACCTGTTGTTTACATGACGCATGTCCCAAACATGGCCTCAAGCTGTGCCAACGCTGTGTCATTTGCAAAGTACTGGGCCCAAAAGGAACAGAAAGGATCCGCTGCCTGTGGGACCAGACACGTGCAGTTGCCACGGTCCTGGTGCAAATGGCATTGGCGTGTCTTCTGCCATTCTATTTGACCATCTGTTTCGAGCCATAGAGAGAGAGGAGGCAAGTGTGACAGAGTCACTGGACAGACCTGGGTTCTTTGCAGCCAACTGGACAGACCTGGGGTTCTCAGGCAGACTATGAGGGTGGAAGCTGCAGGGGAAGGACAAGGTAGAAAAGCAGGAGTGAGGGACTGAGAGAGGTTCTTCAGTGAGAATTCATAAGTAAAAGTAGGATAGGGAATCTGACTGGGCCTTAGAGAGAGAGAGGGGTATTCTGACAAGCCAGTAGGGAAGCTGGAAAGAGAAGGATCTCAGTATGGTCAAATAAGGATTGTGACTAGGAAAGGAAGTATACTTAAGTTAATACAGAGGAAACTGTAATAAGCCTGCAACTGTTACATTAATGTAACCACACTACCTAAGCTACTTTCTTCCTGAATGTTGTTTAATAAAGTTACTGTTTATTTATTGTAACAAATGTCTGTGTCTGAGTGTATTCTATACATTTTAAAGAAAGGCAAACATGCTACCTAAGATACTGATTTAATAAGAAGAATACACTTGGGACCCTAGCCCTTATACACGCCTTTCCCTTGACGTGAATGTCTAGTTGTAACTGACTGGGGTGTGTGTGTGTGTGTGTGTGTGTGCTCATCTCCGTTACTAACCCAAGGAAGCCAGCATTGTCTAGAATGATCCCATGGTCATGTGGTCAGCATGACTAAATGCCAAGACACACAGAACACTGTTACCTTCCCACCTGAGTGGTACCTATTTATCTACTTGCACTTTTACATGCTTTTGAATTATTAGGTTGGCAGGAGCTGGGGCTAGTTATGGGAGCTCGCTCTGTCACACAGCACTTGGGCCTCAAACTGCCAACTGCCTACACTTAAAGAGAGTGTTAAAAGGGTGAAAGCAGGGCAAGTGTTAATGACAAGGGCCCTTCTGTAAGGAAGAGGTAAAAGTAACTTCAGGATATTAGGAAGTGCCCATCACAAGTTTTATATACATATTATAAACACACACACACACACACACACACACACACACACACACGTATATAAATATACATATATATGCTTTGAGTTTTGGACTAGGACTCTGTAGACCAAGGTTTAATTCCCCAGTCAGCCATGAAACCCACTGGGTTACCTGCAGTGAGTCACACTCTCTCAGCCTCAGGGGAAAGCAATGGCAAACCTCATCTGAACAAATCTTGCCAAATATATCCTTGATAGGTTCACCTGAGGGTCGTCATAAGCTGAAAATGACTTTGAGGCACAAACAACAACAGCAACAACAACAAATACATACATGCATACATACATGTGAACATGCATGCATGCACACACACACACATATATATTCCTTGCCCAAGAAATCTCCCTCTCTCTATATATATATATGTACTGAATTAGAATTTCAAAGACATAGCTGTGTTAGTCTGGAAAATCAGTATGCAAAGGGATCTTGTAGCACCTTTGAGACTTATTGAAGGAAAGAAGCTGGGAGCATGAGCTTTTGCAGACTTGAACCTACTTCTAGTTAATGTCAAAGGTGCTACAAGATCCCTTTGCATATGTGTGTGTATGTGTGTGTGTGTGTACATATAGCATATTCCTTGCCTAAGAAAACACTATGAAATTCTAGTGTCTTGTTTCCAGGTCCCATTTTATTTTATTTTGAGTATTTATACCCATCTCTTGAGCCACAAAGGCTCTCAGAGCAGCTTACAAATGTTTAATTAGACAAGTTCCCTGCCCTCAGCCTTACAGTCTAAAAAGACATGACACAAAAGGAGAAGGGAATGATAATGGGGAACGGGATAAGGTCCAGCAGATCTTCTCTCCCTCTGAGGCCTGGACCATGGCAGATGGACTGGAGGAAGGGCTCTCTTTCTTGATTTATCCTAAACTGGATGGAGCTGACCTGCCTCTCTCCCTCTGAGGTTGAGGAGGTAATGCAGGTAAAAGAACAAACCTTTGCCCTCTATACCCAGTGTAAGAATAAAGTGCAAGTGTAAAGAGCAGTGCCTGCTGAATCAGTACTTCAGTCCTGCAAAGAGCTAGACCACTAGCAGAGAGGAAAGCAGAGGTCCAGAGTAGCAACCACAGCAGCCTCTTCCTTTCTATGGCCCCTTGATAGTCTCTGTGATCCTCAGTCTCTCTGCTGGGTGCTTCCTTTTTCAGCACTCAGTTTCCAGGGTTGCACTTCTTCAGATCTAATTTGTACATGATGTCTTGTAGATTTTTCTTGCAGGACCATCCCTTCTACTCTGTCAGAGTGGGGGTAGGTCTGCCTTAACATAAACATAAACCTCAAATGTAGACCGTTTATCTTGCATTTTTAGTGACACTTTTTCTTTTTTCTTTTGTAATAATACACTTTCAACACCTCTTTGAGGTTAAAATCTCTCCTATGAATCACAGTTAAGTTATTTTCAATTATAGGGGCTGGATATTCCAATAAAGATGCTCCCTGTTGGAAGACACTTCCTTTCCTTTCCTTTCCTTTCCTTTCCTTTCCTTTCCTTTCCTTTCCTTTCCTTTCCTTTCCTTTCCTTTCCTTTCTTTCTTTACTTTACCCCCCTCCTTCATCCTTTCTTGTTGTCATGTCCCTTCAAGTCATTTCCAAGTTATGCTGACTCTAAGGCAAACTTATTATGGGGTTTTCACGGAAAGATTTGTTCAGCCCTCAAACTACTATGCCATGCTGTCTCTCCAGCTTACTTCAATTGCTGCAAACTGAGCTCAAAGAAAGCAATTGGGGCCAGAAACCCTTCCCTGTAGACTCAGGCAAAAGCAGACTATTGTATGTTCTACTAACATGTGTTATTCCTCATTAATAAATTTTATCATCTTGACCACACTGTGATGTTGCTTGGCCACGTATGTCCCACTTTTCATTTGTGAAAGATTGGAGGGTATGGCATTTTGATCTTACCATCAATAGTGAAATCTGAAGAGACTGTGATTACTGTAATTTAATATTATTTTGGTATTCTGTTTTGGTGACTTTGGTTGATTTGTTTTTAGTGGGCTTTTATCTCCTTAATGTTCATTATTCTGGCATCATTGATCTTAGAAGCGTTGCTAAAAATAAATTTACTTTTAATATGTATTTGCTGGGGAAAAAACAAGATTAGGGATTGTAAATTTCTGAAATCTCTGAAGAATGGTTAATAGCAAGCAAAAACTATATTTCTCCATATGGTCCTACCAGAGCCATAAGATATTCAGGAGAAGGCTTTCTCTTGGTCCCAGCCCCATCGCAGGCTCACCCATTGAGACACAAGAAAAAGCCTTCTCTGTGGCTGCTCCTGCCTCTAGAATGCCCTTCCAAGAGAAGCAAGGCTGTCCCCCCTCCATGCTCCCTGCTTGTCAGCAAACAAAAACAGTTTTATTCAAGCAGACTTTTAATGTGTGACTATGGGACAGATTTTTATATGGAGTGTTTATTATATGGGGTGAGTATCATGCTTTTTTGTGGTTTTAATGTTTGTAATAAGTTTTTTAATGTGCTTCTAATTTGTAAACCACCTTGGGTCCCTTTCTGAGAGAAAGGCAGCATAGAAAATGAATGAATGAATGAATGAATGAATAAAATGCCTTTACTTGCCCATGAAAAGGCAACACATGGATTGTTACAAATGTGACAGATATCTTACATTAAAACATTTCTGTGTGCAGGAAACACTGTTTCAGTGTTCAGTAACACTGTACATGCAGGAAACAATATGCATATCATGTGTACAATATCAAGAACAATACACATGCATTTTCTTCTGGGTATGCATGGCAAAATACAAGTAGTTATTACACGTTCTACACACTAGATCACTCATAAAAATAGAGGTATATCTTAATTAATGAATCATTCTGTACTGGGTGCTGTTTTTTTTAAAAAAAACTTTTTTATTTTTTTTTTTAAATTTTAGTCATGTAATGTTTTTAATTGTTTGAAATTTTTAATTGTTTTTTTTAACTTTGTATTTTTAATGTTTTATACTGTTTTAACTTGGACTGTTTTAAATTTGTTAGGCACCTTGAGTCCCTGTACTGGGAGGAAGGTGGGATATAAATAAACAGAATAATAATAATAATAATAATAATAATAATAATAATAATAATAGATGGAAAGAATATGGACATGTTTCAGCACCACAAAAAAGAAGAGTTGAACTCTTTTCAACAAACTTTTTACCTAAAACTAACAGTATGCACATGTGAAATGACACAACTATTGTCAGGCAAGCCTTGTGTAAATAAACAAAAACATTTTGAATCTTCTAGATACCATTAAAAATAGGGTGGCTTTTCCCCCACCAGCCACCAATTTTCTTAGGGTTTCAATTTTGGTGGCCAAACTTCTAGATGTATGCTTTCTTTAACAAGCTAGGGGAGATGGGGGGGGGGGACTGGTGCAGCAGGTTTAACCGCTCTCCCCTTTCTCTCTGTTTTGTTGTTGCTGTGTTCAATGAGGAGTTGTGGCACTAGCTGCTGTTTACCTTGCCTGTTATAGTCAGACACACACAACTACAGTAGAATCAGCTAAAGTAGCATCCCATTCTTTCCCAGTTAAGCTAAACACCTGTGTTTCTCCAGCCTTCCTTTGCCATCTTCCCAGTGCTATGCTGCTAAAAAAAATGAATCTAGATAGTGGCGGAAGATGAAAATGGAGCTGGGTGAATGTAAAAAGACTTTGTAAAAAATGTCTTCAGTGTTTTATGCTTTGTTAACTGATGTGTATGCCTGTGAGCATTTTTGTGACTCACAAAAAAGTGGCGTTCTTACCTTCCCATTTGTTCACAGCTATCCTGGAAGCAAAGCTATGCTTAGAACTCCATCTTGTGGTGATTCATCCAATCCATCTAATGAAAAGAATACTACTTTATGTCATTAGTGTAACTAACGTGGCAACACAGAAATACTGTATATACGCATTTATAATTCTAGAAATTTTAGTAAAAAAATGACCCCAAAAACATTGGTTGACTTATCCACTGGTCAATGTAGGAACTGTACTTTAACTCCATCTTGTGGTGATTCATCCAATCCATCTAATGAAAAGAATACTACTTTATGTCATTAGTGTAACCATTATATTTTCTGAAAAGAGTAGGGAAAGGCGAGAGCTGAGTCTATCCTGGGAGCACTTAACAGAAGCACCAGCCCTTTCTATTTTCTGTGCTGTGACTCCACTTCTGACCTTTTTGAATGCCTGGATAGGAAAATAGTGGTGCTGCTGGTTAATCCACACAAATCCCAAACAGAAACTGGATTTGTGCCTCACGATTTCACATGACGTCGCACAGAAACTGGACAGAAACTGGAGAGAAACTGGTGTTATCCGAGATCTTTTGAAATTTGGTAGTTTTGAGGAAATGCATTTGCGAAATTACAGTAATTTTGCATTTACCGTAATGTGAAAAGCAAATGCGCATTTGGGAGCATTTCCCTGCTTTTCCCATGGTTCCACGGCGAGCATTCCTCTATCTGCACATGTGCAAGAAGTTCATTTCTGGTACATTTATGGGCTTTTCTCACTTGTGTGTGAACGTTAAATGCACTTACTATAATTTCGCAATTAAGGTAATTACGTGTGAAAGCCATTTGTGGAATCAAGGTTTATTTTCGGTTTATTTTCGGAAGGCCTCATTTTCACTTTATTATTGCTTTCTGGCACATGTGTGATAACGTCCTTAGCCCTGCCTGGGGCTTAGCCTGGTTGCCTTCCCCACATATCACACAGCCACAATTTATCATTGTTCTCTCCTCATCCGTCCAGCCTTGTGTAAGTTCTTTGGCATCATTTTCTTTGCTTCATCCTTTACATCCTTTGTTACATGTCCCTAAGGTTTACCCTTGAGTTAGTCATGGGTCATATCAAAATCCATAACTTTGGCCCCAAAACCTGCCCTCATCTTATAGATGAGTTTGACTTACAGTTGGTAAGGAAAAATGTGCATGTGGCCATGAGTGAAGCTATTAGCTATTTTGCTTTGGAAAATTATTATACTGGGGAAAGGGTGTACTAATTTTCTTCCTAAAGATTTCTCCATCTCAGTAAAACTATCATTTATAAAGTGGGCATTCCTAGAGACTTGGCCACAACCATTCATCTTCCAAAAATATTTTTTTATTCCTATAGGCTTTTGAGAATGGAAGATTATTATTTATTTTAATTGTTTAATTATTATTTTATATTGTTTTAAACAGCTTTTAATTATATGCTTTAAATTGTTCTTAATGTGGCCTATTAGTTAATTCTATTTTAATGTCAACCTTTTGTATGTTAAAACTATATTATATTTATTTTAATTACGTAAGCCACCATGAGTCCAGAAATGAAAAAGACCACATCTGAAGGTTTTACCAAGTGATAAGCTCTTATGAATAGGATTGTCATACCTGCAGTTTGACCAGATTGTACTTGGACAGTAGGCATTTGGACCATCATCTGACTTGGGCTTTTTCTGCACTGCAGAAATAATCCAGTTTATTTCTTTAACTGACATGACTCAAAGCTGTGGAATTCTGGGGATTTGATTGAATCCCCCAAATTCCATAGCTTTGAGCCATGGAAGTTAAACTGGTGTCAAACTGGATTATTTCTGCAGTACAGATGCAGCCTGGGTTTCCAAGTTTGCTTGCTTGGTTGTTGGATTGATTGATTTATATAAAAAAAGCAAGTCTCTAGCCCTTGTAGGATTTGAGATATGGGGCAAAATGTTGAAGTACTCGTTCTTCTGTGGGAAACACATCTACCCTTTGCTTTTCTGCACAAGGGATCCTAAACCAAGGCAGAGTGGAGAGATGCATTGTGAGGACATGAGGTGAGGTGAAGAAGGGAGCAGAGAGAAAGAAGGGTGGTTGCTGTGAGTGGGAGAGTGGGAGAAGCAGGAAAGAGTGCATTGCAAGGGTGAAGGAGGTGAGGCAAGGAAGGGAATGAAGAACTGTCTGCATGAGTGGCAAAGTGCAAAAAGTAAGAAGGAGAACATTACAACAGTGAGGGAGGGAAAGATTGGGAGGCAATAGGAGGAAAGGCAGAGTGAGTGGTGTGAGCATCAGAATTCAAGAGGAAAACTGCCAGAAATAGTGCACATTAAATTGAGGCACTGCCCTGGCTCAGTGCTAGGGAATCATGGGACTTGTATTTTTTTCTGAGACATTGAGCCTTCTCTGTCAGAGAAATCCGGTGCCACAATAAATTACAGTTCCCATGATTCCCTAGCACTGAGCCAGGGCAGTGCCTCAATTTAATGTGCACTATTTCTGGCAGTCTGCTTAGGCCCAAAGTGAGGGAAGAAAGGGAGAGTCAGTGATGTGAGTGGTAAGAGTGCAAGAGAAAGTGTATTGCAAGGGGGGAGTTGGGGGATGAAGGGAGTAAGAGGCAAGAGAGTGCTTAGAGTTAGAGGGAGGAAAGGAAGGAAGGAATGGTGGGAGATGCAGTGGCATGGTGCAGGGAGCAAGAGCAGGAATGTACTGCAAGTATCTGACATGAGGCAACGGGGGAGGAGAGAGTTAGTATGCTTAGTGAAGTGCAAGAAGCAAGGGAAGGGCCCATAACTTAAGTTTTCTGACAGGCAGAGGTGGCTTAAGGGCACATGGTAAATTACAAGATCAAACAGAGATTTGAATTGGGTCTCCCTATTTGAAGCCTAGCACCTTAAATATTACTCTGTACTGATTTTATCAGGTCAGATCTAACTGCAAAAACATTATGAAGGTTGAAATGAATGGAAAGGAAAATGCATCAATTTAATGTGCTGGATTTGCATGATTAGAACACAAATTTAGAATAATCTGTATATTTTGCAAATTGTGCATCATATGAAAATTATATACCCAGATTTGAAGAAATGAAAAATGGGAACCCCACATAGAGCTTGGTCCCAAATCAAATGGCATGGTCCCAAAATCCATTATAGACCACAACCAGAAATATGAATTGTACTCAAAAACCAGTACCCAGCCATGCTATTGTAAGTAGGGAATCACACAATGTAATTAGGGAATCACACAATGAAATGATGTGTCACTATGATCAGATTGAAGCCAACAAGAGTTAATGATGACTCTGAATCTATCCTGATATTTTCTGGAGGTTAAACGTAGCCAAAACTTTAAGGTCCAGCAAATTCCTCACTTGCCTGGCAAACAATTTCATTGACCAAAGGAAGAAGAGGCAACAAGGGGATCAACCACTTTAGATCTGATCCTAACAAACAGGAATGATCTGGTTAATGGGGTGCAAGTGGTGGGAGGTGGGATTGATCATGTTCTCCTGGAATTTGTTATACAGTAGAAAGGGGAGGCCAAGCATAGTCAAACATGCATTCTAAACTTTAGAAAAGCTGATTTCAATAAACTTAGGAAAATACTGGGGGTGATTCCTGTGGACAGGAATAGTAAAAGAGAAGAGAGTTCAAGATAGATGTGAGTTTCTCAAAATAGAGGTACTGAGGGCACAATTTCAACCAGTTCCAAAGAGGAGGGAAAATGGGGAGTGTTTCAGTTCCCTGGCATTGTTTGATATACATTTACTTGTTCTATCACTTGGGTTTACAATGGATGTTGTTATTAATTGTTGTAATTGTCTTTGTTTTAATTGACTTTTATTATTTTACTCATTGTTTTACTTAGATTGTATGCCTCTGGCAGGTTTTATTCTGTTTTATCCTTGATTGACTTTTGTACAGCACTGAATACACCGACAGCGTTCTAGAAATAAACTTTAATAATAATAATAATAATAATAAGAAGAAGAAGAAGAAGAAGAAGAAGAAGCCAGGATGGATGACTGAAGAACTTTCAACTAAGGGGTGAAACAGACCACCCAAAAGTGCATATTGGGTCCCCCTGGTGCTGTTCATACCAGTGCCATGGCAACTGCATGCATGCAGTCCACCACCATGGTTTTGAACCAGTCTCTGAAAAGGAGTGGGTTTTTCTGTTCCTTTTTGGGGCAGTTCTGTTCCTTTGGAGTGGCACTGGGTCGGCTTCAGGTGGCATTTGGGGCATGCGTCGTCTGAATGCCATGCCCCTAACGCAGCCTGATGGCATCCCTTTTGGCCCATCTGTTTGGGGCCTGAGCTAAGCTTTAAAAAGGACATGTATAAGGTGTGCCCTTGTAGAAAAAGAGGAAAATAAAAAGAATTCAAACAAATAGCTAGCAGATGTAGGGGGAAAGTCCAAAATGCTAAAGTGCAGAATGAGCTCAGGTTTACTAGAAAAACCCACTCCTTTTCAGAGACTGGTTAAGAATAGTAAAAAGGGCTGTTTTAGTTATGTCCACAGCAAAAGGAAGAAGAAGGAAATGGTAGGACCACTGCATAAAGAAGATGGCAAAATGCTAACAGGGACAGAGAAAAGTCAGAACAACTCAACACCTTCTTTACCTCAGTCTCCTCACAAAAGGAAAGGATGCTCAACCTGAGGAAATGGAGCAGAGGATGCAATTGGGGAAATGTGAAATAGAATAAGTTTGCTCCGCAGAGGGGCGGGCTATAAATAAAAATTTATTATTATTATTTATAAGTAAAGAGGTAGTACAAAAATACATAATTAAACTAATTAATTAAATTAAATTGAAGTCTCCAAGACCAGATGAACTACAAGGTGAACTATATCCAAGATGAACTACCAAATGAACTACATATTAAAATGTTACCAGAAATGGAGCATTTTTGCATTCCCTTCTCTGGGTGCATTGGTACATGACCCTGAAACAGAAATCTCTAGTCCACCATGAACCCAAGACTGAGATACTCATGTACACCATTGGAGCCAGGTCGTCATGTAGATTTCAGCCTTAATTTACAAATCAAACACTTAGTTTTAGGAATTGCATAATAATAATAATAATAATAATTTTTATTTATAGCCCGTCCCTCTGCACAACAATCGAGGTGGGTTACAGCATTTAAAACAGACAAAACAGAAAGATTCATACCTTAAGAGACAAGGAAGCCAGGAAATTTACAACCCAAACAAGCTCTGGCTGCAAGATAGATAAGGCTCACTACACCCCACTGGAAAATATCTCTTTCAAGGAAATCCTCAGATGTTTGTTCAGCTTTTTGATGTACAGCTATCAATCTTTGCCCAGGGCTATTTTCAATCTATAATTAGTCTACCAAAGTTCTGGTTAAGTGTATCTAGTTAGAATTTGTGGTGACACTGCATTACTTTATTCTGATTCAGCTACAACTTGTTCTGTGTCCCCATCCTTTCTTCCGGTTGAATCCATCTTCACATTCATCCTTCTGGAGCACTGCATAAAGGTAATATCACCATTAGAAAGCCCTAATGGTCTATTCCACACTAACCTGCTTTATTCCTGAGGTCTTCTGTGAATGTGTGAGTGAACGTATGTCTTTGTATGCTTTATCCCTTAATAAATATACAAATTGATTCATAAAAACCTTGTCTCTGTACATCTAGTACCTTAGCTACCTCCGTAAATGCTAGGTTTGTCTCCTACTAACTATTTGAGCTATACAGTCACCCCTCCTTTCTCGTGGATTAAAAGTTCGTGGTTTTGTATATTCACAGAGGGGTGACCTTCATGAAAATTAATGGGGTGTGCCCACAGGGGCATGCTCCATTCAAACCTATGGGCTTGAATATTGCCGAATCTCCATTTTTGCATGGTGTGTGTGTGTCTTGAACAGATCCCCTGCGAAAACCGAAGGCCAACTGTATTAAAAATTCATAGAATCATAGAATCATAGAATCATAGAGTTGAAAGA
>CM034706.1:51663354-51676314 GCA_020142125.1 Phrynosoma platyrhinos | reverse complement strand
GTATTCCAGGTGAGGCCGGACCAAAGCAGAATAGAGTGGCACTATTCCCCTAAGTCAAGTTCATATTATAAAAGAACTTGCAGAAGTAATTTCAGAACTACTGGCAATAATCTTTGACAATTCCTGGGAGAACAGGAGAAGTCCTGGCAGACTGGAGGAGGGTAAATGTTGTCCCCATCTTCAAAAAGGGGAAAAAAGAGGGCCCAAACAATTACTGCCTGGTTAGCATGACATCAATACCTGGAAATATTCTAGAGCACATCATTAAACAGAGAGTCTGTAAGCATTTAGAAAGGAATGCCATAACTGCGAAAATGCAACAATGGTTTCTCAAAAACAAGTCATGCCAAGTCTGTATAGTAAGAGCTGTTCAACAGTGGAAAATGCTCCCTTGAAGTTTGGTGGAGTCTCTTTCTTTTGAAGTTTTAAACAGAGGCTGGATGGCCATCTGGCAGGAATGCTTTGACTGTATATTCCTGCATGTCAGGGGGTTGGACTGGATGGCCCTTGTGGGTTCTTCCAATTCTATGATTCTATGACTCTAACAACAAACAAAACAAAGAAAGAAAGAGAGGAAAGGAAGAGTTTATAGCATAAAATATAAATTTATCAATAAGGTATCAACATAAATCTCACCCAATTTCTATAAACTGAAGCAGCTAAATAGGAATGCACACATGCATGCAGCAACCACTGCTTCTATTACTCCAAGCCAATTATCTAAAATTTGCCTAACCCATATTACTAAACAAAACATACAAACATTTCATAAGTCTAAGGGCCTTTGCAGACTGCCAGAAATAGTGCACATTAATTTGAGGCACTGCCCTGGCTCAGTGCTAAGGAATCATGGGAACTGTAATTTATTGTGGCACCAGAACTCTCTGACAGAGAAGGCTCAATGTCTCAGAAAAAAATGCAATTCCCATGACTCCCTAGCACTGAGCCAGGGCAGTGCCTCAATTTAATGTGTACTATTTCTGGCAGTCTGAATTACCATAGGCATAGATGTTTTATATAAGCCAAATGTATTTTGACACACATTGGCTGATAGATAAGAATAAATCAGTATGTGTAATAGAATAAAGAGGCCATCTACCTTCTCCCATGCCCACTTCTTCCATGAAATACAAATGGTCAAATTACAGGTCTTTAGATTATGAACCCCCTCTTTTAAAAGACCAAGGCAATGATACAGCCTGTAGAAATATATGGGATTTTGGTTAGGCTTTATGTTGTTTTATATACAGTTATTTTTTAAGTTTTGCTAAAAAATAATATTTTATGCTGTATGCTATACCCAGAACTGACATCTTGAGCAGTGGACACAGAGGGGCACCAGAGGAACCTGAGCATTCAGCATCAAGACTAAATTGCAGGAACCTTTGGACCACAATTTCCCCACTTCTGCTATATACAATGTTTGTTTTATACAGGGTTTTTTGACATGGAAGATTATATTGTAAAGAGAAAGTGTTCATTGTGCTTTTCCCCCATCTTACATAGGAAGGCATTTTGAGCATCATTAAAAAATGTTGAAATGCAAGCACTCCCAGACTATTACAGTTTTGTAGTGGGTGGGTTGTGAGAACAGCAGCACATGGTGACATCTTAATGTCTAACAGTTTTATTGTAGCATAGGACTAGAGTCCTCTTCATCAGATCCATTAACCAATTCTCTGTTTAGACACACACAAACTCACACACAGAGAGGGAGGGAGAGAGAGAGAGAGAGCATATGATTGTAAGTTTTGTGATTATTTCTGCCCAGTCTCGAACCTGAGTGATCTACCCTTGCAATATAATTACAGTCAGCCCTCTGTATCCATGGATTCTTTATCCATGGATTAAATCATCCACGGCTTGGAAATATTTTAAAAAATATAAATTCCAAAAAACAAACCTTGATTTTGACATTTTATATAATAGATATAATTTTACTATGTCCTAGTATTTAATGAGACTTGAACATCCACAAATTTTTGGTTTCTGGGGTGGTGGTGGTCCTGGAACCAGACCCCAGTGGATACTGAGGGCCCACTGTACTGTATAATTGCTGGCTACAAGTTCAGGTCTAGGTCAGTAAGCTGTTCATCTGTTGGTTGGTGCAAATCACTGCAGAACAAAAAACAAAAAAGTATAGGGCAGGAAATTGTGTTCAAAGGATAGTATTAGCAGGTTGGTTGCACTTGCACAATATCTCTAAAAAGATGAGATATTGCAAATTAGTACATTATCACATTAGTGCAAAAATGGATTATGTATGGTGTGGTAGGGAGAAGGTCAATGGGGAGTGAAACCATGAGTTACTGCACTAAGTGATGCCATCCTAGTGACGCCACTGCTCTCTGGTCTAATTATTGAATGAGTATGTGTTAGAAAATGCAGGAATATGACTTCAGAATAAAATCACTGTTGACAAGCTTCTCAAGGATGGGAGAAGCACCGATTAGATCATTGGGCGTGGAGGCATCCTCCCAGAGTATCTTGCAACTGCAGTGGCATCCTATTGATGAGGAAATTACCTTCAACTGGATGAGTGCCTACATATAAACACATTTACTGATCACACAGAAAGCTTGCCAGTTTGGCATTCTTTTTATCTCTGTGTTTTTCCTTCCTCTCGGCACAGTAGCATCTGGTGACAGGGCCTTCAAAGAGAAGTATTTAACTAATCCACAGTTAAATACTTCTCTTGTTAGTGAATACTCATGTCTTGTTGTTTTAAAAGATTATATTGTACTGGTTTATTTTAAATCATTGTAGCAATTTATATGAGTTACAGGAAATGTCCTCTTGGTTTCCATGCAGAATTATTTCTACAGTTATACTTTCAGTTGGCTCAAAGTGGTAGTAGTTAGGAGGCATGTACAGTCAGCCCTCCTCCATATCCACGAGTTATTTTTTTTTATCACAAATTCAACCATCTGTGGCTTGAAAATATTTTAAAAAATATGTAAATTCCAAAAAGCAAACCTTTATTTTGCCATTTTATATAAGAGACACAATTTTAGTATGCCATTTTATTATATGGGACTTCAGCAGCCATGGTTTCTGGTATCCACGGGAGGGGGGCTGGAACCAAATCCCAGTGGATACCAGGGGTCCACTGAATCATTCTATTTGAAGGCCATGTGAGTGTGCCACTATCTCTGTTGCCTGATCTTTCCCTGCCAAAAGCGCCCAGGCTGTACAATACTTTAGTAGTCTGATGTCCTATTTTTTCTTTTCTTATTAAAAACTCTTTCTTTCATTTCACTTTTGTACATTCACATTGTACAATAAGTCCAAACCTTCTGAATCTTTATACAGCCCAGTCCAAGACAGATCTCAAAATTAAGCCCTTTTGATTTCAAATGAACTTGTTCCCAGGTGATTCATACATACATATCTATCATGAGAAGGCATGACTCAGAGGAAAAAACAACAATAATGCTAGGAAAGGTGGAGGAAAGCAGAAAGAGAGGAAGGCTGCATGCTAGATGGATGGACTCTATTAAGGAGGTCATGGCTATGAATTTGCAGCACCGAGCAAGGCAGTAGAGGATAGGGAGTCTTGGAGATGTCTCACCTACAGGATTTCCATGGGTTGGATAACAACAACAACAAATTGAGAAGCAAGCCACATTGATTTGAAAGAAATTTAATCCCTCCTGCACCCAAAAGGTATCCCTTCTGCCTTCTGTGCAAAGCACAGACCAAAGAACAGGGAGAGGGATTTTATGCATCCATTTCAGCACCAAACACCCAGACAGTGTCTTTGATGGGAGAACAAGAGAGGGAAAGCACAAGTCACAACACCTCCCCACATACATTCCCAAATTGCAAGAAAAAAAATAACTATTTCCCAGAAAGCAGGCATATGCAACTCTGGAGTAAGCAATCCATTTTGAAGGGGATATGAAGATTGTGGGAGGGCAATTTCCAGAGAAAGTTATTTTAACATTACATTTTCCATGGGAAATTTTTCTCTCCCCTGACACACACGTGTACCCAAGTAGTATTCACCACTGTTGTTCTGAATTTGTTGACTCTTATAAAGATCAAAAAAAAGAAGCCAATAGAAAAGGGCCAGAAACTATGGATTGTTCCCTGACTTTTTTTCTGCAGACATCACTGAAACCTGATGAAGTGGAACACCTCAATTTTGTTTGTTTTACTTCTTTTCTGAGTCCTTTCTTGTCAAATGCCACTGACACCTGATCCTGTCAAATGCCACTGACACCAGGGAAGGGGGAGAGAAAAGTTTTAGGCAATCACTTGAGACAGTGTGCAAAGAGGCAAAAAAGGATGGGAAAGTCCAAAGAATAATTTAACAAATGGAATAAAGGGGGAAGAATCAGAAGGCCCACATGCACATGCCAGCCAGAAAATGTGGCCAATTTGGTTCATATTGTAGCAGGGGTTGTGGGAATAAGGGGAAAGAGGACATTGCTAATGAGGAAAAATGTAAGCATTATGGAAAGTGAACAAAAGGAGTGAGAGATTGTGGGATGGCAAAACATATGCCCCAAGGAAATAGCTACACTTAAAACAACTTTTAAAAGCTGCTTTTTATAGTGCTAATGAGAAAGTGCTACTGATGGTATGGAATCAGTGAGTCCCAAACTGAACAGGACCACCATCCCTGTTGTGTATAAAGATCCAGGGAAGTGATGAAGGAAAAAAAAGGGGGGGACAGTAGGAGGGTGTTAGGAGATCATCAGAACTCTAATGATAAAATTTAAGTTAGAAACTGAGGGGGAGCTGTGTGAATCAGAACCTTGGAAGAGGTCATTCTGGCCCCAATAACAGAAAAAGGATTACACAGCCATGAGTGGGTAAAGGAAGGAGTGAGCACCATTTTACCCTTCTGATTCAGGCAGCAAAATGTTTCAGGCCAGACCAGCCTGAATAAACACATCCCGATACACCCACACTGACAAACCTAATGCTTGCTAAAAGGAAACTCTTTATAAACCTGTGGATGACCAACAAAGCTGGAGCAAAGGTACCTTCCCTCTGTACAGAGCTTCATATCACATCAAAGACATAGTTCAGATGCAAACTACTATCAACTGGTCTTCATAATTTTGCTGTTTTGCTTCCATTTCAGCATGTGCCCTCTCAACAGAAGTGATGGCAAGACCAGATAGGCAATCTGATTATCTGTGTTCATCAGAACGATAGTATCTGTAGTATATCACTAGGCTGAGACATTATAGTTATGTATCCCCTCATTTTCCTGAGTGGTGAGACATTCTAGGACACAGCACTTATTTGGGTTAGTTTCCTTTGAAAGTAGGCCACAGAAGACATATGGCATTTTGAAACATTTGAATTTATTTATAAATACAAAGATTAAACAGAAGTGGAGCACAGCTTACACATTCCAAAGGATGGTCACATCCACTGTCCCACACCATTCAGAGAAGCTACCAGCATCCAGAAAATGCTATGCACTTACAGAGTTCAAATTCAACCTTTCTAATTTCTATCAAATTCTAGTTTATCATTTCTTTTTACAGAGACACATAGTTTATCCTTAGCTAGGAGGGGAATTAATTCAGTAGAGTTAATTCTGTGCATTTGTATTGAGAAGTAGGGCCCTTTATTTGTAATGGGATTAAAGTAGGGTGCATTTAGGATTCTTAGAAGACACAGTCAAAATACCCCAAAATTAGAAAACTGGTCCATGAGAAAAGCTAAATCCACAGCTGGACAATACCTTTTTAGAATATATCAAAAATGCCACAAAAATGTGCAAATTTGCACCTTTGTAGAGTTGCCATCATGCATGTCTGGCTGAGTTTTACCAAGATACCAGCTAGTCCACCATTTACACTGTTAACTGTGTAAAATTTTCAGTTTTCCTTTTTGAAAAAGGGAAATCTTGTACAAATCAAGGTATAAAGACAGACATGTAATCATTATTCTTCAAGCTGTTTTGTGAGAAATAAGCCTGCTTATGAGGTGGAGCTAACAATGCTTTTTTGAAAGGGCCAACTTTACTTATTTTGTGAATGGCTCTTCAAGCTATTTATTGATTTCTTTATCACAGTACACGATTATAACACTATATTCCATTTTAACTGCCATTGTAATGTCATATGGGATTTTAGGGTAGTTTAGGGAGAGGTATTTAGAATTCTCAGCCAGAAAGTTTTTGGGCCTTGCTAAACTACAAAACCTTTAATTACATAGGATGTTGCCATGGGAGCTTAAGTGGAATATAGTGCTATAACATGTAATGCAGTAGGAAAATACAACATATGCAGAGGTGTTGCTGTGAGAGAGGGGACAATGAAGGCATTGCTCCATAATAAGAATTCTGCACCCCTATAAAAAGTGGTGACAGCAATGTTAGTCTATTCCAGCAAAAACAACACAGAATCTTGTGGCATTTTGTAGATCAACACACATTTTTGTGGATTGTAGTTCGCTTCAGCAGATGCATTAAAGGTTGCCTCACTTGGCAGATTATTATTATATATATCCTTGTATCAATGGAGTGAGAGGGAATGGAAAGTTAAAAAAGTACATCCTGATCATCACCTTAACTATCATTAGCAAACAGTGGGTGCTTGGCAGAACAGATATTCTGATACAGAAAAGCTGATAACACGCATATTATGATAAAACAAGGACAATGAAAGTTAAAGTGGAATATTTTTAATTGTAATAAAATATTTAATCAGTATTTCTGCAATTTCTGAAGTTTGCCTTCATTTTCCTACAGTATTTTTCCTGTGACTCAAATGGTAGTGTGTCATTCTTGATGGCTTCTTGTGTAAGCTAATAAATATCTTTTTATTTGCCATCAATAACAAGTGATAAGGAAAATACTATCAGAAGTCTCTATGTGTGAGACAGAATGTCATAATTAATAATCATTTATTTGTATTACATAAACAATGTACATGGCCAATTTACATATGTCCCTCTCTTAATTTATTTCTATAACCACCCTGTACATGACTCATCCAAGATCATTTAATAACACTCATTGCCATGCAGAGATCTGAATTTGGGTCTCCCTAAGTCTTGTCTTTGACACTATTTTACACTTTCTATCTCAGATCTATTCTTACTATACAAATTATGTCAAGGCTGAACCATAGTAGCAGGAAACAATGCAACATTTAATGTGTTTACTTTCTATATTTTACAGCTAGATCCAACACATTAACTCAACTACCCCTTAAAAACTTTGAAACATGTCCCTCTAAGAAAATTATGTGTGTGTTTGTTCAAAGGAATTCCTAATCCCTAATTCAGTGTTCCTACCCTATAACTATTGTGAAATTAGGTTAACTAGATTTAGGGAAGTGGAAAATGTTAACCATGGCAATTTAGTTAATTTAATTAAAATACTGCCCAACCATGGATTTTGTGCAGTAATTCATCCTTGTGAAAATACATCACAGGAACATCCTGCCTATCAACATTCTTTTGTCAAGTTGGTTCTTGGCCAAGACAAGACAATCTGCAGTAACAGTCCTGTTTAGATAAATCTAATACTGAAACTCTTTATAACGTACAATATAATTTAACAATTGGCCCAAAATGATTTTTAGCCTCAGGCAGAGTAGCTAATGCCACTCTCCAGTCCTAGCCTATGCACAGTATCCCATGCTGGTCAAGCTACCTGTGACAACTGTAGTGGAATATCCTGTAAGCCTCTCTACCTCCTCCAAGAAGTAAAAATAAGACATACAAATAAAACAGTGCATAATGATGGAAGGAGTCCATTTCAGTCCTTTTCCTTTTCATTGTGAAATCTGTCCATTAATGCTTTAAAGATGCTTCCAGGAATTTGCTGGTGCTTTTGAATTAATGACTGGAGTGCAGCCTTAGTCTGAACATAAAAGGGAAAAAAAGGAGATAAAGCATTCTATTAGTATAATTCCATGAGCATGGAAAATAATCAAATGAAATGAAAGTGAAGAGTTTATGAAGTATATATATATACACACATACACAATGCTTCATATTTCAAACAGCTTCAAGTCTCTGGGGAAAATATGAGATCTCTAAGGGCTATTAAATTTGTCGGTAAAATCTACTAAAGCATATCATATAGCTAAGTGTGGTAGTTTGAATAAGATAAGCCACATGAAAATTATTTCATGAAATAACATGAAAAGTTATTTAAGACAATAGTTAAGAACAGTTTTAAGAAATTCTATCATCTCAACATTTTCTCTAAACAGAATTAGCTTCTGAAAGATCAAGAGCTGTTGAGTCTAAGCTTTAATTAGTATCTCAATGAACTTCAGAGACCTGAACATATTAAAACAAGTTTCTCTCTTCTGAGCCATGTCATTTTTCTTTTTAATTTGAAATGTATTTCCCAACATAAACAGTTTCTTTCATTTATCTCAAAAGATGGAGACATCTAGAGCACATAAGAATGGGAGAGCTATAAATGTCTATGGCATACAGCTGTAATTATGTAAAGTATTTATTTTAACAAGGAAAACATTTAAGGATATAACAGCTGGGGGGGAGAATACATCTTGGAAAAACTGATGGGCAGAGGCAAATTTCCTATTGATATCTCATGCAGATACCTTTATAAAGTTGTGTCTGGCCATAGGGGGCAGTGCTCACCTCCGTTTCTAAGTTAAAGAGCCAGCATTGTCAGAGACTACTTTGTGAATCATGTGGTCAGCATGACTGCACAGAACGCTGTCTACCTTCCCACCAAAGTGGTGCCTATTTATCTATTTGCATTTGCATGCTTTCGAACTGCTAGGTTGGCAGAAGCTGGGACTAGTGATGGGAGCTCACCCCATCATGCAGCACCCGGGTCTTGAACTGCCAATCTGCTGATCTTGCAATCAACAATCAGCGTTTTAACTACTTGAGGCACTGCATCCCTTTTACCTTTAGAGACAATATTTTTATTGATATCTCATGCGGATACTTCTATACTGTGTATCATATTATTGCTATTCATACAATGAGCATACATAGCCTGATCTAGAACCAACATGTGCTGTGGTGGATTAGTGGAATTTTCACACATGTAACCCATCACGTTTGTGTAAAAGGAAAGAGCAGCTCAGCCATGCCTAAGGAAGATAATGCACAGGTGAATTTGATTTTTCTGCTGAAATGTACAAGAAGACTATTGTGCATTCTGGACCACTACATATATAGTGAGTTTCAGTACTCAAAAGAAAATTGTTGATTGGTGTACTACAATTCCAAGTAAAATTCCAAACACTGAACTAGGCATGATAATAATACACTAGATCCTTGATATCTGCTAGAGTTTGGTTCCAGCACACACACACGCACACTGCCTCCCATGGATTCCAAAATGCATGGATGCTCAAGTCACATTATATGTCAAATGATGCCCCTTATATAAAATGGCAAAACCAAGATTTGCTTTTTGAAATTTTTTAAAATTATTATTTTCAAGCCATGGTTAGATGAATACATGGATGCAGAATCCATGGATATGGAGGGCTGACTGTATTAGTTTTAATATTGTTGTAGTGATAAAAAGGTAAAGGTAAACATTGAAATAATTGTCAAGTCATGTCCAACTGTAGGGGGCGGTGCTCATCTCCATTACTAATCCAAGGAAGCCAGCATTGTCTAGAATGATCCCATGGTCATGTAGTCAGCATGACTAAATGCCAAGACACACAGAACACTGTTACCTTCCCACCTGAGTGGTACCTATTTATCTACTTGCACTTTTACATGCTTTTGAATTATTAGGTTGGCAGGAGCTAGGACTAGTTATGAGAGCTCACTCCATCATGCAGCGCTTGGGTCTCGAACTGCTTACTTGCCGATCTTGCAATCATCAGAGTCAGCATCTTAACCACTGAGCCACCACGTCCCCAGTTGTACTGACAGTATGTCTTAAATGTATAGGCAGTGCTACACATGCTTCTGTGAAATGGAACTGTGGACTGTAGGCCTGTTGGGCTGGTTTTGCTGTTGTATGGTGATCTCCCTGTAGTTCACCAATACATTTTAGATCTATAAACAAGTGGACATATTCAAGATCTCTCAAAATGAAGGTAAGTAGACCTCAGGTGCTATGTGATCACTAGTATGAACTGTTCCTTAAGAATATAAATAGTGTTTTGCTTAAATGGATCAGAGTTTTCTGGGTTCACTGTTCTTTGCCTGAATCCTAGCAACCACCACTAAGTACTAGACCTATATACCAGAAAACTGATGAATATTTCATCAAGGGGCCATGATTTGTTCTTCCCACACCTGCTATAGATCTCCTGCAGCTTTTTGAAAACATTTCTTTATTGATTTAATAATAATAACCGTACTTGTTTCTACAAACAAGGATACTAGAATTCAATATGACTTAGTAATATAGTATCAAATGCAGCCATGTTGCATGCTGGGTGTATTTAGAAAATATGCAAAACTGTATTCTTTTTTTTTCAAAGATATTTTGAATAACAAGCCAAAAACCAACACTAAAGCCATTTTTCTTTGACAGAAATTCACTTATAAAGTTATTTTTACAATAAGGTAGAGAACTGAAGATATTTTATATCATTAACTGATAAACACAGCATACCTTTGTAGCTAATTCCACTGCAGTTATATTTGGATCATATGGAATGGGTTCTCCAATATATGTACGAAATTTGACTGGTAATCCACCATATGGAGGAAGGATAGGTAATCGGCTGTATTCATATATCCACCTTGCTAATGCTATACCATTAAAACAAATGAACATGATCTCAAACTTAATGTCAGCTTTAGTTCTGTAAAAAATACACAGTTTATGTGGAAGAAATAACACATTTCTTCTAACCACCACTTGGCAACTATTTATTCTGCAATTGTGATACCAATGAAAGGAAACAAGAAATGTTTCTTAATACCCCCTTTGGGGAATAATTTACACTGCTACCACTACTTTCCTGGATTCCATCTGCTCTAGATGTTACTCAATGCAATTTTGTTGCTCAACTGCTCCTTGGCTGCTCTTCTTTGCCTAGAATAAGTGGAAGATAACACAACAACAACAAGGGATAAAGAGGATCTTTGATATTTAATTTTGCATCCATGGGGTAGTCTTAGCCAGATGTGTCAAATCCTGTCCCCAACAACACCTCAGGATAAGGAATGCATTTAAACCTAATAAGTGAAAGTTAGGGCCTCGGCAGACGACTAAAAGGGTCTCCCTGAGGTCGCCCTGGAAGCTGCCGGCCCTCCGCACGGCCGGCGCTTCCAGGGCAACCTCCCGCCGCAGCGATCGCATGCGCTGCGGCGGAAAAGACAGCGAAAGTGCGCCCTACGCGTTTAGGGCGCACTTTCGCTGTCTTGAGGAAGGAGCGCTGATTTAGCGCTCCTTCCAGGGACGCCGCAGGAGCGCCGCGGTGTGGCTGCCATGGCCCCGCGGCGCTCCGGACCAGGGCGTCCTGGACGCCCTGGTCTGCATCCCCCCTCAGATTTCCTTATTGACACTACAATTTAAAAGTGTCCAGATCTATTGTGTTGCTGTTAGCATCTATTTAGTTTCCCCTGCCCTCCCACTAATACTCACACAAAAGCTTTCCCAGTTTGTTCACTGGACAGGATCACATTGTATGTGCAAGTAGGAACTATGTGGGGAACAGAGCTGCAGACTGGAGAACACATTTTTTTTTCAATTTCCAACTCAATTATCTAAATTATACACCAGAAGTATGCCTTACTTGATCGTCCAAAGACCCTAAATCCTTCCCGTACATTTTGTGTATACATTGGAATGATGGGCTAAGGAAGAAGAAAAGAAGAAATAGTTTAAAAAGCATTGTTACATTTTATAAACTGTACATTCTATAATTTTAAATAAAGCAGCTAGTTTTATGTCTGTATAGTATATTCATGAGACGCTTGGGACATTAAGTCATCATATCCCATTGCTCCCAGGAGCATTTCCCCACATTTTGAGGGTGTGTCAGAACAGCCAAGCTTTCTAGTCACTTCAGGTGGACTTACCTTCACAAAAGGCCTGGAGGGAGAGAAATTCAAAGAGTGAATTTCAACTATTATCTTCAGTTGTACATTGCTGCATATTTTTAAAGTAATGTTCACATAGCAAGATGTATATGGGATAGGATCAGCTTAGAAATGAGCATGTGACAAACACATGAAAGTGGAAATGACTCATCTGACCATACATACACTGCAATTTTCTATCTTATATCTCATATACAGAGCTGATACTGCCAAAAACTATTGCTACAACTTTCCTCCTCTCTGCCAAACTAGTTACCCACCTTGGCCCCACTAATCAAGAGTTCTTTCTACCTGTTCCAACCCAAACATGCATCTAAGATGACCTTTTCAAGTTGTGACAGTTAAAGAGAACTTCCTGGTGCCCCTTTCAGTACCAAAAGCTGATAACAAAAAGTGTTACTGTTCTCCTTTCCTGCTTATCACCTTGCCAAATATGTTCTGAGAAGCAGAAAATGGGATTAAACAGAAGTATAATGCAATGAAGGTGTGCAAGAGCCAAATACAAAATCAGGATTTTAACCATGTATCTTCAAAAATTACACAGTGCCCTAAATTGTCCCTTTTATATTCCTTCTCCTCTCTGTCAGATCCATTTTATGGTATCAAATGTTGTAATATTGTTTGAAATGTTGCAATATTGTCCTTGGCATTATTGAGCTAAAGATCAGAGATCACAGTGTGTGTGTTTTCTGGATGCTCTGCATCAGAAATGATCACCCCAAGACTGTAGCATGCTTTTAAGGACATATTTACCTGAAAGAAATTACATTTCCATACACCAAATGTTTATGTTAACTATATATATGGGCAAATATGTACTTAACTCAGACTAATGGAACAAACAGTAATAGAACAGTCAGTAGAGCTCTCATTTGTTAGATATTCCTAGTCACAATGCATATGTTCCTCTTCAAAGATAAATGCTATGTGTGTTAAAAATAATGTTGTAGGAGTGTTGAAAAACAGTCCTTTAAA
>CM034706.1:51624744-51647255 GCA_020142125.1 Phrynosoma platyrhinos | reverse complement strand
GGCAGTCTCAATTCCATATCCTGTCCTAAAGCCAGTTTGAAATGGATTTGATAATCGGTTTCCTGCAAGACAGCTTGGAGTTGAAGAGCAACTGCCCTCTTGATCACTTTGCTCAGAAAAGGTAGCAAGGAGGCTGGCCTGTAGCTGTTCATGTCCAGGGGGTCCAGGGAAGGTCTTTTTAGAAGCGGCCTGACCACCGCTTCCTTCAAACAAGATGGAAAAGGACCTTCCCTAAGGGATGCATTGATGATGTCTCTAAGAAACATCCTCAAGGCATCTCCCCCCTGGATGGCCAACCACGAAGGGCAAGGATCAAGAGGGCAGGTTGTTTTCCTCACTCTACCAAGAAGCTTGTCCATGTCATCAGTACTCACGGATTGAAACTGAGCCAGTATAATTTCATCAACAGAGTTGCTGGAAATCTTGTCAATTGATTCTTTTACAACACTGGCATCTGAGTCGGCCCTTGTCTGAGAGATTTTATCTGCAAAGAAGTTGTTAAACAAATCACAGAAGGCTGTTGTAGGGTTAAGTAATGGGTTCTGCACAGGTAGAACCTTTGTCAGTTCCCTTACCATCCTAAACAGTTCTGGTGGACTGGACTCTGCAGACGCAATACGCTGCACGTATTTCCTTTCTATAAGAACAAAGAAATTTCCTATGACGAGTCTTGTCAGATAAGAATTGAGTTTTTTGCCAAATGCACTCTAGTCATTGTCCAACTTGCTTCATCTTCCTAAGCTCTTCAGTACACCATGGTTTACAACAGGGGTAGGCAACCTTTCTCCTTTAAGGGCCGAGGGACTTCAACTCCCAGAATCCCAGGAGCTGTTGGCCAACATGGGTCTATTGGCCAACATGGCTGAGGCTTCTGGGAGCTGAAGTCCCTCGGCCCTTAAAGGGGAAAGGTTGCCTACCCCTGGTTTACAATTTGAAGCAGGTTGGAAAGGACACTTGGGAGGATTGTGTTGATAGCCTTGGTGAGATCGGTGTTCCAGTTATTAACCAAAGCTTCAACAGAATACTGGCATTAGCAACCATTAAACCCTTTAAGGCTTTCTGGAATCCAGTTGGTTCCATTAGCCTTCGAGGGCAGAGCATTTTAATGGGTCCACCATCCCCAGTGGGGTGGACAATGGTTCTTAGTTCAGCCTTGATCAGGAAATGATCCATCCATGACAATGCGGAGGTTTTAATTACCTCTGCCCATGGAGATTCCTGTTCTGTACTGAAGACTGCATCAAGAGTATGACCCACACAATGCATGGGCCCGACAACCAATTGGGATAGGTCCATGTTTGTCATGGATTCCATGAACTCCCAAGCTGAACTTGTTAGATTTGGCAAACTGGTCTCAAGTGGAATGTTGAAGTCTATGTTTTTAAACTTCTTGATTGTGATTTTAATCTTTTTTTGATTTAATACTGTTTTAAGAGGGGGAGGGAAATGTTTTTGGCTTTATGTATGATTTTACTGTTGTGAGCCGCCCAGATTGGGTCTTCCAAAGGTGGGATACAAATAATTTATTATTATTATTATTATTATTATTATTATTATTATTATTATTATTATAAGTCGCCCAAGACTAAAAGTCTAGGCAACTCCAACAGCAACTCTGAGACCAGCTGTGTCAGCTCGGTTAGGGAGTCTGCTAGACAGCGGGGTGGATGTTATATTAACAGAATCCCCAAACTATCCTTAGTCCTCAGGCTTAGGTACATACACTCAAAGTGGACTGTGTTCTGGACAAGTATCCTGGTCAAGGTGAGGTTGTTCTTGTGAACCAGAGCCACTCCGCACATACTCATAAGCCAATGTGGTATAGTGGTTTGAGTGTCGGGTAGGACTCTGGGAGAGCAGGGTTTGTATCCCAGCTCAGGCATGGAAACACATTTAGGCAAGTCACATTCTCTCTGCCTAAGAAGAAAGCAATATCAAACTTCCTCTGAATAAATATTGTCTAGAGAACCCAATGATAGGACCTCCATAAATTAGAGACAACCTGAAGGCACATAATAACAGTAATATGCTCAAAGACTTTTCATATAAAGAAATCTCCCACAAATTCACTGACCATTTTTTATAAACATCCACTTATTGTTGCACTTGTGGAGACCAGGGACCTTTCACAGAAATAAACTCCTATTAATCCTTAACAAATAAGGCTTTTGAAGTGTGTGTGAAGTGTACATGTTGGTGGAGGTGGAAAAAGAGAGAGAGGCAGATAAGTGATGACTGAACTGAAGAGGTAGCAAGATGAGGTTACATGCTTTGGAACAGCCTTCCTCAACCTGGCAGTTCCCAGACATGCTGGACTCTCATCATTCTCAGGCTACAATCCTGTTATGAGGTTTGTAGTACATTTTGGGGGAAATTCCAGCAGTCAAATTGACAAAAAACCTTTTATGGGAGCTAGTGATACAATGTTCCCTAAGTTCAACAATGACAACCTCTGTGCCATTCTCTGTAAATCTGAGGGTCTAGTCTCACATTAACATTAAACTGATGAGTTGATTAACAGTAAATTAATAATGAGTTGTTTAATAATAAGTTAATCAATTAAATGATCTCAGTTATCAGTGTTTATGCTAGTAAATTAATTTACCAGGTATTCACAGTAAACATTATTGAATTAATTTTCAAACCTTATGTTCCAGGCTCTGGCCACTACTGATGCATGTGGTTTTCTGGCTATTGTCTCATATGAACTGTAGCACTGCTTAAAGTAGGGCCAGGCAAAGTGCAGGAGTATGTCATCACTAAACCTCACCATAACCTTTACACTCCTCTTTTCAGTTTTAACGGGCCACTCACAAGAGGTGCACAAGCAATTTTGCCAGCTCCCTCGCAACTTGTTTAAACCCCAGGGAAATCTTTTTTTCAATACCAGAATTAGCTTCTAGACACTTGGAGAAGCAGGTTTTAAAAAGGCCTTCTTCAAGTCCATAATAGCTCAGGGGTTGAAAATGTAGCTGAATTGTTACCCTGCTCCCCCTAGATGGTATAAGGAGCTTTTTAAGTTAAAAGTTGTGTTGGGATGCAAGGGAAGTTAGAAAGGAGTATATGTAGCCCTTGGAATTCATGGAAGCTATTTTAAAGTATTTATTGACAAGTATTTTACACCCAGATCCAGGTCAAGAGAATTTCCATCTGCTTACCAAACAACCTGTTCTTAATTAGCTAGTTCTTAATTAAATTTTTTTTCCATTCTGTTCCATGGCTCTTGAAAGGCTCACCCATCCACAATAAACCACGGACCAGACTAGTGCCCTGGTTCCATTAAAGGACCAGAGTAACACCAATTGGCTTATGCTCTTGTGCTCTTGGAAGTGGCTCACTTAGAAAGTACAAATTGTGGAAGAAATTGTTAAATAATAAAAATATAAATAACATATGAAGGAAGGATGTCACTTCCAGTCCTGATAACCATCTTGCCAAATTAGATTATTTTCTTTCTAGTCCCTTGTACTCCCACTTAGTAATTTCATTTTATTTATAATCTTGCCTATACACTACAAATAGTGATCAGCTCACTCTTTTTCTTCTCCTTGCTGTAACATGTAATCTCAGGGTAGAGACAGACATATTATTTATTCTGAGGGCTGGGAACATGAAAGTTAATTGTCAGTGACCGATAGGAAGAAAATATATGTAAAAACATGTACTCTAGCTGTACAGCTGCACTTTTAAAAAAACCCACAAACATCCAGTGATATTTGAATGAAAAATAATGTAAACATAGTACTTACCACTTTAGCATCCAAGGCCAGATGAGCAAAACCCTTACGTTTATGCCATACAAGTTTATATGATTCATCACTAAAGAGTGCTTCTCGAACTCCCCCAGGGGAAATTCCCAGTAGATGGCCATTTTTTAGAATGTTTAAACATTCCTCCTTTGTACGAGGCATAATGCACATCACACTTGTTAAGGATCTAAGACCTGTAAGAAGTAAGTATTATATAAGGTCATGCAATAATAATAATGCCATTCCTGCATTTAATGTCATATTAACACTTTTCCTCAAAAGTGTTCCTTATTTTCTTTAAAAAAAATAAGTCAAACACAAGTGGCCAGATCTGAAGAAAGGTGTTCTACACCAGAGGAGTGGTCTAAGTCATCAGCTGCCAATTTGTAGCAAATATCTAAGGAAGAAATAAACATATGTAGCCAATAGACACAAATACGGCACTGGTATTTGCCATGTTGAGAGGGAGGTCTGTTAGTCTGCCACCCCAGATAGCTGAGAAGCACTGACTTATACTATGTAGATAGTCTTCTCAAACTTGGTATCCTCCATCTCTATTGGATTAAGCCAAGCTGACAAGGGGTGGTATCTGTAGTGTTATACATGGGGATTGTGCCAGCTGAGAGACAGCTGCCCTGGGGTCACTAATCCATAATAGGTAAAGGAGCAATACTGGCAAAGGACATTTTCAATAAGAAACTTCCATCCCTTTAAATTCCAAAACAATGCAAAGGAAAGGAGAAAAAAAACATTTGGCTGATGAAAGGTAGATGAAGGTTCAACTTAGAAAAAAATGCATGAAAAGATATTTAAGATATCACCTACGTTATCAGAAATATATAGACCTTTTAGGTTAACAAAGTACATCACCTGGAAATTTGAAAAGATAGTCATCAGCTATTGAGTAACAACACCGCCGTTTCAAAATAAAATATCTGGCTAAAAAGTACATGTAGTCCACAGGTATTGCACCATGATAATAAATAAGTAGAGCTGGTCCATCTGGTAGGTTTTCTGTGCCATGTAGTTCATAACCTGTTTAGATTTAAATAATAATAATAAAATTGATTATTTCGAATTAAGTAACACTGAACTGGGTCCAATTTATGCTAGTACTTGCAGCAATTAATGACTCTATGTAAAGCCTGAATACCCTAAGCAATAGCAATAGCAAGTACAATTCTATACCATTTACCAGTGCACTTAAGCACTCCCTAAGCCAGGGGTAGGCAACCTTTTTTCGGCCTGGGCCGGTCCCCCAAAGTCCCTCTTTTCACTGGCCCGGGGGGGGGAATGGTGGCGTGCGCACCCTGCGCACACACACCCCCCGCGCGCAGCACTACCGCACATATCGTGGCCACCATTTTGATTTTTAAAATGGCGGCCGTGGCGCGCGCAGCTGGACGAAGGCAAAAATGTGCCGCAGTGGTGATGCGCGGCGGTGGCAGCGGCGGCAGGGGTCTGCCTGGGCCGGTAAGTCCGGCGACCTGGGCCGGAACCAGCCCGAGGGCCGTAGATTGCCGGTCCCTGCCCTAAGCGGTTTACAGTGTGTAAGCTAATTGCCCCCAGCAAGCTGGGTACTCATTTTAACAACCTCAGAAGAATGCAAGCCTGAGGCAAGCCTGAGCCCTTTGGCTGGAATTGAACTTGCAACCTTATGGTTTGAGAGTGAGTGGCTGCAGTATAGGCATTTGACCACTGCGCCACCAGGGCTCTACCCTAAGGACAATATCACACTACATTGTTATTTATAGTGCTATTATTCCATTTCAACTGCTCTGGCTGCCTCCTGTGGAATTCTGGGGTTTGCAGTTTAGTGAGGCTTAAGAGCTTGCTGGCTGAGAATTCTAAATACCCCTCCCTAAACTACAAATCCCAGGATTCCACAGTAGGCACCCATAGCTGTTAAAGTGTAATAATAACACTATAACAGTGTAGTGTGATAAGGTACCAGATCCCATCTGATCATGGAAGCTAAACAGCATCAGCTCTGGTTGGTATCTGGATGGGAGACTCCTAACAAATACCAGGTATTGTAGTCTATATTTCAAATGCAAACTAGCAAAATCACCTTTCAGTAGTCCTTGTCTGAGAAGTCAACTTGAAGGCATGTACACACACATGGTTCCTATAAACATTTCTGCTGTCATATATTATTTCAGTATATTTTAATTTCATATACTTTAATTTTCAAAAGCATCCACAAGCAAGTCGCTACCTGAAATCCACTTATGTGTACTATGATATAATAGGTTAGATCAGGGGTAGGCAACCTTTCCCCTTTAAGGGCCGAGGGACTTCAGCTCCCAAAATCCCAGGAGCTATTGGCCAACATGGGACTATTGGCCAACATGGCTGAGGCTTCTGGGAGCTGAAGTCCCTCAGCCCTTAAAGGGGAAAGGTTGCCTACCCCTGGGTTAGATACTAGATCGGCTTCTGATGGATGTAAGGGGTCTTTCTAGCCACAGAATGATTCTGAACCAGCATATTATTTTCACAAAAGGAATGAGGAGGAGGCAATGTTCTTTGATGCCTCCTCATCCTATCTCTTCAGGAAATAAATAAATATTATGGGAAGGGCCAGAGGGCCATAGTGGTTTGAGTGTTGGACTGTGACTCTAGAGACCAAGGTTTGATTCCTTGCTCAGCCATGAAACCACTGGGCGACCTTGGGCAAGTCTCTCTCTCTCAGTCCCAGAGGATGGCAGTGGCAAACCTCCTCTTTTCCTCTGAAGAAACTTGCCAAGAAGACCCTGTGATAGATTCATCTAGAGTCGCCATAAGTTGACTTGAAGGTAAAACTACAACAAAATACATATATATCCTCCTTTTCTTTTCAAATGTCACGGTATAAGTCACAGTCTCTCAGAAATGGGTTGAAAGCACAACTACTACAACAAAGAACATACATATCCTCCCTTTTTTTAAAAAAAATGTCATGGTATAAGCCACAGTCTCTCACCCTCAGAGGGTGGCAATGGCAAACTTCTTTTGGACAAATCTTGCCAAGAAAACCCCATGATAGGTTCACCTTAGAGTTGCCATAAATCATAAGCAACTTGAAGGCACACATCATCATCATCATCATCATTGTATGCATTCTTTGAAAAGCATATGAACTGGCATTGGAGACTGCAATTGTTGGCTCTTGCAACACATTGAGTGGAACTGTACTCACGGATTACTGGTGGGATTAAATAATGGAACAAACTGCAACATAAGACAAAGCTGCATCCACACTGCAGAAATAATTTGGCCTGACACACCTACGGTAACTGCTATGGTTCAATACTTTGCTGGTGCCACAACCAACTACAATTTCCATATTTATATAGTATTGCAATTAAAGTTGTGTTGGACCAGATTATTTCTGCAGTGTAGATGCAGCCTAAGTGGAGAAATGATTGGCAGCCTACGAAATGAAGGATGAAGCAAAGTTTGGACTACAAATCTGAAAATCCCTGCCAGCTATGGCCAATGACTATGCTATCTGGGAGGGTTCTGAGAACTGTGTGGCAAAAAGTAATTTTTTCAACTTTTACAGTGGAGTTAGAATCAGTTAGGAAATGAAAATTAACAGATGCTTGTGCATTAGAAGGCAAAGAGGATTAAAAAAGTGAGTAAGTGGCTGAGAAATTAGTGAGAGAGAAGACAGAGAGAGTAAGGAGGTCAAAAGAGAGGGAAAGGATAAATAAATTTCCAACAATAAAGTTGGATGATAGTGGAGTCTGTGAGGTTATTAGATAATATCCTTATCTAATATTCTGTATCAAAGAACTATTTCAATTCCAATTCCAATTAAGCCTGTTTGAAAAGTCGGGTGGATTTTTATTATATGTCCTCCCACCCACAGGCTTTGAATTATATCTCCAATAGATAAAGAAAAAGAGGCCTACTGCTTTTTATCAGTATGTGGTGATAGCAAGTTATTTGATGAAATAGCTTGTAGTATGAAGATTAGCCAGTGACTTAACCTGTAACCTATAGGAGCCAAGGCCTTCTGGTAGGAGACCCCCCCACACAATACATCCCAACTTGGCCCCACAGATTCCATCACAAAATATTTGGAGGACTTGCCATAATGATGTGGCATTAGTATTTTTATAGTGGAACCATTTGAGAGAAAATATTTTTAATTTTTGGTACCCAAACAATTGTCACACATTTAACTACAAACAATTAAATCTCCAGAAAAGAGATCCATTTGTATGCTACAAGTCCAATTCAGCAGATTGCAGAATTCCAGTGTACAAGGAGTTCCACTGTATGCAAGAGTTGACTCACCCATTTTGATAAAGATAGTACATCCACATTATTTTCTTTACAAAGATTTGCAGTCCTATTCATTTCAGCAGGGGCAGTCTGCACACATATTTTGATACACATTAGTGCTCATGTTGAATCTTGGATTGGAATGTATGAACATACAGTATAAAGTCATCTGCATTTGCATGTGGATTGGCCTTGTCTTTATTATTTCACACACACACACAACTGTATACAGGTCGAGTCTCCTTATCTGAAATGCTTGGGACCAGAAATTTATATATATATATATATATATATATATATATATATATATATATATATATATACATATATGAATTTTTGCATATACATAATGAGATATCTTGGAGATGCGATCCAAGTCTCAACTTGAAATTCATTTATGTTTTGTATGCTCCTTATGCACATAGTTTGAAGGTAATTTTATACATAATATTTTTAATAGTTTTGTGCATGAAACAAAGTTTAGGTACACTGAATCAGAAAGCAAAGATGTCACTGTGTCAGCTACCCATATGGACAATTTCAGTTGTTGGGATATTTTGGATTTCAGAATTCCTGATAAGGGATACTCAACCTGCATCACAAAGTTGCTATTTATTTATTCATTGAAATTCACTTTGAACATTTAACACAGATGTTCAGGTCAAGGAATGTGAGAAGGGGAGGATGCTCAATTTATAATGCATTTTTGTATTCTTAAATTTACTAATGCCATAGAATCAGAAAGGAACACAAGGAACACCTCATCTAACCCCCTGCCATGAAGGAATACTCCATTAAAAAAGGCCCCGGGGGGCCTTTTCAGTTGTTGCCCCTAGACTCTGGAACGACCTGCCGGACGAGATCCGTCAGTTAACATCACTTGACAGCTTCAAAAAAGCTGTCAAGACGGATCTCTTCCAGCAGGCCTTTCCAGACTAATTACCCGACCTCGGGTATAAATAACCCTCCCCAGTTATCCTTACGTGGCCCCATCATTGATGGTAGGATATTCTGGCTGGGCACATACTCTGGGTTTGTATTGTATTTTAATGAGTTTGTTATTATTGTCATTTGTCATTTTAAAAATCATTGATTTAATACTGTTTTAAGGGGGGAGGGGGTTTGTTGCATATATGTGTGTTTTATGGATATGTATATGTTTTTAAATTGTAAGCCGCCCAGATTGGTATTCCAGAGGACGGGGTATAAATAAATTTTATTATTATTATTATTATTATTATTATTATTATTATTATTATTAAAGCACTCCTCAAAGATGTCCAATCTCCTTCTAAAGACCTCCAAAGATGGAAAGTCCATTATCCTCTGAAGCAATCTATTCCACTGTCAAACAGCTCTTACATTAAAAATATTTCTAAGGTTAGATGAAATCTCTGTTCTTGCTATTGAAACCCATTGGTCCATGTTGTTATCTCCAGAGCAGCAGAAAAAAACTTATTCCATTTTCTGCATATCTTTCCTTTGAATATTAAAAGTTAGCTATCATGTCACCTCTCAATCTTCTCTTCTCAAAGTTAAACATATCCACCTTCAACTTATAATAATTTTATTTCTTCTACAACAAAAGCATAATCCAAAGAACTATGCAAACAATTCCAAATACCTCCCAATGAGTCTGATTTACTGCCCTGCCTGCCCAAATCATGAATAGAATACTTTTAACATTCATAGAAACCATCACATAGAGCAAGGGATCTCTGGATTGTGGCCAACACACCAATTTCTATCCTTTGTGAAATGCATCTATCATTAAAAGTGTACGATGATGATGGTGATGATGGTGATGATGATGACAATTTCTATCCTCCTTTTTCCCAGATTGAGACTCAAAGTGGCTTACAATTATTTTTAAAAATTGTTTAAAATCCAGAAAGTACAATAGTTAAAACACAATTAAACCATCAGAAAAAATTAAAACCATATAAAACCTTTATAAACACCACTAAAATACATCCACCCACCAAATACAATAAGCAATATCCAGCACATTGTGTAATAATTTTCTAAAACAGATATACGTTGTGGAATGAGAGCCCAATTTGACATCAAACAGTGCAAGCTAAAACAATCCTATCCCACTAATAAATATATATTTATATAGAGCACCCTATAATAGATTTAAAACTTCACACAATTCCCACTTGGCTTACCATTCCAAAATCTTGCAAATTTATCCCACATGATACTTAAAATCAATCGTACATTATCCCATATATTACTGCAATAATCTCCTTTCAGGTTATGGGTCTTCTGATAGATTAGGAGGAATAAAGCAGAAATGTAGATAAGAAGGATTATGGTTAGAGGGATTATAAATATAACCAGAGCAACAGCACCCAGAAGGTCTAAACATTTTCCCAAAAGATGTTTAAGAACAAACAGTTCTTCTGATATGTATGTGAGGTGTGCAGAGTCGGTCATAGTTGGCTGTCCATTAATGTAGCATTTGTTCATACGTATCACCTCCTGTTTAAAAAAAGAAGACGCAGAGTGAAATTCTTTCCATGCCATTTATATTGTCTTAATCTCAGAAATAAATCAAACCATGGTGCTGCCTCCAAAGGTTTCACTCCAATGAAAAGTTTAAGAGAGCCTAATAGTGCCACCTTCCAATTCTGCAGAAACATATCCATATCTACACCATCCATTCCCATCACTGAAGATTCCTGCATGATTATTCTCTGTAAAAGTTTCATATTTTGCAGCAGACTATGGTGCATAATGGGGAGTGCAGCTTGTTATGAACTGAGTAAAATGAGAAGGGAGCAAACAATGAACATACAGTACTCCAAAGTTCTATTCTAGGAGATGCAAAGAAGTAGCCTCCACTGAGACTCTAGAACCCACTTCAACTTAGCAATAGCAATAGCATTTACATTTCTATACTGCTTAACAGTGAACTCAGCACTTTCTAAGTGGTTTACAATTTGTAAGCCAATTGCCTCCAACAAACTGGGTACTCATTTTACTGACCTACAAAAGGATAGAAGGCAACCTTGGAGCCCTGGGATTGAACTCACAATGTTGTGGCTGCAGTACTGGCATTTAACCACTGTATCACCAGGGTTCCTGGTGTCCCACAGAATTTAATAGGGTCTGTTCTAGGTGAAGTGTATATAGGGCAGCAACCCTACAAATAAATTAGCAGTTCGAATATTCTGTGTTTTCACTTAGAAATCAGTAGTACAGTGTTTCTCAAATCTCCCAGATAAACATGAATAGGATTACAGCCTATTTTTATTATCATTATAATATTTATTTTTAGTATTTGCATACTTTTCAGTGGGGTATTTCTACCCTTTCAGAAATTTAATTTTATTGGATTTTCTGCTCCAGGGTTTAGTCGTCCTTTTATTTCTTCATATTGTTGCCTTTTTGTAATTGGAAGTGGGATTATTTTAGCCTGGTTATTTTTTGGCAGAACCCTTCAGTTTAGTTTTTTGATCATAAAAGTCTTGGGTTTTCTGGCTGTAGGGACTTTTGTTGTTTTGTAGGATTACAGCCTCACAGTAAGGCTGGGATCTATGTAAAAACAAACAAATCAATAATATTTAGGTCAGGTAAAAGATCTGCATGGCCCTCCAGATGTTGCTGAAGCAGTAGCATCACTGGTGGCAGTGGGGTGTGTGAACCACATTGGGTGACATCTCAGAAGTGGGGGGTAATACCAAAGAAGGGAGTGACACCAGGTTGGCTCCCCCCCGGGTACTTGGCCTGCACAGGGCCTCCTGGGCCCGGTGCAGGGGCTTTTTGGCCCCACTAAGCCTGATGTGGAGGCCTCCTGGGCCCGGAGTGGGGGCTTTTGGGGCCTCCTGGGGGCTGCGGTTGGGGCTCCTTGGAAACCCCATTGGAAACCTCTCCCCCCCACACACATCAGGTGTGGGAATATCACTGTGCTGAAGTTTAACTCCCAGCATCCCTTACTACTGACTATGTTAGTAGAGCCACAAAATCCCCATTGCTGATTTAAGTAATGTGTTTTATTTATTTAATGAAATTGGGTATTTACAAATGGGGTATATGCACTGCACCGTTATGTCAGTTCCATGCTGCTTTAACTATCATGACTGCATCCAAATGAATCCTGGAGGACAGGCAAGTGTAGCTACAGGAAGGGGCAAAATGAGAACATTGTCTCCCAGATAACAGTTCTGCACATCCAAATGATTTTCACCTTCATTCCCCAAATTTCTAGCACTGCAATAACTTAAAACTTCAGTTGAGCATTTAGAAAAAAAGAAAGAGACAGCAAAAGTAACTAAATCCAGAAATCAGATGAATTATATTTTTGAATAATTTTCAGTGTCTCATTCTATACAATGCTAGACATTTAAAATCTGGATTAAACTTATTTTGGGGAGAGCAATACTCTCATTTTGCTTCTTCACATAGCTATACCCTAGAGACTTTACAAATCGCTATGACTCCTGACTTTGCAAATTGGCCATCTGAGTGTGGCCTGTAGCTCAGTTTTAGGTGGGATGCAGTTGGGTGGCAGATTCAGCAGCATTTTCCATGTGATAATACCCAATTTTTGAAGTTATCCTGTAGCAGACTTCAAAACAGCAGGGTAAGTTGGTTTTTTTAAAAAAATGTGATAAACTCCTTAGTATCTCACCAAACTACAAATCTCATGATTCTGTGGAATATAACCATGACAGATAAAGTGATATAAAACTGATATAACTGTATAAAGCAGATAGAACCCAAGGGAAAAATGCAGATCACTAGTTATCCCATACCAGTTCTTTTCCTCTTCAGGGCTTGAGCCTTTGAGATGCCCCTATATCTGTGAATATTTTCTAGCTGCACGGGGTTAACATTATTATCTCCACATTACAGATGCTATGTATGCATGTACAAATATTAGGGCTTTTAGAGTTGGCGTTGCTAAGGCCATCAGAGTTCATAGTTCATCTAAGACTTGCCCTGGGAATTTATCAATTCGTATCTTAGGCTGTTAATTTTATGCTGTAGCACAGGGATAGGCAACCTTTTTGAGCTGGGGACCAGTCCCCCGAAGTCGTCCCTTCCACTGGGTTGGGGGGGGGAATGGTGGCGTGCATGCTCATGCACGCACGCACAAACCCCGCCACTGCCTGTGACCCCCCCACGCACTGCCACCGCCGCTGCCGCTGCCGCCACTGCTGCTGCTGACACTGCTATGCGCACTGCCGCGACCACCTCCGGGCATGTCATGACTGCCATTTTGTTTTCCAAAATGGCGGCCACAACACATTTGCACATGCGCAATACTCCTGCACATGTGCAAACACATTGTGGCCACCATTTTTGAAAACAAAATGGCAGTCACGGCGTGTGACCGCGCAGTGACCAAAACGTGTGGCAGCGGTGGTAGGCGGCGGCGGCAGCAGGGGTCCTCCTGGTCCAGTAAGCGCGGGGGCCTAGGCTGGAACCAGCCCACAGGCCGTAGGTTGCCAGCCCTTGCTGTAGCAGAATAGTTCAAGAAGAAGTAGATATTAGTGGGATAGTACTTGCCAATAGAGAGCCAAAGTGGTGTAGTGGTTTGAGTGTTGGACTAGGACACTGAGAGACCAGAGTTCAAATTCCCACTTGGACATGAAAACCCACTGGATTATCTTGGACAGTCACACTTCAGCATCAGAGGAAGGCAAGGACAGACATTTTCTGAACAAATTACTCCAAGAAAACCCATGATAGGTTCATTTTAGTCAGAAATGACTTGAAGGCATTCAACAACAGCAACTTGCTGATAATGGGGCCACATTTGTCAAGGGACACTTTCAGCCAAAAACTGAAGTCATGTGTCATTATTTGCTAATAAAGAATCATATTTGCCACCCAGAAACTCACAATTGTCAGTATTGAAAAATAGACATAGCATACAGTAGGATTATTCAGACAAAAATATGAATATTAGTTTAGCAGTGGAAAAATGCAAATAATTCTCATCAGCTGATGTTTCCACCCTCATCCTGTTCACCTGATCCTAATGCACTTGCATTTGATGAGCTGCAGTTTGCTGTGTTGTCCAAACATGGGGTACATCTACAAAGTAAAAATAATGCACTTTGACACCACTTTTAAATACCATGGCTCTATCCTAGAGAATTTTAGGATTTGTAGTCACCAGCACACTTTGGCAGAGAAGGCTATAGACCTTGTAAAACTACAAAATCCAGAATTCCATAGGACAGAGCTGCAGAACTTAAAGTGGTATCAAAACTGCATTATTTCTACAGTGTAGATGCACTCTTGGGAAAGCTGTGGTAACTGTTCCCCAAACCTTAGTTTATTAAACTGGCTTGTTTAGACTAACCACTTGTGGAGAAATGCTGTGTGTGGAACTGTTTTATCAGAGTGATGTTATTATGTCATAGATCTTTGTGGTGATGTTGACTGCTTAAGGATATATGCTAAAAAGAGATGATCACTTAATTGTTCCTAGATAGGGGGCCAGACCAGGTGGAATCATTCTGTTCGTTCTGAGCATGTTTATGCTTGATTTGCTGGAATTACTAGCCGTTTTTAAAATAATCTTTCTGTTTTGGCAATGCACAGGTATTTCAGTTCTTCAGCAAAAGCTTAATGTTTCTAAACTTCTACTTAGAATTTCTGAGGACTCAGAATGGTGATGGGCAGGTTACAGATGTGAGAGACTGGGGGGCTCTCTGCACTGCAGAAATAATCCAGTTTGACACCACACTTTAACTGCCATTATTGTAGTTTTGGGAGGCATTTGGGTTTCTCTGTCAGAGAGCTCTGTTTCTACAATAAACTACAATTTCCAAAATTCCATAGCATTGAGCCATGACAGTTAATGTGGTGTCAAACTGGATTATTGCTACAGTGCAAATGCAGCCAAAGACAGAGAATAAATACAGGAAGATAAGTATAATCAATATTATTTAACGCTGGTTGTGAGTAAATGGGAAACTAACTAGGCTGAATTTAGCACATTTGGCTGTGGTCAAAAAAAGTCACTAAAAGACTTGTGTTGTGCTAGCAACAGTTTCTCCTTAAATCATTAGAAACTGTCAATATGGGGACCCTAAGGTGAACCAATTTGCATGGGAGAGGGGATGCACCCGGACAGCTCTTTTATGGGCGCAAGCCATGTGATAAGACCCAACTCCAGTCCAAACTGGGCTCTAATTTGCAAGAGGTAAGCCGGATCTGGGAGGAGGTGCGATAATCTCCTAAATTAGAAAAATCCCAAATTATCAAACAATATTTCCTTCCATAAATAATATCTCTATAGTAAATACTTGTGATTAATAGTTTTGACCATCTTAGGCCATTAGGTTCTATCTCACACATGAAGCCTAGAGTACCAAGCTGCCAGGAAGCTTTCAAATGAATTATTGGCAGATTAAGAAACACACCAGTTAAAGAACCCTGGGGATATGGTAACAGGGAGTTCCATAGTCTCTGGAAAGAAAGAAGCTATTTATAAAGGTGAAGCAGTGTATTTAAGAGTAACCAGCATAGTTTGGACAGCATAGAGAATTGGAGTTTACTAACCCATTCCCTTTCCAAAACAGAAATAAACTCTTTTGAATTCATCCTACCAGATAATTGGGAAAAGAGCCAAGGGAGATGGCTTGAGCCCAGAGGGTAGATGTTAGGATTATTCTAGATGATGATGATGATGATGATGATTAGCCATTATGTTTAATATTAACCTAATGCAGCCAGTGTTTTCTCTGATGACTCAGGGCCTTTGCAGACTACCAGAAATAGTGCAAATTGAGTCCACTTTAAGGGTTAGGGTTAGGGAATCATGGGAACTTTATTTTATTGTGGCACCAGAGTTCTCTGACAGAGTTCTCTGACAGAGAAGGCTCAATGTCTCAGGGGGAAAAAACAATTCCCATGATTCCCTAGCACTAACCCTAACCCTTAAAAGTGGACTCAATTTGCACTATTTCTGGCAGTCTGCAAAGGCCCTCACTTTCCTTATGGGCAAGAATTACTCTAATGGCAAACATGCTTTCCTACTGACAACTTTTGTGGTACGCTTTTACATCTTCTTTGCCCCACAAAATATATTAACCACAGAAGCATTCCATTTTATCCTACCTACGAGTGGAGCAAAAAGTATTTTATTTTATTTTTTAAAAAACACTTTCTTGCAAAATATGTCTGACCACTAAACATTCACACCCATTCAAAATTGGGGTCCTTTTTCATACGTCCAGCAATAAGACTTCTGTATAACCTTTGGCTTTTGTTTAGTACTTTAGAATAGTGAGAACATGTATTGTAATCCTTGAATCATTCCTGTTACGGGGGTCAGCATTACCATTCCCAGGCAGATGAAAGATAACAAAAGCACTGAACAAGCTGATGTGAATCTTGCTTCATAACTCAGTACTTCAGATAGTTCCCACATAGCTCCACCATCTTCATGGCTCTCACCACTGCCAGCTGACACTCACCTTTATTCCTTTGTTTTGCTTCTTTTCAGTCATAGCTCTCCATGCAGAGGGCTTATAGCTTCTCAAGGATATTACAGATCTCGTTTACTTCACTAGTACACAAGTGTTATCACCTTAAGTACCTGTTCAATATACTTGCTGCTCTTTCACATGCCTCGCCCTAACAACATGTCTAAACAGCTCAGATAGACTCATTAAAACGCCATGCAAAAGCAACCCTCTCAAGCTTCTGTCCTTTGCCCTCCACCATCAACTCACCTCATAACTGCTCATGGCTATCCACACGCTCACTCTGGGAGAGAGGGAAAGGAGGAAACCCCCAGCAGCAGCAACAGAACCTGTGAGTAGCCTGTCTGTAAAATGACAATACTCTACACACCTACACACTGGGAGGTGGAGCAGCATTCACACCCAATCTTCCTAATGTAGTAATAGAGACAGGGAAATATCAAAGAAAAGTTCTATTCTAATCTTTTGGATGACGGAAGTGGCAGGAGGCATGGCACAAGATGAATGTAAAAACATATTTCCATTTTCTGTAGGATGAGAAGTTATTAACATATATGACAAATGTGATTGGAAAGGAATATCTGAGTGAAGTTTTGGGATTGGATGCAAACATTCTTATTTGTTGCTAACATGATTTCTACAGAGTGAAAGTCAACTTGAAAACAGAAGACTTTTATCTCAAGCCTTTGATTTATTTCAATTTGTAAGAATGGATTAATTACTATGTTGTTGTTGTTAACTACCCTCGAGTCAACCCTGACTCGTGGCAGCCTATGGATGAGACATCTCCAAGCCCCCCTATCCTCCAGCGCTCATGCTCATGACCTCCCAAATTGAGTCTACCCATCTGATATGTGGTCTTCCTCTCATTCTACTACCCTCAACCTTTCATAGTGTTACTATCTTTTCAAATAAGTAATGCCTTCACATGATGTGGCCAGAGTACCAGCTTCAGTTTCTTCATCTTGGATTCCAGGGAGATTTCTGGCTTAAATGGTTCTAGGATCCATTTCTTTGTCTTTTTGGCTGTCTGTGATATCCTCAGCACTCTTTTCCAACACATCTCAAATTAATTGATTTTCTTCCTATACACTTTTTTCACTGCCTATTTCTCACATCTGTGCATAGTGATGGAGAGAGAATGCAATGGCCGCCAGTCTGCTTCCCCCCAAAGTTAGGGCCTTTGTAGACTGCCAGAAATAGTGCAAATTGAGTCCACTTTAAGGGTTAGGGTTAGTGCTAGGGAATCATGGGAATTGTTTTTTTTCTGAGACATTGATCCTTCTCTGTCAGAGAGCTCTGATGCCACAATAAACTACAGTTCCCATGATTCCCTAACCCTAACTCTAACCCTTAAAGTGGACTCAATTTGCACTATTTCTGGTAGTCTGCAAAGGCCCTTAGTTATCTGATGGATCTCCTCCGGCAGAGCATTTCACAATCTAGGGGCGGTGGCAGAAAAAGTCCTCTGGGAGGTTGCAGCCAACCTAGTTCTCATTGGTTGGAACAGCTTCCTCCCAGAGGACCTGAGGTCATGAGCGGATTATATGGAGACAGTCGATTCTTTAGGTAAGATGGGCCCAGGCCATGTAGGGCTTTAAAGGTTAACATCAACACCTTATACTGTGCCCGGAAACTAACTGGCAGCCAGTGTAAAGATTTTAGAACTGGAGAAATGTGATCACTTCTTGATGTTCCAGTGATCAACCTGGCTGCCATATTTTGTATTAGTTGCAGTTTCCGAGTTAGGTATAACGGTAGCCCCATGTAGAGTGCATGTGTTTTCTCACCCCCTTTACATTCCCCATGTGTTTTCTCACCCCCTTTACATTTTAATGAACAAGGGAAGAAATTTGCCACTTCCTTGAGCTAGGCGTGAGAATTGTCAGATGGTTCATTTACAAATGTCATTTATAAATGTCCATTTGAAATTCATTCTCAACAGTTTTATGGCCTTAGTACTAAGTTAAGCACTTAAACAGCAGGAGTACAATTCACTCTCTCTCCTTTGTTGTTGTTGTGTGCTCCCAAGTCATTTCTGACTCAAGGAAACCCTAAGGCAAACCTATTGCAAAGTTTTCTTGGCAAGATTTGTTCGGGGGGGGGGGAGGGATTGCCTTTGCACTGAGGCTGAGAGAGTGTGATGTGGCCAAGGTCACCCAGTGGATTTCTGACCCAGTGCTCTAATTTTTTTAAGAGTCACAGGATCAATATCGACAGGTTGGCAGTTCGAGGTCCAGGTGCCACATGATAAAGTGAGCTCTCATCACTAGTTCCAGCTTCTGCCAATCTAGCCGGTCAAAAGCATGCAAATGCAAGTAGATAAATAGGTACCACTTTGGTGGGAAGGTAAACAGCGTTCTGTGCAATTATGCTGGTACCATGATCATAGAATAGGCTTTGACAACACTGACTCTTCGGCTTAGTAATAGACTTAAGCACCGCAACCTATGGTCAGACACAACTTGACAACCTTGTCAATATGGAATACTTTTACCTTTACCTTAAGTCATAAGATCCAGGTGTTGCAGAGATTACAAAGAGATGAAACAGACTGCCTCGAAGGAGTGGCTTGTCACTGCCCCTTTGAGCACTGGATTGAGGCAGTCTGTTTGCCAGCTCAAAAAGAAGTGGCAGAAAACGGCTCCTTTTTGAGCTAGCAAAAAGCTGGCTTTTCTGCCACTGAAGCTGTTTTTCCATGTTTCTGCAGTGCGGCGTGTGCAAATGCCACACTGCAGAAATGTCGTAATGCCCCCCCCCCATTGTGTGGTTTGTGGGGTGGCATGACGCCAGCTTGGGAGTAGTGTGACACTGGCTTGGGGGGCGGTATTTGGTCATGCAGCATGTGTACACCATGCCATCCCGAAGCTGGTGTTTTTCCCCAGTTTGCTTTGTCCTAAAGTGAGTTTGTCTGTGCCTTCAAGTAGCACAGTTTCCATGATGCAGATGTTGCTGTCTGCAGCTCCTAGGATTTCTCAGCGTTGGCTACACCAGCTAGGGGATGTCCAACAGTAGCTGTAGGGCCATATGTTATGATAAAATAACACAGTGACCCAAAAGTAGCTCTGAAAAAAAAAAAGGAATAGCTGCATAATTGAATGGGACATCTTTATTCTCTGTTGAGCTCAGAAAGGAATACGTGGGTTTGGATAAAAACCAGTAATCCTGTAAGGTAGGCCTTAAACTCTGACACTGACTGCCATAAAGGCACAATGTACATTTAAGTTGTATCAAGGATGGGAACCCAAATGTTTTCACCTAAGTCCAACATGCTAAACCAGGGGTAGGCAACCTTTTTGAGCTGGGGGCCGGGTTGCTGTCCCTCAGACAATTGACGGGCCGAAGCACCATAAATAAATAAATAAATAAATAAATAAATAAATAAAATTAAAAAAGAATTATTATTTTTTTAAAAAAATGCATGCACACACTCTCAGTCCCAGAAAAGCCATGGCAAAACCCCTGTGGAGATTTTGCCAAGAAAACCCCAAAAACAAGTAATAACAACAGTAATCAATATCATCATGGGGGGGCGGCGGCGGCGGTGGGGGCGGCGGCGGCAGGACCGGTTTGGGGCCGGTCCAAAGGCCTTGCTGGGCCGCATCCGGCCCCCGGGCCTTAGGTTGCCTACCCCTGTGCTAAACACTGGGCTGTATTTTCTATGTGTGTTAGCTGATCCAAATAAGCTAAACATTATAGTATGCACTGGAGAGAAGGGAGTGGAAAGTGAGAATTAGAACTTGGAAAATTTTTAGCAATATCTCTTATAATCCTATAATCCCCCTCCCAATTATGGGATCTGCAATGCAAAAAAGGCAATGCTCTGACAGGTAAGAAACAAAGCTCTGACAGATAAGAAACAATGCAACTGAATTAATGTTTGTAGTTTCTTCAGGGAAGTGCCTCCAAGGACCACAGTATGTGTGTTTCCTGAGCTACACAGAGTGCTTCTTCAACAGATCATTTTGTTTGGAAAGCAACACACAAGGTGCCAAAATGAAAAATTTCAAGATCCTAGCTTGTCTTTACTATATTCTTAGTATATATTCCTCCTTTGTGTAACATTTTCTGTTTTAGGGCTGACAAATTTGAATCCATTCATTTGCAAAAACAACAACACAGAATTTCTGTCTTTTTTTATTTTGATTGAAAATGGCCCCAAGTCACACACTCTCAGCCTCAGATGAAGACAATGGCAAAGCCCCTCTGAACAAATCCTGCTCTGTAATAGGTCTACATTAGGGTCATCAAAAGTAAGAAATGACTTGAAGGCATGCAAGAACAAAAGTAAGTTGGAACCCATCCACCCACCCATCTTATAATTGCTCAGCTTAATACTGGGGCAATAAAGTCATCCAGGACATTGAATTTCAAATGGAAATTCCCACCTACCCCTGTGTGAGAGATGAAAGATTTTAATTTTCTCATACTTCTACCTGCTCTAGCCCAAAGCTTGGAAGAGTTACTGTTTGGAGTACACCTCCCAGAATCCCATAGCATGATCGACGTCTTAGAAAAATCACTTTTCTGAGCTCTACTTTAGCCATTGACTGCACTAGACCCTGTAATATGATGTTCCCTGGCGCATTAGAAAAGAATAATTGATGATCTGGTACATCAGTTAACATGGAAAGTACTGCCTGAAACCAGTACCTCTTAAGCTTTCTGATGTGGTGGGGAAAGCAGGCTTTTTCCCCATTTGCCAGGGGCTAGGACCATTTTTTTATTGAATTTATACCCTGTTTTTCTCCAAGGATGGGATATTTGTGCCCTTTAATTACAGTTGTTTGTTTCTATCTTGGATGCTCACCATGAACCAGCACTACTCCATGGACCAGCTCATTGAGTGGCACTATGCTTGTAGTATTGGATTTCTCAATGCTTGGAAAAAGGAAATAAAAATAAAAATAAATAGAATAAATAGAATAAATAGAATATGGGGGCTAAACAGATGGGCAGGAAAAGACAGCATTAAGCTGTCTTTCCCAAAAGCCACAGAAACCACACTGCTGGCCCCGAGGGCATGGTGAATGAGGACAGAGTGGGAGTGAATGCAGTTTTTCTGAAGCTGTATTCAAGCCCCACTACTGTACCATCAGTTTTGAGCAGGGGTAGGCAACCTAAGGCCCCGGGGGCCGGATGCAGCCCCCCGAGGCCTTTGGACCAGCCCCAGGCCGGTCCTGCCACCGTTGCCACCATCGCCGTCCCCCACCATCCCCCGCTGCTGTCCACCATGATGATATTATTATTGTTATTACTTGTTCTTGGGGTTTTCTTGTCAAAATCTCCACGGGGGTTTTGTCATGGATTTTTTGGGGCTGAGAGAGTGTGCTTGGAAGAACAAGAGGCGAGCTAACTCTATGTCATCCTGCTTGGACACTGTGCTGCACTCTCTCTTCTTTAACATCTGGAGCTGATAGACTGGCAGCTGACCGGCAGCCAGAGGGGTGTGGCTGGAGCCTTTGGCTTCAAAAGGGCTCTTCCTCACCCCTCCCTCTCCCTTGGAAGAACAGGAGGTGAGCTAGCTAGCTGAGGGCTAGCCAGCTGGGGGACTTGCAGATCCAGCAGCAGTGGTGTTTAGGCAATGTCATCGAGTACTATCTGCTGTTATCTTTTTGTTTTTATTATTGTCACTTGTTTATCCATTGATTATTGGGCACTGAATCCTTATTTTTCCATGGTTCCATGTATTTCTCCTAATCTAATTCCTGTTCCACCCCTTATAATAATAATAATAATAATAATAATAATAATAATAATAATAATAATAAAATTTATTTCTATACCGCCCAATGGTTACCCAATCCGGGTGGTTTACAAGATAAAAACAGTTACAATAAGCAACATATCCCTCCCCCCTTAAAACAGTATTAAACAGTAATATAGTTAAAAACAACATAAAACAATATACAACAGTTAAATGATAAAAAACCGTAGCACGTAATCTCATTGCTACATTACGAGGGAACCAGGTTTAGATGAAGGAGAGAACTGCCCAGGGCCAGGTGATTTAGTCTGGAAAGGCCTGCCAGAAGAG
>CM034706.1:51587845-51603050 GCA_020142125.1 Phrynosoma platyrhinos | reverse complement strand
GTGGGTCCTAGAGCAGATCAAACCAGAAACCTCCCTTGAAGCCAAGATTGACCAAACTGAGACTGTCATGCTTCAGATGCATCATGAAGGGAGGACTCATTAGAAAAGACAATAATGCTGTAAAAAGTGGAGGGAAGCAAGAGGAGAGGAAGGCCACATGCCAGGTGGATGAACTGTGTTAAGGAGGTCACAGATATGGGGTTGCAGGCATTAAGCAAACATAATTAAAAATCCTCAGATTAAACAGCAGAAAATCATTTAAAAGGCATACATAAGATAAAATAAATAAAGCACACATTCTAATAAGAAGTTTCCTTGCTTACACATTAAAAGCCTACATAAACAGAAAGGTCTTTGCTGACTAGCAAAAGGAAAACAAGTATAAGGCCAGGCCAGCCTCCCAAGGAAGTGGTATCTCATATCTTTTAAGTAGTTACATCCATATTGTCTCAGCAAAAGCATGACATTTGGATTTATATCTACATAAGCAATGTACAAAAATCTGGTATTCTCAGCTCCAGGAGCTGCACTGAGGATTCAGATGTAGGTCATGGACAGCACAGAGACATAAAACCTACCTGCAGGGGTACCTGCAAAATCCTCCATGGTACCCACTAGTACTGGTTTTCTTTCTTCTGAAGGATCCTCAGCATGCCAGAGTGCTTTGACATAAATGAATCTGTGGTCAGGTAGGGATGATCCTTATAGAAATATTTCCATATACATCAAGGGAAAATATTGTACTATGTTTGATAGTGATGGAGGATGAAGAAAGAGATACAAATAGGGAGAAGCAGCACAGTTTTGTGTATGCAAATAGGTATAAATGGCTTTGTATTAGTGTGCTTTGTAGCTTTCCCCCACTTAATCACTTTCATCTGATTGTGATTCTTTCATCTGATCACTTTCCCCACTCACCCCTTTCATCTGATCACTTTCCCCATTCATTCCTTTTCATCTGATCATTTTCCCCCTTTCATCTGATTGTGAACCTTTCATCTTATTGAATTCCCTAATCAGCCCATTCTTCTGATTGTGATCCTGTCATCTGATCACTTTCCCCAGTGACCCCATTTTCGATGCCTGTATTGAAATGGGACAAGTGGAACAGCAGTGTTGAAATAGCTACTTGATTGAATTGCCATGCTGAAAGTGCAGCATTAGATTGTCCACTCCCATAGGCTCTGAAACAACTGTGTTCAGTCAGCCACACTGAAACAGCTGTGACCAACTAAACAACCATGCTAAGCCAGCAGTGCTGAATCAGCAGCACAAAAATGAGAGCATTTAATTGGCCACAATGAGCCAGCCTCAATGAATCATTCTAGATATGGGAAAAAGTGCCCCGTGGAGTGTAGAAGAGAAGTCTTATTCTTTGAAGGTTTATAATTAGAGATTGAATTGTGATCTCTCAGGAGTGCGCCCTTACAGTCCCTTTCAATCTATGATTGTGTAAGTGGGCACTTGTCTTTGCTTTTCCTGTGGATTCTGTTGGGTGTTCTCCAGTTTTATTTCTCTCTCTCTCTCTCTCTCTTACACACATACACACACACACCATCTGTTTTAGGACTTATGGTTAGGTTGTCTGTAGGTATATGGAAGCTTATTTTAATCAGGAATCTAAGGATTAATATTCTTTAAATAAAATAGAAAGCTGCCAAAGAAACTTATGACAGGATTGCCTTAGGATCACTATAAGTCAGGGGTAGGCAACCTGTCCCCTTTAAGGGCTGAGGGACTTCAGCTCCCAGAATCCTAGGAGCTTTTGGTCAACATGGGACTATTGGTCAACATGGCTGAGGCTTCTGGGAGCTGTAGTCCCTCGTCCCTTAAAGGGGACAGGTTGCCTACCCCTGCTATAAGTCATGACTTGAAAGCACACAACAACAAACAAAAACAAAATTCTATAATTATTATTACTGTTAAAGGGAGCACATAACTCCCTTGTTTCAATAGCTTCCACAGGCTACTGGTCTGTTTCCAGGCATAATTCAAAATGCTGGTTTTGATATTTAAAGCTCTGGTACAAGTTAACTGAAGGATGAGCCCTGGTGGTGCAGTGGTTAAATGCCTGTACTGCAGCCACTCACTCATAGACCACAAGGTTGCAAGTTTAATACTAGCCAGGGCTCAGGCTAGACCAGGAGTAGGCAACCTTTTTGACACGTGGGCCAGTCCCCCGAAGTTCTCCTCCCTGCCGGGGGGGAATGGCGGCGCACCCCGCCACAGCGTACAACCCTCCACATGCGCTGCCGCCGCCTCCACACATGTCGCGGCCGGCATTTTGATTTTCAAAATGGCAGCCACAACGCGTTTGCACATGCTCAGGAGTACTGAGCATGCGCAAATGTCATGGCCGCCATTCTGTAGAACAAAATGACGTCCGCAGCATGCGCGGCCGCACGGAGGAGAAAACGCACTGTGGCGCACGGTGGCAACAGCGGCAGCAGGGGTTGCCTGGGCTGGTAAGTCTGGCGACCTGGGCCGGAACCGGCCCGAGGGCTGTAGGTTGCCAGCCCCTGGGCTAGACTCAGGCCTGCATCCTTCCGAGGTCGCTAAAATGAGTACCCAGCTGTTGGGGGGCAATGAGCTTACAGTTGTAAACTGCTTAGACACCCCATAGCGCAGTATCAAGCGGAATATAAATGAAGCTGCTTTGCTTTGCTTTGCTTTGCTTTGATATTCTCCCAGATGAGTTTGCCTGGATTTTGTAGTCTTCAGGGCAGTCATTCTCTCCAAACAATTACTCCCAACAGTATATCTGATGGTTACATAGGACTGGAGATAGTCTTTTTTGGCTAAAACACCTTTCCTAGAGAGGCTAGACTGGTGTCTTCTATGCATCCTTTTGGTGGCAGGCAAAGACTGTTTTGTTTCAACAGGCCATCAGCAGGAACTAACTGCTCATAGGGAAAGCATTTTTAATAATGTGCTCTGTTGTATGTATTTGTTGTGACTTTTTTTAAAAAATGGGCATGCTTCTCAATTGCTTTAAACCTACTTGATAGTTTATTTTTAATGTTTAATTTTTGTAGGTAAAGGTAGTTTCTTGACATGAATGTCTAGTTGTAATCAACTGTAGGGGATGGTGCTCATCTCCATTACTAAGCCAAAGAGCCAGCGTTGTCTGAGGACTGCTCTGGTGGTCATGTGGCTAGCATAACTGCACCGAACACTGTTACCTTCCCACTGAAGTGGTACCTATTTATTTACTTGCATTTGTATGTTTCTGAACTGCTAGATTGGCAGAAGGTGGGACTAGTGACAGGAGCTCACCCCATCATGCACCACTCTGGCCTCAAACTGCCAACCTTCCGATCTTCCAATCTTCAGAATTGGTATCTTAACCATTAAGCCACTGCATCCAGCAAATTTTTATCTGCTTCTGTTTTAACTTCTGTGAATTACCAGGAGCTCAAGGCTAGGAGCTCAAGGCAAGAAGGGGCAGACATTAACAAGTCAATTCAATGGATTCAAACAGCATGTCAGGAATACTGAAGGGCAATGTGTTGGTGCCTAGGAGAGGAGGATTGTTAAGCTGCCATTGCTGCTTTATTTCCAGTTTTACACAGCTGGTTTCAAGAAGCCTACTATTGCAAATCCAGTCTTATAGGGATGAAGAAGAAATATTTGCTTTGGTTTATTTTGTTGTAAAGGCTACAGTCAGAGACATCACTAGGGGATGCAGGAGGTGCAGACTGCACCAGGTGACACTTTGTGCCACCACTATTCCCCAAACATCTGCCTTTGGACAAAATGAGCCAATTTCTCTGTTTCCCTTCAGCCTGTGTCCCTTTAAAACAGGGGTAGGCAACCTTTCCCCTTTAAGGGCCGAGGGACTTCAGCTCCCAGAAGCCTCAGCCATGTTGGCCAATAGTTCCATTTTGGCCAATAGCTCCTGGGATTCTGGGAGCTGAAGTCCCTCGGCCCTTAAAGGGGAAAGGTTGCCTACCCCTGCTTTAAAACATAGAAGAAATGGTGTGAGTGGGGGCAAGGCTCAGTGGAAGGAGAAAGGAGAGGCCCTATGTCTTTTTTAATAATTTTTATTTTTTTTTAAAAAAAATGTAACAAGTTTTTTTAATTCTTTAAAAAAATTCTTAAATATCAAATTTTAACAAATTTTCACTTGAACCATATGAAACTATGTACAGTTGGACATTGGTATCTGCAAGAGATCCATTCTGGACCTATCCCCCTCCCCCCCCATGGCTAACAAAAAATGCAGGACCTCAAGTTCTGTAGTCCCTAATGGTAGTGTGATATGCACATGCTCATCTGTGTGGCCAAGTGCAAATGCCGCCATTGGGGATAATGGGGTTTGCCATCTGCTGATGCTTAAGTCTATGGATGGCAAGGCCACAGATAATAAATACTAGTAAAAACATTTAGGCTGTGTGTGGGATATTGTAATTTAAAAGTATTATTGTAATTTTGCTCGTTGTTTATGGCACAATTATTGCCATTGCATTCAGTGATATACAGAAATTACGATTTATGAGTAATATTATTATAAAAGGAATGGCCTCAGAGGGAGAGATGTAGACCCAGCTCCATCATGCCTAGATTTGGACTGAGAAGCGGAACCTCCCTCCAGTCTATCTGATACCATCCAGCCTCAGAAAGAGAGAGATGTGGGTCCAGCTCCATCGGACCTAGATTTGGACTAAGAAGCAGAGCCCTCTCTCCAGTCCATCTGATACCATCCAGCCTCAGAAGGAGAGAGGTGAGCCCAGCTCCATGGGCCTAACCTAGACTAAGAAGCATAGCCCTCCCTCCAGTCCACCAGTCATGGTCCAGGCCTCAGAGGGAAAGAAGATCTGCTGGACCTTATCCCATTCCCCACTACCATTCCCTTCTCCTTTTGTGTCATGTCTTTTTAGAATGTAAGCCTGAGAGCAGGGAACTGTCTAATTAACCATTTGTAAGGCACTCTGAGAGCCTTTGTGGTTGAAGAGCAGAGTATAAATACTCCAAATAAATAAATAAATAAATATTAGTATACAAAAAATGTGTGGTGTGGTATGGGAAGAGGCCAATGAGGGGGTGACACCATGAGTTACCTCACCAGGTGATGCCAATCCTAGTGATGCCAATGGTCAACAATATGTGATCCTACTATAACTCTGTTTGTCTGCCTGCAAGAGGCAAAGTAAACTTCAGCTACTTCCAGAATTACTTAGGACTTTATCACACCATGTTTTCTGCTGAAATTGGATTCTTTTCAACAGTGCTATGTAACTGAGACTACTATCTTCTTTACCACATCTTCATAGGGCCTCTACAGACGGCGTTTTGCACCATTTTGGAGGCAGGGAAGGGGAGCGGCAGCCACATGCTGGGCACCCCAACTCTACACCAAAGACGTCATCACAGCGTGTGCAGTTCTGCATGGCACGCACCATCAGGACATCATCATGGTGCAGCGTCTTAATGCACAGCACCAGAAGAAGCGCAAAAGAGCTGCATGGCGGCTCTTCGGGCTCCCTTTTTGCTGCCTGTGAAAGGAGCAGCATTTTGGCACTCCTTTCCCTGGTGGCAAAAGAGAGGCTCAGGGCTGATGCATTTGGCAGCCTTGGCCTCAATCCTCTGTTTCCTGGGGTGGCCCAAGGCTGCCTGTCTGCATCCCCCCCATAATCTTTCTGGCATTACAGGCTTTGTTCATGTTAACACCTTATCACACACATCATTTGGCACTGTCTAGTATGTGCATAGACACAGAAACTCCCCAAAGAAATATAAATTGAAAGGAGCCTTACCTTGAAAAAGACCTTTTTCCCCCCTGGGGAGGGGAAGACTTTTTAATTCAGGATAGATTAATCACTGGCAAATGAAAGTGATTAATCTGTCAGCAATTAGTCTAGTCTGCTCAAATCAGGAACTTCTTCATCCCTGATCACTGGCAAGAAAAGGACGAGCAACTTCTAAAGCCTAATCACTGACCTCTCAAAATCAGAATTAATATATTGCACTATAAATGCTAGCACCACAGAAACAGAGAAGGAAGTCATTCACTGAGGTTCTGAATGAATAAAAAGAAATGCCTGCCAAACAATCTCCCACAGAGATAAGAGGCAATGTTGTGTGATAGGTCCTGGCAAAAGATGCTATTAATCAGCTATTTTAATGATTTACTGCCTCTTGTGATAAAGTCCTTACTGAGTGTATGAGCAGCAAAGCAAAGAGAAAAAGAGAGAACAACTATGGCTCAAAACACACTGCATAAATAATCCAGTTTGAGACTGCTTTAATTGCCCTGGATCAATGCTAGGGAATTCTGGGAACTGTAGTTTCATGAGACATTTAGCCTTCTCTGTCAAAGAGCTTTGGTGCCACAATAAACTACAGTTCCTAGGATCCCCTAGAACTGATCCAGGGCAGTTAAAGCAGTCTCAAATTCGATTATTTCTTAAGTGTTTTTCGGACCTTTGTATGACTCACTTCCCACTACCATGTTAAGTAAGTATAGCTCTATATGTTTAGCCAAAAAATTGGAAATCATAAGAAAAGTAAAGCCTTGGGAAAGAAAACATTATCATGCATGCTTTATGGAAGAAACTTTGAAGGGCTCTTTAGAAGGTTCAAAATGTTTTTGTTTAAGGCTTACCTGACTTGGTTGTTTAATTTTACATATGCATATTACCAGTTTTGCAAGAACATCTAATGAAAAGTGTTGAATTATTATTCTTTTTAGAAATGTAGGAACCTATCATTATTCTTTCCATGTTACTTCTGCCTTTAGTATCAAAGCTTTCATGAATGATGTAATGCTAAGTTACTGCTTAGTTAACTAAGGTACACCTGTATGTGAATGCAGTCATGCTGTCAGTGCAGGCACTGGAAAAGGCCCTGGCCCCATAGACTAGATTTTGAGATAGAGCAGAAAGCTTTGGTGCAAAGAAATAAATGGATAAATCCCATTGCATATGTAGAACGCCAGTCATACTTCTCTGGAGTACTACATTGTGCAACATGTAGTACTTTTTATGAAAGTATGATTTGTTGTTTCATTCTCATTTGCCTTCTCACTTATCATTACATCTTCATCTTAGGCAATGCTCTCTGTTGTTAGCATAGTATTAAAAGCTTTTCAGTGATAAACAACCTCCTCCCTGGTAAAGTTAATAAGAAAAGCTATCATAAACTCCACTGTGCTGAAACTGGATTACAAAAGTCTTTTCCATAATTATTTCCTTCACAAATTGGAATGGGCACGTTTTCCTATTCCAAGGGGTCAGAAGGAGTGATATAATGTAATGGGTGTGTTTTAATTGTAATGCTTATTAGTATTAATTTATTTAATTAATACCCTCGCCTTTTTTTCTGACATGAGACGCAAGATGGTTTAAAATAAGGTTAAAACAAAATAGAATAAAAACGCTCTGATGATTCAAAAGTTAAAAACCAATTCAGTTAGCTATACTGTTAAACACTTAGAATTTAAAACAGTATAAAATCATTTTAAAAATATGATTAAACAAAGATAAAAATGCAACACACAGACCCTATTAGACAATCTCCTCAGCTAATTAATAATGAAATACCTGTTAAAATAATTAAAAGAGCTTTTATTGGCCAGTGAAAGGAGGAAAGAGAGGAATCTAACCTAGATTCCAGTGATGGGGAATTCCACACCATTCATGACCACATATTCCAAAATATACAGTCTTTAAATAACAGAACATTTGTAATCATACTTGATACTTTTTAAGAAAGATTGTTTGTATGTGGTTTAATATTTGCTAGAGGAGGAAGAGGAGGAGAAACCATTGATAGAGTGATAATGGATTTTATCACATAAAAAAATAAACCGTCTTATCCCTGCTGTTTTCATTTCTATTATGGGATGCAGCTGGTTATTATTGCATGCAAAATACTGCCGATGGCACCGCCTGGCTGTATCCCACCTAAAACCCAGCTGAAATCCATGCTTAGCTGGCCAATTTGCAAAGTCCGAACTTTACAAATCAGCCAGCTGAATATGGATTTTAGTCAGATTTTAGGTGGGATGCAGCTGAGCAGTGGCAGCATTTTGCATGCGGTAATACCCAGCTGCATCCTGTAATAGAATTGAAAATGGCAGGGATAAATGGTTTATTTTTTAATGTGATAAGCTCCTTATACATTGCAAGGATCAGGACTGTTGGGGGAACAGGGCCATTACACAATGTTGGGTCACAAGTTCTCCTTATTTTCTTGGTGGCTTCTTACTTTGACTTTGGAAGAGTTGGATTGCATGTTGAGGCATAGTAAGGTTTGTCTTGATCTATAGGAGCAAAGAATGTCTCAGGGCCAGCCTGCTATCAGGTAAGAAAAATATTCCAAATTTACTCAACTTACCCAGTGATATTCTCTTTCTGCTGCAAACAGTCTTAGCAGATCGTGTAGCCACCATCAAATCTACTGGTTCAGCCCTACAAACCTATGTAAAAAAAAAAATCACTGATATCTTGGAATAATGGGAAGACATGTAATGAAAACAGGAGACAATGCACATGCCACTCCAGCAGAACTGGTAAAGACATTAAAGATGATGAAATACTCCTATCACATGGAATGCATCTAGAGCAGAGCAGGGAAAGTGCAGCCTACAGTCTAAATGCAGCCCCTGCACCCCATTTGTGAACCCCAAAGACTCCAGCAGGGCTCCACAACCCCCACATGTTCTCAAACATGTCAGAGGAGAATAAGAATTCAGCTGGAATAACCCACAGATCACACTTTCTCCTGATTATTTCAAGGAAGTAATGCAAACCATTGGTGAAGAAACTATGGATGATAGATAAAACACTACAAGCAATAAAGGAAAGAAGAGAAACAAAACAAAAAGGAGATAGGAATAAACTAAGAACCATGAATGCAACAGTACAACAGTTGGTGCGCAAAGATAAGGAAAATTAATGTGATGACAAATATAGAGAAATAGAAGACAACAACAAAAATGGAAGAATGAGCGATCTATTCCACACAATTTGAAAAATCAAGGAAAAGTTCAGACCCAAGACTGGGATGTTTTACAACAATAAAAATAATATAATTCAAAACCAGGAGGGAACAAAAAGACAATGAATGCAATATACAGAAGAGTTGTATAAAAGAGATGACAACATGAAGGACACATGGAATGAAGAGCCATATGAAGATGAACCCCAAAAACTGAGGTTGAAGCTGCAATAAGGGAAATGGCAAAAAACAAGACCCCAGGAACAGATGGGACCACATTGCAATCATTTGATGGCTAATGGAGTGCACCAGGGAATTCCAAAAGAAAATCAGCATGTGCTTTATAGACTCTAGCAAAGCCTTTGACTGCACAGATCATAAAAGGCTATGGAATGCCCTTAAAGACATGAGAGTGCCAACACATCTTATAGCCCTGATGAAGAATCTGTACTCAGGACAAGAGGCTACTATCAGAACAGAACACGGAGAAACAGAATGGTTCTAAATTGGCAAAGGAGTCAGACAATGCTGCATCCTATCACTCTACCTATGCAGAACATATTGTAAGGAAAGTGGGCTTCAACATGGAAGAGGGAGGAGTGAAATTAGGAAGAAGAAATATGAACAATCTGAGATATGCTGACAACACCATAATACTAGCAGAAAACCTCACAGACCTAGAACACCTACTATGGAACATCAAAGAAGTGCAAAGGCAGGCTTACTGTTGAACATAAAGAAAACAAAAATAATGACCACAGAGAACTTACAGTACACACATTCAAATGAGATAATGAAGAAATAGTAAAAGAGTTCTCATATCTGGGATCAAACATTGATCAGAACAGGGACTGCAGCCAAGAAATCAGAAGAAGATTAAGAATGGGGAGGGTGGCTATGAAAGAATTAGAAAAGATCCTAAAATGCAAAGACATACAACTCAACACAAAAGTCAGAATCATACAAGCCATTGTATTCCCTATTACCATGCATGGATGTGACAGTCAAGAAGATAGGAGAAAAATCAACTCATTTGAGATGTGATGCTGGAGAAGAGTGCTGAGGATTCCATGGACAGCCAAAAGAACAAATAAATGGGTACTAAAGCAGATCAAGCCTGAAATATCCCTAGAAACCAAGATGACAAGACACTGTCATATTTTGGATACATCATGAGAAGGCATGAATCGCCAGAAAATACAGTAACGTTAGGAAAGGTGGAGGGCAGTAGAAAGAGAGGAAGGCTAGAGATAGATGGATGGACTTTATTAAAGAGACCATGAATATGAGTTTGTAGGAGCTGGGCAGAGCAGTAGAGGAGATGTCTCATCCGCAGGGTTGCCATGGGTCAAGATTGATGTGAAGGCAGTTAACAACAAACAATGCAGACCAAGCAAGCCTTTTCTGGTGCAAGATGGATGACTCAAAAAAGTGAATTTGGCTTTCACTTAAAATTCCCTGCTACATAATGTCTGCCTTAAGGTGGTGAAAGAACCCCACTGACTCAATCTGGGAAATTAGGAAATGCATATAACTAGTTTCCCTCAAAAGCATTCCAAGGAATTTCTAGTCCAATAAGTTGGGGGCAGCAACATGTCCTCTTTCTTTTGCTTTCCCAAATATCAGCTGATAAGATTGATAATATGGGCAGATATTACAACTCTGATGAAAATATGATCTGATGAGGACATGATTGAGCATCACAAACAGGAGTGTAGTTATGGGGGAGTTATGAGGGAGGCATTGCTTCCCAAAATGAAATTTTCCTCCTTTCTCCAGAATTCTAGCATTGCAGAGAGTGAGAGATTTAAAATAATTCACATCTAGAACTCTTCTGTTTTCTGTATTTGCATTCCCTTGATAACCTTACCTACTCCCCTTTAATTTGGATGCCTAAACTGTGTTTCTAAATGTTCAACAGCAGTTTAAAGTTACTGCAATGCTGCAAGTTTGGGGATTGAAGAAAAAAATTATAGCGGTGGTGTGGCAAAATTCTTAGTTGGAGCAAAATGAGAAAAATGCCTCTCGTAGCCCTTCCCCTGAAAGCAGGCAAATGATAGGGAATCAAGGGGACAACAGTCCCTGGAAACCCCCCCCCATTCCAGAACCAAAGCACTTGATGATATGGGTTAGGCATAAATCCACTAGGAGAATCAACCTTTACATGAAGGATCCTTCCTCCTGCTGAATCATCTATGGTTGAGTTCTGGTTGTGCTTAGGATGCTAAAGCCATAAAAGCTTCTGTCCTGACCAAGGAAAATTGATGAGAACAATGTATTGTTTTGAGTTTTAAGATTATCAAATAAGCCTTGCAATTTGTGTCTTGCTCTCAGCTGAACTAAGACTATTATTATTGTTTTGGCATGCTTTGACTTGGGATTGCCTGACTTTGTATATATTATATACTGCTATAGTTTGGATTAAAATCTAATAGAATGTGGGTGTTGGACTTTGGCGTGACTGCTAATTATGCTGGATTAGTCCCATCTAGGATTTTTATTGCTTTGTTGCTACCCTGGGGTGAACTAAGGTTGAAGCTACAGTCAGACAAACTTAAAGCAGGACAGATGAGCTCAGTTGGAAAGACGATCATATGAATTTGGTATGACTGACATGAATATTTTATTATTTCCCACTTTTTGTTTTGTTTTTAAATTTCAAATTATAATTTTGTTCAATTTTACTTAATTTTGTGTAACTGATTGTTTTGTATTGTGTGCAATTCTCTGTAACCTTCTGATCTGTTGTAACATTAATGTACACAGTGGCAATAAACTACTTTTGGGGGCTTTACAATAAATAACTCAACTAATAGCTGCATTTAATAATATAGTTAAGTAATTTTCCAAGGTCTCAAAGAGCCTGAAACAAAGATCCTATTTTCAAAATGAATAGGCAACCTTGATCGTTGGCTATTGTTCTCTTTCAAGAGAATGTGCAACATGGAATACTCATATTAGACTTTGATTGCTTATGACCTAAAAAGTGGGGGAAAAGAAGGAAAGAAATACTTCTTCATCCAGAAATACTTTTTCATCCAAGACAAAGTTAAACTAATAAATTTTCTAGCTCAAAATGTAATAATGGCCACCAGCTTGGTTGGCTTTTAAAGGAGATAAATTCATGGAGGATAATTGTATCAATGGCTACTAATTCAGTGGCAATATAATGCTTCCAGTGTTGGAGATAATATGCCTTGAATGGCACCTACTGGAGAATATGCATTGGAGAGTGCTATTATGTTCATATGCTACAGTCAGCCCTCGGTATCTGTGGACTTGCCATGTGCTGATTCAAGCATTCACAGATGGCAAGCCCGCATTGTCCCCAGTGATGGTGCATGCATGTGACCACACCACCCTTGGGGACACCCCCTGTTGTCCCATGGCGATGCATTCATGCAGCCATGTCACCATTAAGTTTTGTTGTCCCCAATGGCAGCATGGTTGCATGCATGCATCACCATGGGACAACAGGTGCTGTCCCCAATGACGGTGTGACCATGTGCATACACCACCATTGGGGAACAATGTGAGCTTGAGCATCCATTGATTTTCATATCCTTGGGAGGGTCTGGAACAGATCCACCACAGATACAAAGAGGTGGTTGTAGTTTGAGGCCTTCCTAGAGAGGAATCTTATCAACCACTATAGGAATTGAAAGCTGAAAAGATATGCCTTTGATCTGACCCAATATGACTCTTCTTATGTTCTTATTGAGACACAGAAAGAAATTTGGGAGATGTAATTTAAATGAAGATGATGCATACTCATATGTTCTAGAAAAAATGATGGCTGGTTAGCTGAAGCACCATGCTTGTCTGTTTTATCTTTGTTTGCACATTTGTTATATAACAGATATACAATGGTGTCAAAAGCAGCAGTACTATGCTCACAAAAAGCAGTAGGCCTTATTATTTAAAAATGGTCTTTTTTTTGAGTAAACATGGTAATTGTTTGTAATATATATTACTAGGGAAAATAAGAGGTGATGTTGCTTCACTAGCAGTTCTTCAATTGCTAAATCCAGAGATGATGTAATGAGCTTTAAAAAAAATGGTTGTGTAAAAACAAATGCAATGATTTAGAGAACAACTTGTACAACTGTTATGCAAACAGAATCAACATACTGGATTAGGGGCTTGCACAAATAGCCCAATTATTCATAGTCCAGATTGGCAGAAGCATGTCACTGTTTGCTCTTCACTAGAGAGAAATAGTAATATTTGATTAATTGGTAGGTACTCAATCATCTCTTACTATTTACCACTAAAGTATTGTTTTTTAAACTGTACTGTAAAAGTACTGTTGTTTAAAGTTTGTTGTCTAAACTATGGATAGCTAGTTTTGTTGTTTTACATCTATGAGGCTATGCAGACGGGGGAAAAGGGCTGAACTGAGGGTGACTGACATGCGTTGTCTTTAGACAACGCACAGCCAAAAAGCACCCCCTACCTGCCTCTCCCTCTGAAAGGGCGTTCCAAAAACGAGCCCCATTTTCCGCTTCTTCCAAAAACATGTGCACCTTCATGCTTTTTGGAAGGGACATCTGTGTGCAGCGACGGAGGGGTGGCAGGAAAAAGGGCAAGCCTGCCCTTGTGCAGGCACCAGTACAGGTGTGCCGTATTGTGAGTCGCCCATTAAGAGCATGCGCCCTGTGAAAAAACGATCAATTTAAGGTGTTTCAATGGCCCAGGTGTGGCTACATTGCCACAAGTGTGCATGCATAAGAATCCTAGCCCTAACCCTAATTTTCACAGTGCACATGTGCCAAAGCAGGAACATGAAACTGTTGCTACTGGATGTTACATTGTGTGAAAGTGATAAAGGGAAAGTTTCACTTTTAAGCTGGACCCCCACACACATTCCAGCACCATTTTTGCAGTGGACCTTTGTAGCTGCTGACCTCCACAGCTGTCCACTTCGGGGCTCATCTTGTCCACAGCGAGAACAATGGCAGAGTCATCCACAAGTGGAGAACCAAAAAGAGGGAGAGGGACATCGTGGTCCCATGTGGAGACAGCTGACCTCATAGCTCTGTGGTCGCAGCCACATGTTCTGGACAAATTGAGAAATTCTTTCTTGAATGCCGATACATTTAAGGAGTTGGCAGAAGCCATGAGGGTGAAGGGCCACCAACGCACATGGGAGGAGTGTCATTGGAAGGCCAAAAACCTCAGGGTCCCTCCTCCATCCCTGTTGCTACCTCTGCCACATGCCTGCTTTTGGGGACTAAAGGGACATCATTAACACCCATCGGCCTGGGAAACGAGAGAGGGGAGGAATAGGGAAGGGTGAGGGGATGGTAGGGATGGGCATAAGGGATCATGGCAGGGGACTGACACTTACCCAAAGGATGACAATCCTGACATCCCAGGTGGCCTGCCCTCACCCACAGGTCACACAGCCGGTCATAGAAAGACGGACATTTCCTGAGGGGGGGTACTCCCCATAATCCTCAAGGGCTTCAAAAAAGACCCCCTTCAGTGCCTTGAACTTTGTTTGGCACTGTTGGGGGGGGGTGTCCTCCTGAAGCCCTGCCGGTGAAGGGACTGGGAAGCCTGGGAAAAGTACCCCCGGTTCGGCCTTTTGCTGCTGGTCATTACCCTCTTTGCAGCTACCTCAGGGGTGAGGGCATGAAGGAGAATGCCCACCTCCACATCGGTCCAGTAGGCGATCTGGATGGGCACTCTCCTGACTGCCATTGTCATCCTGGGGACTTGCAGAGGTCTGTAGGGGCATTTATGGGCAATTGTTGCTGGAGCAGATGGCCTTAGCTGGCTCCTGGCCAATGGGAACCCTCAGAAGAGCAGTTTGTGGTAGCCCTCTGGGATACAAATTGTTACAATCGAATGGGCCATTAGGTAAGCTGACTGTTGGGAATTCTAATACATTGTCAGGGATTTCAGTTGGTAGTTTTTGCACTGTATCTTTCTCTTCTCAGGAAATGTGGCGCCAGGTGACACCCCCCCCCCCGCCCCATGCCTTTTTGTATGTGTGTTTCTGTGTGTCTTTGTGTGACTCCCTTAGGCTCATGTCCAAGGATAACTGCATAAGATCATGAATGCTACCCATACACAGAGTGTGCATCATAGGATATGTTTATTGAGGTGCTCATTATCATGGCATAGTACAGTGGTGCCCTACATAAATGCTAAGTCTACACATAGTGTGCATCATAGGATATGTCTATTGAGGTGCTCATTATCATGGCATAGTAATAATAATAATAATAATAATAATAATAATTTTTATTTAATACCC
>CM034706.1:51561797-51579261 GCA_020142125.1 Phrynosoma platyrhinos | reverse complement strand
AGGCCACATGCTAGATGGATGGACTTTATTAAAGAAACCATGAATATGGGTTTTCAGGAGCTGGGCAGAAAAGTAGAAGTTGGGGGGGGCTGGAGATGTTTCATCCATAAGGTCGCCATGGGTCAAGATCAACGTGAAAACCATAATACTTCAGTATAGAAATGGTTACACAATTACTTTAAACAATTGTGTATAACCTTGTTGGAAATGGTCTCTGGAGATGGGACACAAATGTAATAGCGTTGATGTAATTCAGAAGATTATATTTGTTTTAGAGACCTCATGGTTCTTATGTTATTCTGATGACTAAACAAAACAATGCCAACAGAGAAAATCTATAAATGTGTAGTATTTTATAATAATACTATGTATTTTATTTATAGCCCATCTTTTTATTAATATGGTACCCAGGATAGCTCACAAGGTAGCCAGGTTGATACAAGTTGGGGCTCTTGTAACTTCCAGTCCAAACAAACTGATAAGAAGGACAAGGTACCATAACATTCCATGGGAAAGGTTCTTGCCTGGATTTCCTTTTCAAATTTGAACTTTCAGCTGTAGTCATCCCTCCAAATGTGGCTCATGCCTTTCAAGTAGAGAGCAGTGGGAGGGAGCACAGAATTACCAGCAGCTAGAACAGAACTTGGTGTTGTCTGGTTTTGTCTGGTCTTTCAGATAGTCTGGACCTGAGATATATGGGGCTTTATGGGTCATAATAAACACACTGAATTGTGAGCAGAAGTGGACTGGTAGACAATGAAATTGCTGCTGCAATAGGAATTATATGTTCCATTTAACCAGTCCCAGTCAGCAGTTTGCCCATAATATTTTGGACCTGCTGAAGTTTCTGAATAGTTTCCATAGGCAAGATGTACCTAAGACATGTGCCACTACCTAAGACATGTGCCAATAGTTTCCATAGACAAGATGTACCTAAGACATGTGCCACTATGGCCTGAATAGGTATCTTCAGGAACATGCTTAGGTAGTACATTTCATTTTATTTTGGCAGATACACTCCGTGCCAGTGCAGAAACCTGAAATCCAGACTGAGGCCTGAATTTAGGAGTATACCTAAGCTGTGACACTGCATCGTCAGGTAGAATATAATTCTTTTTTTATATATAAACTTTATTGACAAAATTAAAAAAAAACAGTAAAACAAACAAACAAACAACATCTAAAAAGAAAAATGGAAAAAAAAATCACTTCCGATTGGTTATGGCTCCTCGTTAGGACGCACATCATTAGTGCTCCGATGTCCGCCCTATGCTGCGGCGATCCTCAGACCTTTTGATGTTTAATCTGAATATAATTCAATTCAGCACAGACTGAATCCCTGTTCTCTGCTTTTTAATTGATCAGGAGCAGCTTGCTCTTCTCTGTAATAAGCTTCAATTTGTTTGTCTTTGTCAGTTAATGATGCCAGATACCAGTTTAGCACAGAAACAACATTTTTGGAGTTAGACAGACAAGAGAAATAGAGCTAGGTATTATCAATGTACTGGTGACACCAAACTCTCAAAACTTTGGACAACCTTAACAGTGGTATCATGCATATGTTAAATAGTGTGGGGAACAAAACTCAAATCTGAAGGAGCCCAGATTTATGCAGCTGTAGAACTAAACAGAAATCCCCTAGCACCACTTCCTGAGCTTGCTCTCCCACAAGAAGGTTTGGAACCACTATAAAATAGTAATCACATATCCTATTGCAGAAGGAGACCATGACCAGTAGAGTGGAAAGCTGCTGAGAGATCCAGCTAATGTTGTATGGCTTATTTTTTTGATCAAGATGAAGGAAAACATGAAGGACAACATAGAGAAAGTTTACAAACAAATACTAACTTAGTTTTTAGTGGGTTTTTCAGGCTGTGTGGCCATGTTCTAGAAGAGTTTCATACTAACTTAGTTTTTTGTGGGTATTTCAGGCTGTGTGGCCATGTTCTAGAAGAGTTTCTTTCTGACATTTCGCCATCATCTGTGGCTGGCATCTTCAGAGAAAGAAAGAGAAAGAGAAAGAGAAAGATCTCTGAAGATGCCAGCCACACAGCCTGAAATACCCACAAAAAACTATGGATGCCGGTCATGAAAGCCTACAACTTCACATACTAACTTACTTATCTTAAGGATGGGAAGTAAGCTATTTCAAGCCAGTTCAAATTCAACATTGGATATTATCCCCACCATCCCCATTAAATTGAAAGCACTTCTCAAGCATAACTAGCATATCTTCCTCTGATGTCAAATGTGCACGCTCTCAATGTGGGACTGACAGCAGAGTGATCTATTATTATTCTGTGAACACACCCGGCATTAATAAGCAATCAGCACTGTTGCAATTCTAAGAAGAAAATTCCCATATGTAGTCATCATTGCAACAGTTAGCTATTAAAACAGGGAGGTATCGTGCATAATGTCTTAATTCTTTTGTGAATATTCAGATAATTGTTTCCATGTGGAAGTCTATTCATTCCAGATCAATAATATAAAACAACAATATGAAAATATGCAATATTTCTTATGCCTCTTCTCATATGTTCTTATTTTTTAAAGGAACACTCAAAATGTCACAGTTGTTTGTCCACATATTTAGTTCATATTATTTGAATACCCTTTAAATATTAATGCTTAGTATTTAGATACCACAAATGCTTCAAGCAATTTTCAGTCTAGTCAGCTTGTGGTCCAGCTTAGGGTATTAGCATGTATGGATCAACACTGCATATATTAATACAAAAGTCCTTGGTACTGCACATATAACAAATGGAAACTTCTCATAGAGAGTTTTGAATCCAGGGAAACTGACTTTTGGTAAGCAGGTATATTGCTTTCACACATCAATACTAACTAATTATGGTAAAGATTTGAAAGACTTGTATCACCTCAACCAGCTCTTTGAAAATTTAGAGTAAGGAGGATGATTTGCATCTTTCTGGATCCTATACTATACGATGCCCATGGCTATATAAATATGCTTTATATCTGAGGCTTTAATATCGCTCTGTAATACATCTGAAGAAATGGGCTTGTATCCATGAAAGCTCATGCTAAAATATTTAGTCTTAAAATGTAGGTTTAAAGCTGCTGCCACATTCCATTTCCCCCTCCCCTTCCCTTCCTACTTTTAATGTTACAGTCCATGTTGTCAGTCTTCTACCAAATATTTACTATTATGTGCTAATTCCAGCCATCTGCCTGGTATGGTTGCCTCATTCTGTCTACTAGCACCATCAGCCCTGTCTTTCCATGTTGAAGATTTATAGCAACCCTACACCCCTACTTCCATCTCCTGGTGTATACAGGAAAATCACAACCCAAGCAGCTTCTCCATGGAAGGCAGCAATATCATATAAAGACCAAGGTGAGACATGCTGTTCTGACAAACACAGTCACAGAATTTATCAAAGTACTTGGAGAAGCATTGACAGGGGTAGTGTGACCCTGTTGGTGCTACTGGACCTCTCAGCAGCTTTTGATATGATAAATCATACCATCCTTTTGGATCCCCTGGGAGGGTTAGGAATTGGAGGCACTGCATTGTAGTGGTTCCGCTCCTTCCTCTCAGGCAGATCTCAGAGGGTGAGACTCAGGGAAAGTTGCTCTACATGAAAAGAGCATAATTATGGCATCCCTCAAGGTGCCATCCTGTCCCCGATGGTGTTTAATATATATATGAAGCCGCTGGGAGAGATCATTCGGAGACATGGGGCACAGTATTATCTGATGACACCCAGATATATTTCTCCATGTCTTGGTCATCGGCTTTGACTTCTCATGGTATCTCTCCTCTCACTGACTGTCTTAAGGCAGTAATGGAGTGGATGAGGAAAAACAGATTGAGACTAAATCCAGAAAAAACGGAGGTACTTACAGTAACAGCCCCAAAATCAGGTATTGGGATACAACCTCCAGTCCTAGATGGGGTCACACTCTCCTCTAAGGACTGTGTTCACAGTCTGGGGGTGCTCCTGGACCCGTTGCTCCAGATGACTGATCAGGTAATGCGACGGTCAGGAGTGCCTGTTATCAGCTTCAGCTGATACGCCAACTACGCCCTTTTCTGGAAGTAAGGGACTTGGAAACTGTGGTGAATGCACTGGTAACCTCCTGTCTTGATTTCTGTAATGTGCTCTACATGGGGCTACCCTTGTGCTTGGTCCAGAAACTTCAATTAGTACAGAATATGGCAGCCAGATTGGTCTCAGGAACATCTAGGAGAGACCACATAACACCTTTCTTGAAGTATCTTCACTGGCTGCCTATTAGTTTCCAGGCTCAGTACAAGGTGTTGGTTATTACCTTTAAATCCCTAAATGGCTTGGGTCCATCCTATCTTCGGGACCGCCTCCTGCCATACAATCTACCCTGTGCACTCAGGTACTCTGGGAGGAATCTGCTACAGCCTATAAAAACTAGGCTGTCTGCTACTCCCAGAGGGTCTTCTCAACTACCGCTCCCAGACTATGGAACGGCCTGTCGGATGAGATCTGTCAAATTACTACTCTGAGGAGCTTCAAGATGGATCTCTTCCGGTAGACCTTTCCTGACTAGATTTCCTGGCCCAAGAGTTAGTCTTCCTCTCCTTTGCTACTCTAATGTATGCATTTTAAATGTGTTTTTAAATTTGTGGTACTTTTAAATACTTTTTTAGGGGTGAGTGGGTTTTGGGGTTGTTTGGGATGGGATAGGGATTGTATCTTGTAAATTTTAATGTTGTAAGCTGCCCCGATTACTCTGCAGAGGGGCGGGGTAAAAAAAAAAGAAGAAGAAGAAGAAGAAGAAGGACCTTCCACCCAATTTTAACATAAAACTAGAGGGGGGAGGAGCCCAGCACTTTTTACTGCATCTAAAGATGTGGCTTTATATCCATGAAAATTCATAGTAAAATAAAAACTAGTTAGTCTTAAACATACCGTTACACTCTTTTCCTCCTTCCTCCTTTTTCTGCTGCAAGAGACAAGCATGTCTATTCTTTTGAAAGTTGGGAAAATCAATTCTCCTTCTCTTTTAATGAATTTATCCCTCATTTCCTCTCCTCTTCTTTTGGTTCTACACCACACATTTATCTCCACCCCACCCCCGCAAGTTTCTGTTAACATTAATAGAATTTAATAGCAATGGGCAAAGTCAAAGGAAGTTAACAACTGCTATGCAATGAGGCCTTTAAAACTGTGTGGGCTGTGAGAGATTTGGGAATTTGGAGTACATAGATCTAGTAACTGATTCAACCAAGAAGTGTCTGCATTGTCTGGAAATCTGTGAAACCAGTCAGGTGACATGAAACTCCAACTTCTATTTGAATATTCAAATTCAACAACACAAGTAGAAATAAAAAGGACAGTGCACTCTTAATGTTGGCCTATACTTTTTAGGTAGCTGTCCCAGTATTATATTTTGTTGTTGTTAGCTGCCCTCAAATCTGTTCTGATTCATGTCAACCCTGTGGATGAGACATCTCCAAGAATCCCTGTCTTCCACTACTTTGCCCAGATCCTGCAAGACTTTCCCCATAACCCCCCTGATTGAGTCTACCCATCTGGCTTGTGGTCTTCCTCTCTTTCTTCTACCCTCTACCTTTCCTAACATTATTGTTTTTTCTAGTAATCTGTGCCTTCTCATTATGTGACCAAAGTACAATAGTATCAACTTGATCATCTTAGCTTCCAAAGAGAGCTCTGGTCTGATCTGTTCAAGAACCCATTTGTTTGTCTTCTTGGCTGTCCATGGTATCCTAAGTACTCTACTCCAGCACCACATCTCAAATGAGTTTATTTTCTTTCTATCTGCTTCTTTCACTGTCCAGCTCTCGCATCCATACATGGTAATTGGGAATACAATGGCCTGGATGATTCTGACTTTAGTGCTCAGTTGTATGTCTTTGCTCTTCACTTTCTTTTCCAGTTCTTTCATAGCTGTCTTTCCCATTTCTAGTCTTCTTCTTATTTCTTGACTGCAATCTCCATTCTGGTCAATTTTTGATCCTAGATATGGAAATTCTTTAACTATTTCAATTTCCTTGTTGTCTAGATTGAATTTGTGTATTTCTTCTGTGATCATTATTTTTGTTTTCTTTATGTTAGACCTGCTTTTGCACTTTCATTTTGACCTTCCTTATTAACTGTTCCAATTCCTGAATGTCTTTTGCTGATAAAATGGTATCATCCACATATATTAGGTTGTTAATGTTGCTTCCTCCTATCTTAACTCCTCCTTTTTCTGATTCTAATTCTGCTTTTCTTATGATGCTTTCAGCATATAAGTTAAACAAGTAGGGTGATAGGATGCATCCTTGTCTGACATCTTTGCCTATAGGGAACTACTGTGTTTCCTCTAATTCTGTTCTGACTGTGGCCTCTTGTCCTTGGTTCAGAATCTTCATCAGGACTATCAGATGTTGTGGCACCCCCACATCTTCAAGTGCATTCCATAGCTTTTCATGATCTATACAATCAAATGCTTTGCTGTAGTCTATGAAACACATGCTGATTCTTTTTTGGTATTCTTTGGCCTCATTCCCATCTACAAATGAATTGGTTTGCAATCCGAATCGATGGATCAGTTCGACAGTGGAGCATGGTTCACACTACATTTGCCCAAATCACATTTTCTTGCTGTAAAATAACCCACTTGTGGTTCACATTGACAAATGAATCGATTCAAAATGGACCCACTTCAGCCAGCCAAAGGGCAAATTTAAATTGATTTTGATCCTCATCTGGTTCACACTTGCACAGAATTGATTTATAGAAAAAGGCATGGGGAAAAAATCAGTGTTAAAAAATGCATGTTAAATAGGTCTAGGGCACAGGCCCCCTCTCCAAACTCCTTCAGAGATTCAGTTCAAGTGCGAACCAAGGTCATTTAAACTGCTTCAAACCAGTTTGCAAACCAGTTTAAAACCTAGTGAGAATGAGGCCTTTGGTGTGCCACATTAGCCATCATATGTTTGCAATGTTGTCCCTACTGCCCCTTCCTTTTCTGAATCCTGCTTGCACCTCTGGAATTTCTCTCTCCATGTATGGTCAGAGTCTATGCTGTAGAATTTTGAGCATTATTTTGCTTACATGTGAGATTAGTGTTACTGTCCCATAGCTGCTGCAGTCTTTTGTATCTCCTTTCTTGTGGATTGATATATATATATATTGAGCGTTTTCAGTCTGATGGCCACTGCTTTGTTTTCCATATTTGTTGGCATATTTCAGTCAGCACTAAAGTTGCATCTGTTTGTAGGCACTGTAGCAGTTCAATTGGGATATCATCTGTTCCCTGGGATTTATTTTTCCCGTTTCCTTTATTGCAGATTCCACTTCACTTCTTAGAATTTGGGATTCATCTTCATATGGCTCCTCATTCCAATTCCTCATTCATTCCCTCATCTCTTTTCTATAAATCTTCTGTGTCTTGTCTCCAGCATCTTTTTATTTCTTCTTGTTCCTGTATTATTCTCCGTAGAGCATCCCTGTCCTTGGTTTGAACTTGGCTTTAATTTCTCAGATTTTTTGATAGTGGTCTCTTTTTTGTTGTTGTCTTTTATTTCTCTGCATTGGTCATTGTAGTAGACTTTTCCTTATACTTGCATGTCAAACATTGCACAGTTGTGTTTATACCTCTGGCATTGTTCCTATCTCCCTTTGCTTTTGCTTTTCTTCTTTCTTTTATTGCATGAAGTGTTTCATCTGTCATCAATTGTTTCTTATCTTTCTCTTTGGCCACATTAGTGTTTTCTTGCATTCATTCTTAATTATGTCTTTGACTTCTGTCCACAGTTCTTTAGGTTCCCGGTCAATTATACTCAATAGTTCAAATCTGTTTCTTACACTGTCCTTGAATGCATCTGAAATGTTATTCAGGTCATATTTTGGTATAATGATGTTAATAGATACTTGTGGGTCCATGCTGACCTATGTAAGGTGATTGTTGATGAAATAAGAAATATTAGGAATTTCTGTTACTGGTACAGAATTTTGGAGCACTTAATCATCAGCATCTATTTTCTACTGAAGTCATATTTGGTGAACAATCTATTATGGTATATCCTTATTTTAAATGCAAGATAATAATGAGCTCAATGCAATTTCTGTTTAATCCTTTCCTCATTATATAAAATCCTAAAGTGAAGGAAATTATAAAGAAAGAAGGAAAGATTTTTCAGGCATAATGCTAAATGGGCCTAGCTAGATTGACACTATGTTTATTTGAATAAAATGAACTATTGTGTGTAGAAGCTGAAAAGAGGGTTGGAAGATAATAGATACTTGCAGTTCCATGCTGATCTATGTAAGGTGATTGTTGATGAAATAAGGAAATAGGAATTTTGCATTACAAATTGATAAGCACTGTTTTTAAGACACATTTATACATGTTATATTGTTAATTATATAATCAGCCAACCACATACAGCTATTATTATCAGCAACAAATATATTTATATAACGCATTGGTAAGCTGGCATTATTATTTTTTCCTAAATGTGAAAAGCATTTTTTTCATAAGAATGAAATTCTTATGAATTTCATTAAAATATCCATGTTTGCTAGCAAACCTCTTCTATACCAATCCACCTCCTCAAGATGTCAGTTGCAGAAAACAAATCAGTATCAAAATGTTAAAATAAAAATCAATTAAAATTCTATGAAAACGGCAGGATTACAAGAAAGTACAGATAGATAGATGGACACTTGGCTTGTGGAGTCTGAGATCCACCAGCCAGAGTCAGATGTGAAAGACATATGTTTTGAATGAAAGAACTGTAGGAAACCCTTTTACATACAAAATCTGGTTTCTGGTTGCTTCAGCTTCCTACATTCTTTGTTTCACTGACATAATAGGTGACAGCAGTGGGATTTTTTGATGGCATTTTTAAACAGCTGGCAGTTAGAAATCCTTGTTGATCTAATTCAGATCCCCCTGATGTACTAGTAGATCCTGATCTAGCTTCTTCTTGCTCCTGTAGTAAGGCAGCAGAAATCAAGTATAGCCATTAAAATAATGCAGCAGACCATGTCATATAGAATATTCAAGGTGATCAATCATTCTTTGCATGGCTCTGATTATCAAATCTTTCCAACAGAGCTCTTCTTATGCTTCCTGGGCACCTTTGGTGTTTGTCTATTAAACTCTGCAGAGCAATCTTTGCCTGTTGAGAGAAGAAAAAGCACAATTCAAGCTTTCTTTAAGTAGACAGTCTCTTTCAACACAGCTGAAGTGCTATGATCCCACTTTAACTGACATGGTTCCATCTTTTTCAGTTTAGGGAGGGACATTTAGAATTCTAGAAGCAAGCATGGTGTAGTGGTTTGAGCATTGAACTATGACTCTGGAGATTAGGGTTCAAATCCCCTCTCAGCCATGGAAACTCACTAGGGACCTTATCCCACGGGGGTCTAAAGCGCTCACATCCCCATGCGATCGCGCTTCCATACCCCAGCTGATCAAACGACGTCGCAGGGAGGCCCCGCCCATCCCCGTAGCATCCCGGTCGCATCCCTGTGCGACCGCGCTTCCTGTCGCCGGCTGATCAAACGACGTCACAGGTAAGCCGCTCGCATCCCCGTCCCAATGCAGCATGATGCTGCATCATCCAGGCATCATCCCCGCTCTTTTGAATGCCTGGTCGAAACGGGAATTACATTTCCCGCGACCAGAATGATGCTGGGATGATGCTGCTTTCTGGCCAAGGAAGCGCGCTGGGACGGGGATCCGAGTGCTTCAGTCCCCGTGGGATAAGGTCCTAGGTGACCGTGGGCCAGCCCATGCTGTTAGACTCAGAGGAAGGCAAGGATCCATCTACTTAATTCTACCAAAATTACTAATAACCATAGCCACAGATTATTAAATCACTAGATTACATATTGCTGGGAGGAAAAAAATCTGTAAACAGTTTCTGGTCTATCAAAACATCTTCAATTGGCTTATCATTTAAACCCCATGTTAATTTGACCATTTGGGCTAACTCAGCCATCTAAACAATACATTCATTCGTCATTTTCCATGTTAATGATTTCATAGACATTTTGACAAAAAATGCTCTGAAATAATTTTCTAATTCATCTTTGTAATTTCATTTTAGAGCATTTCATTGTTGTCTGGTAAAAATATAGGAGATGATCACATTACAATATAATGTGGCTTATCTCTGATGGGATACAGCTATGTTTGGGATTAATACCTGGTATTATCACATTTAAATTGTCACCACTGCCACCAAGCAACTGCGACCCACATGCAGCCCAGGTCCCAGCCACAATTATCTGGCCACTTTTCCAAAATGGGAGTTTGCTGTTTTGGAAAAGCAGTTGGATGAGTGCAGCTGGGATCCAGGCTGTATGTGGGTTGCAGTCACTCGGTGACTGCGGCAGCAATTTGAATGTGATAATATCAGCTATTAATCTCCCATCAGGGATACAGTAGCATTATTTTGTAATGCAATAAACTTGATAGTCTGAACATGGTAATTTGCAAAGTTATACCAAGGAGCAGTGGAGTTTAAATTTTCAGATATGAATTTGCTTACCTTTTTGGCCAGCTCTTCAACAGTTATATCTGGGTCATATGGAATAGGCTCTCCTATGTATGTGCGCCATTTGACTGGCCATCCACCATATATAAAAACAACTGGCCATCGAATAGATTCATACAGCTTTTTCAATATTCCTGTGTGAGATTAAAGTCAAGTGATATATCAGCATGCACATGACAGCTTTCAAGTTCATGTTTACAGAAAGAAAATTGCAAAGTGAAAGAAGAGATTCTAAGTTTATATATGTTATAAAACAGGGCTGGGAAACATTCACCTCCAGATATTATTGGACTGCAGGTTGCCCCACATCTCACTATTGGGTACATTAGCTAAGTCTGTTGGGATGCATGGCCCATCAAACACTTGAATGTGTGGATGATTTCCACTTCTGCGAGCCCCCAGTTTTGTTCTACAGTGGCTATCTAGCTGGTTACAACAAACCCAGAAATAAGTGCAATTATACCTTCCCTCCTATATTCCCCAGAAACTCATATACAAAGACATACTGCCTCTTGAGAACAGATAGAACCATCCTGACTAGTAAATTCAAACAAAAATCCATCAGTGATATCTTTATTAGCCAACCAAAATAATAATAATAATAATAATAATTTTTATTTATATCCCGCCCCTCTGTCAAGCAATTGGGGCGGCTCCCAACAGTTTAAAACTTCATACAATATTAAAATACAGTCCAAAATCCCACAGCCCTCCCATCTCTTTTGCAACAAGTATATTGTGCTTTTTTTTTTTTTTTGGCCAATAAAGGTATCACTGACAGATTTTTGTTTGAATTTGCTAAATGGCCAACACAGCTACCCCTGAATGTATCCTGACTAGTAGGCATTGATGTTTCTAACCTGCATGAGTTTATCTAAAACAATTTTAACGCCATCCAACTTTGGAGTGTTCACGGCATATCTTTATATGTATATAATATGTATATAATGTTGCAACATTTCCTCATAGGGCCTTGCTGTACTTTGATCATTTTGGTTGACTTTTCCACACCGTTTCCAACCCTTCAGTATTGTGACCAGAATGTACACAGTATTCTAGATGTGATTGTACAATCATGGATTTGTAGAAGAGCAATATGATACTGGTGTTTTTAAAATTGATTTGTTTTCAACATATTTGCTTTTTTGTTTTTACAACAACCATAACACTGGATTGATGTTGATTTTCTTGTCCTAATATGCATCACTTCATTATATATATATATTTTATATATATATATATATATATATATATATATATATATATATATATATATATTGGCTGTGTGCCTTTAAGTCACTTCTGACTTATGGTGACCCTCAGGTGACCATGGGGTTTCTTGGCAAGATTTGTTCAGAGAGGATTTGCCCCTGCTTTCCATTGATGTTGAGACAGCATGACTTGCCAAGGTCATGCAGTGGATTTCCATGGCTGAATGGTGATTTCAGTCCTGGTCTCTCAGTGCCAGAGTTCAACACTAAAACTACTACACCACACTAATTTGCCAGTTCATTTCCCATTTCTCTAATCTGGAGAACTACTTTTGCATGTCCTCACAATCTATTTTTGTTTTCAATGCTCTAAATACTTTGTTGTCATCAGTAAATACAGCATTTTCCTTACTCTTTATTCCCCTAGACTCCAGCTCATTTATGAATAAAGTTATAAAGCATTAGTCTCTGCTCCCAATACATATCCCAGAAAGACCCCACTGCTCATATCCCTCCATTGCAAAAATGAATCATTTATTTCTGCTCTCTGTTTTCTATTTTTTAAAAGCAGTTTTCAGTCCATAAGAGGAATTTCTTATCCCATTAGTGTTAACACTGATCAGGAATCTTTGGATGTGCAGACGAACAATGTCTAGTAGATCGCTCCTGATTCTGAATGTATGTACACTGTATGTATACTGATATTTTCAAATAACTCTTAACAGTTAGTGAGACAAATCTTCTCAAAATGTTGATGCTTTTTTAGCAGGACTGTTTCTTTTTCTACAAGGCTTGCCCTTTTATATGCTTGACTTTAATATTTTTTAACATTTGACCAAGAACAGACTTTAAGAAGCCTTTTTTCCTGGATGTTCCCTGGACACCACTTTTCAATGTTCTAATACAGAAGCTGATCTTGGGGACATGTTGTAAACTGTGGACCTTCAAAATCCATGGGGGTTTGGTTCCAGGACCCCGCATGGATACCAAAATCCGTGGATGTTCAAGTCCCATTAAATACAATAGCATAAGATCTTTTGTCTCTTATATAAAATAGCAAAATCTAGGTTTGCTTTTTGGAATGTACATCTTTTTTGAGTTGTTTCAAGTCATGAATAGTTGAATCCATGGATAAAGAATCTGTGGATATGGAAATCTGACTGTATTTTTTATAACAACTGTGATGAAATTAGTAGTAAAACTTGATTGCTATGCTGAACAAATAAAATGGTGTCCCTTATATAAAACAGCAAAATCAAGTTTTTCTTTTTGTATTTTTTGTGTGAATATTTTCAAACCATAGATTTGTTGAATCCATGGATATCTGTCAACATGGAGAGCCAACTGTATTTTAAATAGAAGACTGGAAATTTCACATTTAAGTTCTCAGATAGGTACCTTCTGGACCTTGTAATTTATTTGCAAGAAGTTGACAGATATCAGTGATGTCTTGAACTTCTCTGTGACCACTATATGCATCATCTCCTCATGACTGACTCCTGGAAACTTCAGTTCAGGTGTGAGTATCTGAAACACTGGGAAATGATATCGGCAACACACTTTTGGTCACAGGTCATGTTGAGAACAGGAAACTGGAGAGACCCCTCCCCTTTTCGGGTCCTGCTGCAATTGCTGCTCTCCATGCACCTCATGATCAAGAGAGCACTTCTGATGTCATTCTGCAGTGCCTCAATCCGCAACACCCTGACAATGTTTTGGTTGGGGCACTGCCAGGCTGGAGCACTAGGCTTTGGGGGCCATTTTTGATTGTTATTGACTGTAAACCCAAATCTTCAAAGTTACAAGATCTCATAAATACTGACTAGGATGCTTGGCTTTTTATAAAATTATAAATTGTTTTAAAGCTGCATTTAACTTTAATGTGTGCTCTGAGTTGCCTTTCACATTAGGAAAAAGGCAGGCTGCTAATTAATTAATTAATTAATTAATTAAAATTATTTAATGACAAACCTCTGTCACATACTTTCAACCACAGAAGCTGAAACAATAAAAAATTGAATAGATTGCAACAATACCTGGGGAATGCACTTTTATTCTCACTGTTGTGTTTAAAATGCTTGTAAACCATTTCAAACTAGTGCTGTTTTTAATGGGATAGTTTAATTGCTTTTAAATTAAATTATTATAATCATTATTTTTGTAGATATACTTTGTTTTAATCTATGTAGTGAACCCACTTGGTGGCCACGTTGGGAGCAAGGTGGGGTATAAATAACATGAAGGAATAAAATAAATAAAAGAAAATACACAATATATTCATTCTAAGACACAGCAGTAAAAAGAACCAATTTCTATTTCTAAAGGAATATATGGACAAAACCTTTGCACAGTGGAAATTTTTTGCCCTTTGATAAAATTACCATGTTGAAAGTGAAAGTGAAGGCCATGCACTTTTCCCATATAACTAGCCGAATACAGTGGATCTGTCATATCCACAAATTCTTTAGCCACAAATTTATCTACCTATGGTTTGAAAATATTTTGAAAAGATAAATTCCAGAAAGCAAATCTTGATGTTGCTATTTTATAGAAGGGACACAATTTCACTATGCTATTTTATTTAATGGGACCGTCCATTGATTTTGATAGCCACAGGGGGTCCTGGAACCAAATTCCAGGGGCCCATTGTGTTGTAATATTTTAGTGACAAAGACCAATTTTTCTTAAAATTAGGTCAAAGAACTCTTAGGCATTAGGAAGATAAATAGAAAATCCATTTTACCTGTTTTCCCAGCAGTCCTGTACCCCTCGCGAACATTCTGTGTAAACATAGGAATTATGGGCTGGGGAAGAGGAAAAGGAAAGAGATCAAAGCATGGGGGAAATTGCAGCCTTATCTTTATTTTTTTTTAAAAAACAACAACAAATGATTGAAGCAATTAAGGGACTGAAGAAAATTGTAAACTGGTTATAAATTTGTGGCCCTGTCTTAATTAGAGAAGTTTCTCTATTACTTATCTGGTAGTTCAGTGCAATAATAAAACATGGTTTTCCCCAGTACCCAGGGTTATGCAGTGATGGGTTGAGGAATAAATATATCCTGTGTATAAGCAGAGAGACACAGGATGACTCCATATGCAGCTCTAAAATCTTCAGGGGAGGGTTTTCAATCCTATTGTTTTCTTAGGCACATTTGGTACAAGGGAGAGGGACTCTCAGTGGCTTCTCCCAGACTTTGGAAGTCCTCCCTAGGGAGGCTAGAATGGCTCCATTCTTGCTCTTCTTCTGCCAGCCAGAGAAAAATTTTCTGTTTTGTCGGGCTTTTAGGAATTGACTGTGATAGGCTTTTAATGCATGCTGGTTTGTTAAATGCATAATCTTTAAATTAATTTTAACAATCTATGGATAGTTTATTTGTTTTTAAAATAACACAGAGACAAATATATACACATTGACTAATGTTTCTGCATGTTTTTAATCTGTACTGGTTTTAATAATTTGTAAACCACCTAGAATCCCATTATTGGAAGAAGATGATATAAATGAAAATAATGGCTGGCATTCTATATCGTAATTATACAATCATAACTAATTATGAATTTGTAGCTGTTCTATATTTACTAATTCTTGTCGGTGGTGTGTGCCTTCAAGTTGTTTCTGACTTCTGGTAACCTTAAGGCTAACCTTTCGTAGGGTTCCATTGGCAAGATTTATTCAGAAGGAATTTGCCATTGCCTTCCTCTGAGGCTGAGAGAGTGTGACTTGCCCAAGGTCACACAGTGGATTTCCATGACTGAGCAGGGATTCAAACTCTGGCCTCCAGAATCACAGTCCAATAGTTAAACCACTCTGGCTTTCTAAGACTGATGGATGACTAGCAATAATTTCAAACCAAAACCATTGGAGTGGGGCACAAAACTGTCTCTTTCTCACTAATTCACTGTAGTCACAATCATGGCACAGTTGTCATGATCATAAATGCTAGCCTTCTCCCACCAGCAAACAAAGCTGCTATTCCTTGTTGCAGCATTACTCACTAGTGGGAAGTGGCAGGAAACATCAACATCCTTGCACCCTGGTCGGCACCTGAACAGACCTCCTTCACTAAATGTGGCCACAATCTACAGTGGCAAAGGGGAGAAAAACCGCTCTAGAGAAGAAAAATAATATAATGACAGAAAAAGAAAGAAGTTGAAACTGATAAAAAAGTGGATTAAAAAAGCAAAAGAACCACATCACTCCCTTGATGATTAGGAGAGAATAAAAATCTTCCAATGGCGAAGGCAGATGAAATAGTGGTATGATTTGGAAGAAAACCAGTTTTCAGTGAGGGAAAAGATAATAATATAATAAAAATAATAATAAAATTTATTTATATACCACCCAATGGTTACCCAATCCGGGCGGTTTACAACATAAAACACAGTTACAATAAACAACAATTACCCCCCGTTAAAACATTATTAAACAATAACAAAGTTAAAATCCATTAGCAGATTAAAAAGATAAAATCATAACAATTAAAATGATTAAAGATGTGAAGAGATCTATAAGTAAGGTAAGTCACAAACAACAACAGTTTTAGGAGCACTGGAACAGCAGTTCCATATGGAACAGAAGAAGCTCAAGAGAAACTCAAAAGAGGGAAAACAGAGAATAGAATCAACTTGGGGGGAAAGAATAAGAGAGAGCTTCAGTGGTGTCACTAGGGGGGTGTACTGGAGTGGCCCACACCTGTGTGATACCCCAGAAGGGGTGACACCTGATTGGGCCCTCCTCCCACTGTGAGGTGAGAAAGGGCAAGCAAGCCCAGCCTTAGTTTGCCACAGCAGCAAGGATCTCCTCACAAGGAGGCCGCTGCCATGACAAAGGAGAATAGATGAGCATGCCCTTGTGCCTGCTGCCCCTCTCAGCAGTCTCCCTCCCACACCAGGTGACACTAGGGGTGGGGAGCTATAAGATGAGAGTGGGATCTGCCTGAGAAGAAAGAAATATCTAAAGGGAAATTACACAGCTAAAAAAAGAGCTAGTGCGGTTAGGGTTGCCATATACTGGTTTTGGCCAAGACATTCATGGTTTTTGACCATTGCTGAATGTCCTGGCCCGGGTTTGGAGCCAGTTTGGACACACCAGGACCAGCTTCAATTTTAGGAGCCTCATCTGCCACCACATCATGCCACACTCTCAGCACAGCAGTGGCCTGCTCCAAGGCCTAGCTTCCTTGCTAGGCCTTTCTGGGTTGGGAGGTGGGGTTTGGGGGCTCTGCCACTTCTGTGCTTTTGGTGTGGAGGTGGCAGCCTGCAAGACCTGGCTTCCTTTCTAGGCCTTGCTGGGGTTGGGTGGGTTTTCAAGGCCTCCTCTTTTTTCAATTCAATTCAATTCAATTCAATTCAATTCAATTCAATTTATTCGGTCTTTGACCAGTATAACCTCTTTTTTCTCTGCTGCTGCGCTTTGGGGTCCAGCCTCCTCTGCAGGCTTATGCTGCTTCCCTATCATGCTGCACTTTGGTGCAGTGGCAGCAGTGGCCAGTGAGGCCTGGCAGGGCTGCCAGGCCTCGCTTGAGGCTCGGGGGGGATTGGGCCTCCTTAGCTGCCACCGCCACCTCTTTTCTGCGCTTTTGGTGTGGCAGTGGCAGCCAGTGAGGCCTGGCAAGGCTGCCAGACCTCACTTGGGACACAGCCTCCTTTGCCAGATGCCACACTTTGGCGCACCGGTGGTGGCCAAGCACAAGGGTAGCCCCATGTAGAGCACATTACAGAAGTCAAGG
>CM034706.1:51534844-51550373 GCA_020142125.1 Phrynosoma platyrhinos | reverse complement strand
AATCCGGGCGGTTTACAGCATAAAACACAATTTACAATAAACAGAATAACCTCCCTTAAAACAATATTAAACATCACATGATTAAAATGATCAAAACATTTATAGGAACATTAAAGACCTACAAACAACAAAACAAACAAATAGAACGAATTTAAAACCTGGGAAACCTCTAAAACCTTCCTCATCCATCAAAATAAATTATGGTTATTACTCTATCACTCTTCTTACTGGGATTTTTGAACTTGAACCTGGGGTTTGGAACTGGGGGGGGCTGGAATAGAATCCTTGCACCTGTTTTCCCAACCCACAGTAGCAAAAATAAAAATAGGGAATCGGGAATCTACACTGACACCACTCCCGGGGTGATTGGAATCCCATAACTGGGTAACAAGCCCAGAGCCAACTTGCAGAACAACCAACCAAAGTGATGAAATGGGAGCAGCCAACCCATGGTAGACCCAATCCCTTGTGGCCAAACATACAAGAAGCAACACACACAAGGATTTTTACTCTTGTGTCTGCCAAATCTCTGTTCCTTTTAACCTTTACATCCAAAATTTAAATAATCACAATTGCGCAGTTTGGAATATTCAAACTTCGGGGGATGCCCGCATTCTACTCACCAATTATTATGAATGAACTTGACTTTGGGGAATTCTAATTAGCTCAATTGATCTTTATCCCTGTTTATACAAAGGTAGCTAGAAACAAGAGATTGGGAAAGACAAAGTATTTCAAGGTAATTGTTGCATTTATTGGGGAAATACACACACACTTAAGACAACCTTTCACTCACACATATGCCCAGGAATTCAGGAATAAACAGATTTGCTGTGGAAATAGACAAGGGGTCTTCTAATGGGTGATAATTACCAGAATGTGGCTATTCCTTATGATGAATTGAAGCCTTGTAGACCCAAACTGAATGGAACTGGGGGAGTGATTGAGGGTCGGAGATAAATCAAAATTCAGAGTGACATGGAGGACACCTGAATTTCAACTAGCACACTAAACAAAAGAATTTGTGGTCTTTAAATTGACCATATCTAAGGCTAAAATTAAGGTTTGTTGCTACACTTCAAATGTTATTTTGATATAGATGGGTTAATGGTCTTCTCTTTGGGCCTTGCCAGAAGACATCCTGTGACTGTAAATCTCCCATGGAAGGTGTGAATCTTCTCTGCCTGCAACTTCCCAAACTAGGTGCTTTGATCTGTGTCTACATGATGGTCTCACTTCAAACCAATGGCGAAGCCAGCATTTCTGCTTAAGAGTCATACCAGAGAATCTACACACCCAGGATTACAGGAAACAATCCATCTCACAGCATTTCTCATAACAGTTTCCAACAAGTGACACACAAGCAGTGACAAAAATACATGGAGTGAATTGTTCCTCAGATCTGTGAAGGCCGATGCTTAAGGAGCACTGAGATGCAGAACATGCTGCTTGTTCAATAAATTAAAATCAGGCTGATTATTGTCCTGACACTAATAAGGATTTTTCTTCTGCTATAGTGAACAAAGCATTTTAGATACCGTACTAAAAACAATTATTTTGTATTGATGGATCCTAATGTGTACCTTCCTAACAGCTGGTGTATGCTCACATGTGCAGCAGAACAGTATTAAGGGAATATTGACCGGGTGTTTTACACAACAGGAAAAATAATTTCAAGATGCAAGTAGGTAAGTGGGTAAAAATGTTAGGCTAAATCCAATGATATTTTGAAATAGAGTTAACTAGACGAAATACATGGGATTTCCATAAATTTTGTCTAAGAAGTCTCATTCATTTAAAAAAGACAGCTCTAGTTCAGACAAACACTGGAGTCAACCCATTAAGACATATGCAATTTCAACATTTTAGATATGTCTTCTATGCATAGCATTTCCAGAACCCCAGAAGCAATATCACAAGTTCCATATGTCAGGTGCATATTTTACTATTTTGTAATTATAATTCTTTCAAGTAATTTTTTCCACCATTTTAATTTAATTTGGGTGTTGCTTTTTTAATTACAAGACTAGAAATGTATGTTCAGAATGGCCACTTCATTCATTAGCATTTCATTCACATTAGTTGCTCAACATTGTTTCATATACTTTTGAAATAAATAATGTTGGTGATTATTTTAGCAATTTTTCTGGATTAATGTATGTTGGGAAATGTAATCTACCTTTCATAATTCCTACATCTCAAAGATTTATAGGACTAGTTCATACAAAGTGGCTTGTTTGTTGTACAAACACAAAAGCCCTGTTCAGGCCTTTGCCTGGACATGCAAGTGTGTAGGGGTGAATATGCAAATATATGGGGGTGAATATGCAAACCCTATCCCACTGTCCCTTCTTCCTACACATAGACTCATTTTTAAAGGATTCTCAGTTGTGGGAAATCTTTGAAGTGCCATCCAGGAAAGCTGTTTCAGACCACCTCACTTTTTGAGACCACCTCATTGAATGTGCAGAAAAAGAGCCTGCATGTAGTAGCAGAACTTGCATTGGTCTACTCCACTTCATTTCACCCTAGACACATATGCTGTTTGTTTTTTCAGGTGTCTGCCTTGATTCATTTGTGAACAGGAAGTGAGCAAAGCATGGGTGGGCAACTGTGTGGCAGTCAGGGACTATACCCTCATGATCTGCACCATCACTCTGGTGTGATCAACCAAAAGTAATGTCACCTTCATTCCAATTCTGTATTCCAGCTGAAGAATGGTAAATTTTCATGACAAATCAGCCCAAAATGGAAAGAGGGGATCTGAGGGCATTGGAAACATCTCAGGTGGATTTAGGGGGAGAAAAAAGAGCTCAACACACATGCGTCCAAGAGGCCACACTCTTTTTCAATCCTGACCCAACAGAAAAGGAACAGCAAGTACTCATGAGGGAAGGGAGAATAAACTCAATATCTCCTAACCCACTGCTATTCAAAAAGGTAGCCTGGGGACAGGTGTCAGCTGCCTGTCCACAGCAAGTTTCTAGGAAACTGTGCAAGTATGATAATAATTTTGTGTAGATGTGATACCAGTCCCTGGTACAATGGGAGGAAATTTGCTGATCCACTAGATCACATAATTTCAGAAGTTCTCTCTTAACCTTTTAAAAAAAACTGTTCAGTGCTATTTGTGTTCTTCATTTCTACAGTTGGAACTGGAGGTGGCAGGGAAAGATGAGGAGCCATGAATGCAGTATCTGTTTATGTGGGTGATTTCTCATTTCAACTAGGAATATGCATGAAGAAGCTTCTCTGTGTATGACTCCTTCCTGAAACAGTATGACCAAGTATACTAGTGGTATAATTATTCAGCACATTACTATCCTTGGAATTACAGTAGCTTAAAATAATCTAGCATGCTCATGTGTACAGGTATGCATTTTAAAGTGGTTTCAGTTTTTTCATTAGAGTTAGAGTTCATTTGGAAAGTTTTGTCTCTCTCCCTCCACTTTTTAATTATTTCCAGTTATCCATCAGTTGTAGATATCCAATGTAGTAAGTTCACCAGAAGTCAGAGGTGACTTGAAGGCACACAACAATAACAAAATAGTGGTTTGACTGGTGGATTATGACTTTGGAGATAGGCTTTGAATCCCCACTCAACCATGGAATCCCACTTGGTGGCTCTGGGTAAGTCAAACTGTCTCAAACTCTGAGATAGGTAAGGGCAAACCTCCTCTGAATAAATCTTGCCAAGAAAGCTCTCTGATAGGTTTGCCTTAGGGTCACCATAAATCAGAAATGACTTGAAGGCACACAACAACAACAAAAGTCTTAACTGTAGAGCCAACAAGCATTCTGCTGCCTTTAACTTTGGGGTTTTCCATCCGAATGATATGAAATTTTCAGATATTCTCCCACCCTTCCAAAGGATCAGCTTTGAAAGAGAACAAAAAATCCCATTCCATTTCTGTACATTTCATTGTTCTGTTTTTTATTTCCTTTAACCTTTGTGTAATCTGAAAACATTCTTCCCTAGTATTCCATTTCATGCCTCTAGAAACCAATTAAAAAAATTAAACAAAAAAAAAAATGATTTTCATCCAGACCTTATCATGTTGGACTAGAATCATAGAGCAATTCACAGGCCATCAGGCGCAGCTCCTCACTCAGTGCAGGAACTTAGGCTATAGCATCTCTGGCAGGTTGCTGTCCAAACTGTTTTCCAAGTTGTCCAGAGAAAGAGATCCCACCACCACTCTTACAGTCAAAAAGTTCTTTCTAATGTTCATCGAAATCCACCCTCCTGTAACTTACAACCTTGAGGGGGCAGCAGTGAATAAACCTGCATTCTCCAGCACACTCATCTCCATGACAGTTCTTTAGATGGTTAAAGAATGCAATCATATCATAAACATGCTCAACCCCTTTAACTTTTCCTTATATGTTTTGTTCTCCATCCTTACAATCTTTGTTGCCCTTCTTTGAACCTGCTCCAATTTGCTATACCCTTAAAATGAGACACCCAGAACTGAATGCAGTACTTCAGATGAGGCCTGAGTAGTGCAGAATTAAGAAACATAGTTGTGTTAGTCAGGAATATCAGAATGCAAAGGGATCTTGCAGCACCTTTGAGACTTACTATGTGAAAGAGTATTTCCCAAGGAGTGGGAACTTCTGTTCTTACCATGCATCTGAAGAAACAGGCAAAGTCTATGAAAGCTTATTTCAACAACTTCTTTCACAGAGCTAATCTCAAAGGTGCTGGAAGATACCTTTGCATAGTGCAGAACTAATGCAAGCTAAAATCTTATTTGCCTTCTTTGCTGGGTCATTTTCAACTTCTAATTCAATTTTTATAACTTAAACAAGAATTGATCCATTTGTATGTTTTTCTTTTTTAAAATGAGTACATATTTCAAGTGCTAAACACACATAGTATATTTCCAAATATGATTCTTGACAGTAGCATGATTCTCAAGACAAAGTAGTTCTTCTTTGTGAAGACTGACCAGTCATTTCAATGCTTTCCAAACTCCATTACAATTTCCCCAATAAATACTATTATAAATTTATTTTAATCCATATTAACAGCATTCTAAATTTGTATTTAAATAGGATTTTTAAAATACCTAGTTTTCCATTAAGAAAAAAACACAATTAAGTCCTATTAGGGGCAATTCCCACTGAACAAATGATATGAAACTTAATTCATAATAATGGATAGGATTTGGCCCTAAGGATTTCAGTCATCTAAGTTAAAACATTCTTCTCAAGACATCTAGTATGCCTATTACTTATAAAATATAAATTTAAGATGTAATAGAATCCCAGTGTCTCAAAACAAGAGTTAAAACCTTTACCAGATATCCAGGTGGATGAGTATTATGTCTCTTCTTTCTCACTGCTGCTGAACTCGCACAAGTTGTCCCAAGTTGTAATTTTTCTTCTTGGGATGTCAGAGGTTTCTCTGCTTCTTTTGTTTAGGAGTCCTATAATGCTGTGATGCTTCTGACTGTTAACCTGTTGGCTTGCAGATGGATACTAAGATAGGAGGTGTCTTTTCTAATTACTTCTCTAGAGTTACATTGCCACACTTACATGACCATATATATTTGTATTTAATCCTATGATTAGCAAACTGTCATTGTCTGCAGGCTTTGTGGAATGTGGTTCCATTCATTCCATTCATATGCAGGTTCACAACGTTTCAGGAATTCTGTGTTGGTGTTTTAAATCATGGGCAGTGTGTACTTAAAGAATTGGAAAAGAGAAATCTGAAATACTAAAGCTTGCCATTCCCAAAGAAAGGGGACAAATCTTGTCACTTTACCTTCATGACAATTTAATTATGAAAAACATTGGTTTTAATGATGCATGGTGTTGTGTGCATTATCAGTAACACGTACACTGGTTATTACCACATAATTCAGTTAATGCACAGTTGGGTTAGTTCATCAGCCTAGAGTTTGAGGACCATTCATGGGGGAAAGGTGAGATAATCAATCAATCAATCAATCAATCAGTGTGCTGGCTGCTTCACCCTGCTCATAACTAGAGCATTTGAACTTTCCTCTATATCAACTCTCCTTTGGACCTGATCTGTTAAGGCAGGAATATTTGATCTTGGCTTGACTATTTGCCCTACCAGGTAGTCGGAGCACCATAGACTTGCCTGAATTAAAGTGTTATTTTCCTTCTGGTGGGACCAAAGACGTGTCTTCTGCAATTAACTTAAAACAAAAACAGATTTGTAAATGAGAATAAGATATTTCAATTAGTCTAGTCCAATATCAGACAGGGTTTTATTGGTAATACTTGGACCTGTGCACAGAAACAGACTGGTAGCCAGTGGCATTGTTGTAATGAGGCAGTGAGAATTCCCCTGTGATTCTGGACTAGCTGTAATTTCAAAAAACTTTCTAAAGCACCTTCCATCCATATTATAGTAATTTGAATGTTATTTAATGAAGCTCTGCATCACCATGGTCAAATATAACACCTCCAGGAACAAGTTCAGCACCCAAGCCTCAACTGTGCAAATGCAGGAATTCACCTGAACTGTAAATCTGAGTCTAAGAGAGTATGATCTTCCAGGAAAGAACAGCCTCAGATCAAGGATATCTTATTCCCTGAGGTATACCATAGACCAATGTTGAAAAGGACATCACCATCTGAATCTATTCTTCCAGGAAAGACCAGAGACATCATAAAACCGTATCTTCAAGTTCTGTCCTGGATAGGTGTCTTATAATGATATCATAGCTGATGGCCACCAAGAAGTCCAGCAGAACCATTAGGGAAACATTTTTCAGTCCATTTCCTAGTGTAAATCATCCATTAATGTGGCCAAAATGCACTATTTGAAAAAGTATCCAGTACCTTCATGCAGACAATTATTTGTATCCCACAGTATAATGGCCAGCATATTAGCTAGTTGGCACCTGTGTACATGTATACTCACATGACCATCAATACTCTGCTGAGTGCACTGTAAAGCTATTAGCTATTATGATGGTGATGACAGTGTAATACAATACAGTGCCAGACTGTCTAACTCCATCATCTGTGGACAGTTTATACAAGTACATTGAATCAGTTTTACATTCTGCTAAATTTAAACAGGGCTGCAGACTATAAATTGACCGACTCAGTAATAATCCACTCTCTAGAATCTCAAACACTTTTTTCAACCCTTCTTGGAGATGCCAGGAAAACCCTGAATCTTTTCATGTAAAAGGATAGTACATGAAAGGATAGTACATGAGTACATCACAGAACTGTTGCCTTTACCCAAGTATATTTTACTGTCTTAAATAGGGAATTTATTCAGCATTAGCTATATACAGAATTACATCTCCTAACAGAATGTACATAGAGAAGGTATTTTCCTCTCCAACATGACTGTAACTAATCATGATCAGGCATTTCCTGTTAAAATAACGATAGCATCTTTAATACTTTCCCTCTTGTAGATTTCCTGTTATCAGTGCAGCCCCTTCTTGGTACTAATTACAAAAATGATTAGCCATGCAAGCAGTCCTATAAGAATTGCTTGCAGTTCTTTTAGCTTTTTTTTACAGAGATGATGATAATGATGATTTCTTATCCACTTCTCCCTATGGACTGAGGCAGGGAACAATAGATTAAAATATAGCAACAAGTAAACACATAACTCAGTTAAAAAGACAACCACCAATTAAAAATATATAATCAGCTAAAGGCCATAACAGTTTAAAAAGCATACATAATAAAAACAATTAATTCATAATTTCAGAATTCATAATTTAAAAAAAAAATCTGGATAGATTGCTGGAAGAGATTGGTCTATAATGATGTTTTAAACTCAAGGGCATTGCAGAGTGGCCTAAAGGGCCAGCCTGGGGGTGGAGTTGGGGCAGAGCAGCCACATGCCAGCCTCCCCACCCCACCCCAACACTGTGTGCCTGTTTGCATGGTGCGCAGCATCAGAACATCCTCCTGGCACAGCGTGTAGATACGCTGCGCCAAAAGGGCATGGAAGAGCCGCAGCTCTGCCTCTGAGGGGCAGCCTTTTGCCACCCCTAAAAGGAGAGGCATTTTGCTGCTCTTTTAGGAGCAGCAAAAGGAAGGATTGGGGCCACTGTGTGGGGTTACCATGGCCCCAATCCACCACTAGCAGGGACGGCCCAGAGCTGCCCATCTGCAGAGCCCTTCAGACAGCCTATACAGCAGTTGAATCTCTTCCAACAGGTCATTCCACAATTTGGAGGTGGTTGATAAGAAAGATCTCTCATTAACAGTTGCCAGCCTGGTCCTGATTGAAGTAAATATCCCCCAGAAGACCTGAGTGTTTGGGGCAGATTACATGGGAGGAGGAGATCCCATAGGTAACATGGATCCAAATTATATAGGGCTTAAAAGATAACAACTAACACTTTGCCCAGAAACTAATTGGCAACTAGTGGAGTTATTTTAATATAGGATTCATAGAGCAAGGTGACTGAGTTAGATCCCTCACCACCCTGAATAGTTCAGCAAGATGTGAATTTTCTCATGTAATGTGCACAGAGAAAACTTTCCACTTCACATATTATCACCTTATAGGAACAAAGATGTTCTCTATATCATGTCTTGCAAGCTGAGTTTTCTTTCATCTGTGCTCCATTTGTCATCATTCCTGTTTCAGCTCCTGTTTCAGACCTTCTGTATACCAAGAAGCCCAATTAGGAAAATTCAGATCAGAGAAGAAGTTGAGGAGCAATTGTGTCAAGAGTCCTAGTCAGGTCTTGCTTCCATCTACTGACCAGGGCTTCAACACCATGATTGGTGATACCAGCCATAAAGCCCTGAAGGATCCATTAGCTTTTTGAGGGCAGACCATCTTAATAGGTCCATCGCCCCTGCAGGGACAGATAGTTGCTGTGATACTGACTCTGACCAGAAAGTGATCTATTCATGACAACTCAGAAGTATTAATCACCTCTGCCCACAATGTCGTATGCTCTAAGCTAAAAGTAGCATAAAGGGTGTGACTTGTCAAATGTGTGGGTCCTGAAACCAACTGGTCCTTGAACAACAACAACAACAAAAACTACAAAGAAAGATTGGAAAGAGAAAGAGCTGAATTAGAATACATCCACAAACTCCAATCTATCAACAGTGAGTTGAGCAGAGACAATGGTTTCCTGTCACATTATACATATTATAGCACTAGTGAACATCCCAACCTCTTGAGGATGGTCTTAGCCAGTTTATCATATCACCTCTCTGGTTCCCAGCATGCACACATACATTCCAAAAGGGCCACCATCATTCATATGGTCATTCACCATCCTGGCCTTAGACAACATCTTTCCTCCTTTCTGTCCCTGAAAGACCATCGTTGAAACCGAACTTGTCACCTTATCACTAGTTTGTAGCCAAGATCATAGTTTAGAACACTCCATCATTAACATTCTTAAGGATATATTAGTGATTAACTATATCCTTCTGGGTTTTAAAACAAACTTGTTTTAAATCATACACACACACTTAGCATATACATATATACATAATAAAAATAAATTGATATATCAAGCACCTCAACAGTATGCACATTTCTTAAACCTTAAGCCCACTGTGTACAATAGAGCCTATGCCCCAGTAAATTTGTACACAATAGCAGCCTTAATCACATAATTGTTTTGAATTTGCACTACAACAGAAGACTTAAGGGGCATAAAGGTTGTCATCCAAGAGGAAGGAGGCGGCAGTCTGAAAAAAGTTTAGGGACCACTGCCTTAAGGTACAGAAGCCTAGAAGAATGCAGAAGGAAGTTGGCGTTACCTGGAGCCCCCATAAAATTCCATGAGGTAAGATGATTGCATGATAAACGCTGTGTCTGGAAGCACCCTAGCCCAGAGTTGCTCTCTATATGTATGAGAGCTTTGATTGATAGCTTCCTTGTATCATGTACTGAATGAACAGCTTGAGTTGTGAAACTGCTTAGACTACTTCCTCTCAAGGCAACTATCAAGATCAATATGAGATAGGAACATTGCATGAATGTAAACATCTTTTGGCTTTGATTGTTGAATTATACAATGAGAATTAAATCCACCCAAAAAAACATTTCTCACATATGTGTATGTTTATTTACAGCCGGTGGGTTTCACCCTTAGGATACATTTATTGTAATTTCTATTCAAATCTTTTGTATCCTAGTTTTCAGAATAAGAAAATCCTGTGACATATGATAACAGAATATAATTACACAAATAATCTGTTACAAATGAACATCTATAAAACCATAAGAGAAACTACAGTATGCACAGAGAAAGAGTAAGACCAAGAAACATGTGATATATTAAAATCCCAAGGAAATAAAACTTTCCTGACCTGGTGCCTGGTCAACATAGGTAGAACCTATAGGGAATGTCTTTAGGGAAGTTAATTCTAAACTCAGATGCACAACAGAAAATGCCATGTTACCCACCTTAGATGTGGCAAAATGCCCTGGAATTTCATAACCCTGTGTGGGGTATAGGCTTCCCAACAGGAATCCTTGGTTGCCCTCTGTGATAATTTTGTGAGGTACATCATGAAGAAAGTTGCTTGTATGTACAGTCTAGGAAGTTGTCCAGTGTTCTCTCCAGTTTGTCTCCCTAGGACAAGGGTAGGCAACCTTTCCCCTTTAAGGGCTGAGGGACTTCAGCTCCCAGAATCCCAGGAGCTATTGGCCAACATGGCTGAGGCTTCTGAGAACTTAAGTCCCTCGGCCCTTAAAGGGGAAAGGTTGCCTACCCCTGCCCTAGGATCACTGTTAGTTGCTGTGACCTAATAGTGTGGACAAGATAGTTGTATCAGTCAGTTCTCTCACACATAAACTTGACCTTTGGCCATTTTGGCTGATCTGGCAGGTTGAGGGGTAGTAGATCTCATACTATGTCAGGAAGAGGTGGTGGCTGCCTTGAAGAAATTTGTAGAATATCCTTTGCTGAAGGGAACCTCACTGGGCCCAGAGGTATATGAGAACTGTCGTATTCATAGTATCCACTTTTTGGACAAGATGCCTGAACATCTAGTGGCTGGGCAGTTTCTGATACTTTTGTGGGAAACAAATTGTCTGGACCCAATTATGTATGTATGTATTTAATATCCCACCTTTATCCCAATACGGGGGAGAAATGTTTTAGCTATTGTACAGCTAAAATAAAATATAAAATAAAACAAAACAATGTGGTACAGCTAATCATATTAAAATATTTAAAGTTTACAATACTTATAAAATATAAACATTCCCCATTAAAAGACCATTTTGCAGCACCTAGTTAGAGCCCAAAGGAATACTTCCTGTTTGCAGTGAAAGTAATTGCATTTGATATCATTGTTCATAGTATCCAACTGCATCAGCTTTATCAGGTAAGAGTAAGAAGTACTGTGTTAGAGTGGTTTTGGTCCTATCTGTGAGGCAAGTCCCAGAGACAGGCACTGGGGCACTCCTGTTCAGCCCTGTGTGTATTAAGCTATAGAGTGCCATAGGGTTCCTTCCATCTTGTCTCCCATACTGTTCAATATCTCTATAAAATTACAGGGTGAGTTGATGAGGCATTTTGGGTGAGGTGCCATGAGTATGCAGACACTCAATTCTACTTATCCATGTCAGAGTTGACTGTGCAGGTGCGGTGTCAGTGCTTGAACACTGTAATTGGCCAATAAATTGAAGCTGCATCATCACTTAATCCACCAGGTTAAAGGTTCTACCTCAACCTCCACTGCTATCAAATGTGGACACAATCACAAATCTCACCAAGAGTAAGGGATTTCCCTTGTCCCCACCTATGTCACCAGTGTTAGGACCTCCTTTTGTCCTATTGTTCTGGCCACTAACTGTATTGTAATATATTAATTTTGTATAGGAAAAATCTTTGGCATTTGTACACAACACGCATGTTCTTTTAAATTATATCCCTGCAACATGCAATTTAACTAATGATCAACATGATTAGATCTTGGGTTCTCATCCTGTGGCTAAAAAAAAAAAAAATATGCTCCAAGGATGGAAAGAAAAAAAATTAACCATCTATTGTTAAATGTTCAGATGATCTTACTGCTTTTGCTACTCATAAAATGTTTTATAAAAGTTAATGTCAAAAACATGTGTTTTTTGAAACATAGGTACAAAACACACTGCAGAAATAATCCACTTTGAGACCACTTTAACTGCCCTGGCTCAATGCTACAGAAATCTGTAATCAGACTGTAATTCCATCCAACACAAGCTGAACCCCTATTCCCTGATCTGCCTTCTGACTGACCAGGTTACTGATCTGAATCTACAAGACTTAAGCAGAGCAATGGAGGATAGAGGATCATAGAGATGTCTCATTCACACATTGTCTCATTCACATGGTTGCCATGAATCAAGGTAGACTGAAGAGCAGTTAACAACAACAACAACAAATAGATCTTTTGATAGATAAGTAAATATAGGGGTGTTACAGACTGGCCTAAAGGGCCGGTCAGGGAGTGGAGTTGGGGTGGGGCAGCTGCACGCCGACCACCTCAACCCCAACCCAACGCATCCTGACGCCGCGTGCCCATTTGCATGGTGCGCAGCATCAGGAGGCCCTCCTGGCACAGCGTGCAGACAAGCTGCACCAAAAGAGCATGGAAGAGTCTCAGTGTTGGCTCTTAGAGCAGCCTTTTGCCACCCCTTTTGCTGTTCTTTTAGGGGTGGCAAAAGGAAGGATCAGGGCCACAGTGTGGGGTTGGTGCGGTCCTGAACCATCACTAGCAGGGGTGGCCCAGAGCCTCCCGTCTGCATAGCCTTATCAGCTGTCTTTTTAGTGAGATACTAGAACTGAAAGCATTTTTTATAGATTAGTCATCCCTAACTCTATCCCAAACCAGCCACAAACTTTTAGACAAACAAGTCTTCCCAAATTCTTTTTCTTCTTGCTTCTGAAGAGCAGTGCCTGCCACCTTCTGGTGCAGTGACTCAATGGCAGATTTTCATTAGTTTAGACTAAGGTCCAAAACACACTGCAGAAATAATCCATTTTAAGACCACTTTAACTGGCCTGGCTCAATGCTAGGGAATTCTGGGAACTGTCATTTTGTAAGACTTTTAGCCTTCTCTGTCAGAGACCTCTGGTGCCACAATAAACTACAATTCCTAGGATTCCCTAGCATTGACCCAGGCCAGTTAAAGCAATATCAAACTGGATTATTTCAGCAGTGTGTTTCAGACCTAAATCAATCAACTTTTAAATCATTATGCACAGTGAGATTGAAGAGTTATGAGATGTACACTCTTGGAGTCCCCTTAGTATGCATGCATGGTTACAAAGATCCTCTTGAAGATATGATGAATACACATACCTCACCCACTGGTAGTGTTATAGATTCAAATATCATTATTTATGATTTTTTAAAAAATAATTTAATGTGGGGATTTATCTTTTTTCTTTTATTCCAAATGCTGATGCTGCAACATCAGCTGCTATTTCAAACATCAAAAAGTAGGTGGAGGAGCTACCAGCATTCACTTGGCTTGAATAACAAAGTACAAAGTAGAGAGTTGAATCAGCTCTAACTCTTGCAATAAGGAAAGGGAGGAGTCTACATTTTTGCTCATTGATAAGGTCAGAATTCTGTCCCAACCATACATAACCAAAATCCTCTCCAAAATTCACCTTGTACAGAACAGAGCCTCTCCCCCAATCCCATCCTAAGCACTGCCATTTTTGTGTTGATGGAGAGTGGGAATGAGCAGAGACACATCCAGCTATTTTTCTGCAGCTGGGCATGCTGCAAGATGTCATCTCTAGACACTGCATCATGACTCTTCCATGCCAGGTCACTGCAGATACCTGTCACAGTGCATCCAGCTAGAGGAAAATAGCTGGATGCATTTCCACAGATTCCTCTTCTCTTGAACAACACAGAAATGGCTGTGTTGGGGGGTAGGGGAGGCTAATTTACTTATAAGGGGAGTTATAAGGACATGGCACTGGCAGACATAGCTATGAAAACATAGCTACATGATAGGTGTATCTATCCCAAAGAAGGAACTTGGCCACTGTGAAAATAGCTTGGAAGGTGTCTTGGGCTAGGAGCCTTCAGATTTATAAGCAGCTTTGGCCAACGTTGGAAACAACATCATTCCTATTGCTAAGGTTTTTGTTGATCTCTGTTCACAAGCTCTGATTCACATTTAGAACCCGGATTCTTTTATACTTGACACTTTGCCTTGGTTACTGGAGCCCCTGATCTGGTGGTACTTCTATTTTAAGCCAGGTCAGTTCACAGTGAGATTGAACGCACCTGTTGTTTAATTGTGGAAGAAACAAATCAGACATACAGTCCACAGTCCTACTTCTGACTTGTATTTAGGTCCTTAAGCATGTTGCTTGCCTTCAAGGGTTCATCTCCTGTGGGAAGCCAGACTGAGGAAGTGAAGCCAGCAAGCTTCTCCTCAGGACTGCCTGCCCCCAATTTCTTCCCATCCTTCCCTCAAGTGTTGTTCCCATTTTTGTTTTGTTTTGTTAACACAACTCTCCACAAGTGTCATGTTTGGATATCCCCAATAGTGTCACTGGGTGTGTGCAGGCTGAACCGGGTGAGACCCCATAAGGAGGGGGGTGACACCAGGCCGGCTCCCCTCCCCCCTGCCAGCACTGTTCTGGCCCACGTGACTGCTGCTCTGCCCCACCCAGGTGCTTTTTGGGGCTGCACTGGCTCTCCTCAGCCCTACGCTGAATTCCTAGGCCCTGCTGGCTCTCCCCAGCCCATGGGGGTGCCTCTCCAGCCCTTGCAGGTGCTCCCATGCACACCCCTGCCCTGGAAGCCCTGCTGGAAGTCTGGAGCCAATCCCCAGAAGCCCCACCCCTGCACAAGGTGTCACCCGGTGTGGGAACGCTAGTACACATCCCCTGAGCTTTTGCATACTGGTGAGCTCTTTGTTCAACAGAAATTGAATTCCAGTTTACTTTCTTATTAAAAAATCCCTCTCTTGCACCTAAAAGGACCCAATGTCCCATAAAGTGCCCCCCTTTTAACACACACACAGGTTTGTTGGGTGTTTTTAGTTTTGAAATTTGATATTTTTTGTTAATTTCAAAGAGGCATGAGGGGAATGTAGCTCTCCAGGGTCCTGCAGGGTCAATGCAACTTTTGGTACTTTCTCATTCCTGGTGTATTGTCTGTTAATGTGACGCTTAATTGCAGTATTACTAATATACTACAGGTGGAGCTGTGTCCTGTCAGAAGACATTATTTAAACTCTTGTTCTAGATTATTCCTTAAGCAAATAAAGCTGTTCTCTAGCAGAAAATCACTGTTCTTGCCTGCCTCTGAATTTTTTTCTTTTTAAAATTTATATGTGTGTGTGTGTGTGTGTTAGTTTTGATATAGACAGTATAATTCAGCATAAAGAAACATTCAGAATGAAGGAGAAAATGAAAAGGAGAAAAAGAGAAAAGATAATCATACACACAAGTGTGTGTATCTGCATATACACCTAAAAATAAATCGAAACTAAAACGCCATGCTAACATACTATATTATATATGCTAACATACAGGTCATGCCAGACAAATCTGATCTCTTTTTTTGATAAAATTAC
>CM034706.1:51507629-51534744 GCA_020142125.1 Phrynosoma platyrhinos | reverse complement strand
CTTCCAACTCTATGATTCTATGATTCTATGATTCTATGATTAAAACAATAAACAAAAAGTATAAACCACCTAATACATTAAATGTAACTAACTGAAACACAAAAGGATTCTGACCACTCCCCAATCTGTAATGAGAAGACAAATCCAAAAGCAAAGAAGTATATTATTCTACCTTGACAACTCCAACTAAATTAAATTACTGAAGTAACTAACAAATTACTGATTTTTTAAAAATCCATAAATTGTTTTCAGTCTTTTACAAAAATCCTCAACTGATTCATTTTTAAAACCATGTTATTTTGACAAATTTGCAAAATTTGGCTATCTGGACAATCCATTCTTCTATCGATGGAGCTTCACTCTGTTTCCAAGCTTGAATGAACAAAGTTCTTGCACTTATCATAGGAGACTATCACACTGGGAAAATCGGGCGATTAAAAAGGCATTTTCCCAGGACAGTCGCACAGTCGAGGCTAAGATTTTCACATGATATCGCAATCTGAGAGGACTAAGCCTGGATGAACCAGGAATGCTCCAGCAACAAATCATTCATGGGATTTCCCCGTGAATGATTTGTTGCTGGAGCATTCCCAGTTCTTCCAGGGATAAGTCCTCTCAGATCGCAGTGTGTGTGAAAATCTTAGCCACAATTGTGCGACTGTCCTGGGAAAATGCCTTTTTAATCCCCCCATTTCCCCCCATGTGATAGTCTCCATATATCTAAAAAATGGTCCATGTTTGCTATCAAACTTTCTATCCAAAATATCCAATAGAAACATTTCTGTTAACATTGCAAACTGTACATTTCTGGTAACATTGCAAAGGAGCCCTGGTGGCGCAGTGGTTAAATACCTGTCCTGTAGCCACTCACTCATAAACCACAAGGTTGCAAGTTCAATACTAGCCAGGGCTCAGGCTAGACTCAGGCCCGCATCCTTCTGAGGTTGCTAAAATGAGTACCCAGCTTTTGGGGGGCAATGAGCTTACAGTTGTAAACCGCTTAGACACTCCATAGCATGGTATGAAGTGGTATATAAATTAAGCTGCTTTGCTTTGCTTTGTACCTTTAAGATGTTTTTAAATTAAGATATAAATCTACTTAGAGCAGGGGTTGGCAACCTATGGCCCATGGGCCGGGTCCGGCCCGCAGAGGCCTTGGGACTGGCCCATGGCCAGTCCTGCTGCTGCCATCACCGCACATGCGTGCGCCACCGCTGCTGCCGTGCCGCATGCACATGAGCACAGACACCATTTTTGACACCAAAATGGTGCCCACGCTGGTCCATGCATGCGCATGGCGGCAGATGCCATTTTGGAACACCCAACGGCACTGGCGTGGTGCACAGAGCACCATTTCGGAATGCCCAATGGCAACGGTGCCATGCGCATGCGCATGGCGCCAGTGCCAGTGCCGTTGGGCATTCCAAAATGGCGCTCCCCCACGCGCGCATGCATGCGTGCGACAATGGCTGTCATGCATATGTACATGCACGCGCCAGCCCCTGGCACCATTCCCGCCCCCGGCCCCCAGCAAAAAAAAGTTGCCGACCCCTGACTTAGAGCAATTGGTTTTTGCTTTCTTACAACTCCACCACATCTGAAAAAAATACCCTCCTTATCCTGCCAACTCCACATTGATTTGAAACATTCCTAGACATTTTGGACAACTTATTTGGAGTTAGATATCATCGTACATAATCTTAAATGTATTTTCTTTAAATTACTGTACAAAGTAAATTTTATATCTTTAGTCCACATTTTCTCCAGACATCTATTTAAACATTATACTCCAAAATTGGATCCACTGTTTCATATTGTCTCTAGTTTCAAAACATATTTATACATGTACTTACTTACATGCTCCTCATATTTACTTAATTCTGAATAGAACCTATTTTCTTTAACCTTTATGGTTGGTCTCTGAAATAAGCTGGCTTAAAATTGGAAATCTAACCACACACTTTCAAGGGATTTTTTTGCCACAGTATTATTTTCAGTCCCAGAAAGCTTTGGCTTCAACAGATGTTCAGATAGCCTGAGTGGAAGGAAAAATGTGTTAATTTCTATATAGCTACACAAGGAAGCTGGAGATGTTCAGGATAATTCTCACATCTAAGGAAGTTGACCTTCCAAATTCACTTTTTCTGAGCCCTATTGCTTGAGGGAATACAGAGCTAGCCTGCAGTGTGGAATGCTCATGGACATTAAAATTGAGTCAGGTGATAAAATGACAATATGCTAAAATGCATATTTTTGCCTCAGTCCAACTCCTGTGTTGAACCCTGTTGAGACCACCTTAGAGGCCCCTTGACCTGTCTGGGGCAGTTTTTTGCACAAATATTATACCACTTTAGAGGATATGTGAGTCCTAAGACTCACAACCTCCTCAGCCACTGCATAGGGGACTAAGACTACATACTTGTCATGAAAGCAGACCATGTTGCAAGAGTGCTTGGAGATCTTAAATTCTTAAATTGAGATTCTGTAGATATTATTTTGAAGGATAATGCAGAATGATATAATATATATATATATATATATATATATATATATATATATATATATATATTCAGCAAGGAGGATTCTAATTCCACTGCTTCATAAAGTGGAAACAGCTAAAGAGAATGGCAGGCATAGTAGCGAAAATCATAGAACCAACTGCACAATATGCTCCTACAGTATTTGTGATCACAAAGAATACTAATATTAATATATTAAGTAATATGCTAATTACTAACATATTAATTACTCTAGAAAGAGCCAGTGTGGCATACTGGTTTGAGTGTTGGATTAGGACTCTGGAAGGCCAGATTTTGAATTCCCAATCAGCCATGGAAGCCCACTGAGAGCCCTGGGGCAACTCACACTCTCTCAGCCTAAGAGGAAGACAATGGCAAACCCATTATGAACAAGTATGTAGGGAGATTTTGTAGCACCTTTGAGACTAACTGAAAAAAAGAAGTTGGCAGCATGAGCTTTCATAGACTTCAGTCTACTTCCTTAGATGCTTTTGGTGGAGTGGAAGCCAGGGACAGACATATATATGCTATAGGTATGTGAGAATGTCAATTCAAAATCAAACTCCTTTGGGTATGGAAATGAAATAGCAAGTCCAGTTTTAATGTGGACAAAGACATAGCCATTGGATATGGAAACGAGGTGGGAAGACCAGTTTGGCCTTGGAAAAAAAGCCTGCAGGCTGGGAGGATAGATGAGTGGAGGATGGCCCCCTGAGGATTCTGATTAAAGAGTAAAGGCAGTAGTGGCTAAAAACACAAGTTTTCTTTTGTAAGAATTCTAAGACAGGAAAGCCCTCTAAGGGGCTAAGCTAATATAAAATTAAGCTAGTTTTGCCTGAGGTTGCTGATAACCTATGTTATTGACAGAGTGTGACTTCTAACAAAGATCAGTGGATTGAAATCTCCTATTACCACTATAACTCTCCCTTTTAAATATTTTATAGAATCATAGAGTTGGAAGAGACCACAAGAGCCATCCAGTCCAACCCCCTGCCATGCAGGAACTCATAGTCAAAGCACACCGGACAGATGGCTATCCAGCCTCTGTTTAAAAACTTCCAAAGGAGAAGACTCCACCACACTAACAAAAGTTAGAATTATCCAAGCCATGGTATTCCCCATCACTATGTATGGTTGTGAGAACTGGACAGTGAAAAAGTGGATGAAATCAAGATATGCTATGTCTACAGCATTTTCTTCATCTACCAAGCAGGTAATTTTATACAAACCAAAAAAAATCAGATTAGTCTGACATGACTTGTTTTTGAGAAACTCATGTTGACTTTTAGTAGTTATGGCATTCCCTTCTAAATGTTCACAGACTCTCTGTTTAATGAACTGTTTTAGAATCTTTCCCGGAATTGATATCAGACTAACTGGGCAATAGTTGTTGGGATCCTCTTTTTCCCCCCTTTTTGAAGATGGGGACAACATTTGCCCTCTGCCGTCTCCCAGGACTTAGCCTGTTCTCCAAGAATTCTCCAAGATTATTGCCAATGGTCCTGAGATTTGGTCATGTGTTTTAGAAAGGCATCATACAAATCTTCAGTCTGGTTAGGGGGGCTATACTAGACCCCCACAATGAAGTCACAGTTGTTTCCCTCAGCTTTACTTTTCATTCAAAGGGCCATAGAGGCTTTACAGATGGCAGGAAGCCACCCCTTTCCTTGCTGGATCAGGGCTGCAGCAACCACACACTGTGGCCCATGACCTCCTTAATTCAGTCTAACAATCTGGCATGTGGTCTTCCTCTTTTTCTACTACCCTCAACTATGTCTTTTCTAATGAGTTGTACCTTCTCATGATGTGACTAAAGTATGACAGCCTCGGTTATATCATCTTGGCATTCAGTTGAAGTTGAAACTCACAAACACCTGGACAACTTCAACAGGAAAGAAGAAACACTGAAAGTAAACAAGGTTTGGCGATCAGTCCTGAAAAACACCAAAATCAAGACTCAATACATTCTTTTCACTTCTTTTTGTGCTGGCTTTCTCTTCCTCCCTTTATTTATTTTTGTTTACATCCAGAAACAAAGCCCCATATGGGGCACTATGATCACAATTTCTCATAAATTATCAAGTTGTCTTGAAACTTATTAACATATACAGTTTGCACAAATTAAAAAAAACAGTCTGCTCCATGTGCTCAAAAATTGAAGATTAAAGTAAAAGATTCCTTTATAAATGTCACAGATTTCAATTGAGTATCTTACCTTCAAAGGATGCAACATAACCTTATTTAACACTTGATTCTTTCTTATTTTGTAAAACAGAACTCCTGCTTAAAATGGGCACAAGCTATTTCAGACGGAGGAGGATGACATACCTGGTCACGTGTGTAGAGCAAGATGGATCATACTTCTCTAGCAACTTTGGTTGATGGGCTGTTATTTTGTGCAGGAACAAGTAAATACCTTCTAGTCTGGGCAAAGCAGCTTGATGCTGTTGTTGTGGCACAGAATCATGCAGTGTCTTTATGGCCATATCTGCCTTGTCAGGAATACAGGCAGGCAGCTGCTGAGGACACAATGGGTGCTTGTCTTGTTCCTCAGTGTACAATTCAGCCTGTACAGAATGTTTCACACCTTTTTTAAAATAATATTTTTAACATTAATAATATATCATACTTAAAATAATATTTAAAAATATCTTATACATAGTATTCCACATACAATATGTAATAAGGACGTTATCAAACGGGGGCAAATCTGCTGGTTAATCCACACAAAATCCAGACAGAAACTGGATTAGTGCCCCGTGTTTTCACACGACGTCGCACAGAAAGTGGACAGAAAGTGGACAGAAACTGGTGTTAACCGAGATCTTTTGAAATTCGGTTCTTTGGAGGAAATGCAAATGCGCCATGAAGGTAATCATGCATTTACCATAATGTGATAACCAAATGCACATTTGGAAGGGGGATTTGGAAGAGGGTTGCATTTGGAAGAGGGTCGGCGCTCTGAGGAGGTCCCCCTTGGAAAGCCGGCTCTCTGAGGAGGTCCCCCTTGGAAAGCCAGGTCTCCGAGGAGGTCCCCCTTGGAAAGCACCTCCTCAAAGAGCCGGCTTTCCAAGGGGACCTCCTTGGAGTGCCGACCCAATGCAGTGCCGACCCAACGCTCCGAGGAGGACCTCCTCGGAGAATGCTGCAGCGGGAGGTCCTCCTCGCAGCGCCGGCCATGCGGAGGGCCAGCTGCTCCGAGGACGACCTGGGGAAGGGGTGACAGTCGCAGCGAGTGACAGCCGCAGCTGTAGTGCACATGTGCTAGAAGATCATTTCTAGTACATATACGGGATTTTCTCACTTGTGTGTGAACGTTAAATGCAGTTTCAGGGGGAGCTTTCCTTAATTGTGCAATTAAGGTAATTACGTGTTAAAACCATTTGCGGAATCAAGGTTTATTTTTGGTTTATTTTTGGAATTTGTCATTTCCAGTTTATTATCGCTTTGTGGGCCACGTGTGATAACGTCCTATGTCACATTAATTATCCATTCTTAATTACCTTATCTAAATCTTATTCATATTAAACCATTTAATATTAACTAAATGAATAATTAGAAAAACCACAGGAAATTATTACTGATATCTTCATTCTTATTACTATCTTCTTTTCAACATATACTATTCATAATTCCACTATTCCATTGTTCCAACTGAATACAATTAAAACAGGTTATTTTTGAACTTTGCAATTTCTCCTTTATTTTTCCTCTATCCTTCATTATCTGCATCCAATCTTTTATCTTATATACTTCTTGTTTCCTTAGCTCTTTCCCTAATTCCTCCCTTAAATTTATTGGAAAAATTTCCATCATTACTACTGGGATTAATGGTGAGATAGCAGGCATTAATTTTTCTTTGCTTTTTTTCCAAATCACTTAATATATTCTTTAGAAAGAGATTTTCTATTTCTTTCATTTCTTTCATGGTAAAGCCCTAAAATATATATTTTCCAGCTTTTTTCTCTATTTCTATTGTTTCTACCTCTAACCAGTCTAATTCCCCCCTCTCTGTAATTATATCGATAATGCATCTCAATTGATTTGCATAATAATACCATTTTAAATTTGGGAGACCCTGCTGGGGCATAGAAAGACCCGCTGTGTCCTCCATGATCATGTGCAGAGTTGTTCCATGTCGACAGGACACCAGGAGAAGGATTCCAGAGAGTTGTCTGCAAAAGGACTTCTGGCAGAGAAGGATAAATTCCTTGACAGCAGCACATGGCCTTGAGCTCTGGCTTTCTTCCAAATAAAGACACCAGCAAGGCCAGCCTTCACTCAACATGAGGGCTTTAATCTTTAGTTGCACTATGTACAATATATACATACAGAGTATTGGACAGCCGTCTCTAATACTCACAACTATGCAACACTCCACCAAACTGCTTCGCCAACCACCATACACAACAAACCCACACCGGAGAGACCTCCTATCTCCTTTTTATAGGCAGTTAACTATACCTGTTGCATCAGGCATCTCAAGTATGTATATTTCCAATTACTACCACACACACACCTGCCCATGGAGCTGAACTGTTTGCATTTCTTATCCTACAGCTCCACCTTGTGGTCACATCCATGTCATTTTCTTGACCTTCCCCTCCAAATGACATGTGGCATGTACCATGTGTCATTTACACTTGTTTTTATATGCTGTGACCTTAACCCAGGGACCGGCAACCTACGGCCCGGGGGCCAGTTAAGTCCCTGGGCCCCGGTCTTACCAGCCCAGGCCGAAGGTTGCCGCCGCTCTGCGGCCACGCTCACCACAATTGCCATTTTGGAAATCAAAATGGTGGTCGTGATGTGTTTGCGCATGTGCAGTACTCTTCCAAAATGGTGGCCGCAATAGCGGCCACAGCGGCAGCGTGCGCGGGAGGGTTGCTCACAGCGGCGGAGGGTGCGCACGCGCATGAGCATGCGCACCACCATTCCCCCCCCCTCGGCCCAGCCAAGACCTGGGCTATGGGAGACCAGCCCAGGACTCAGAAAGGTTGCCTGTCCCTGCCTTAACCTCTGATACCTCTAGAGTCTGATACTCCGTTCCCATTATTTACAATGCCACAGTGTTTCTTAGACCTTGATAGCCCATACTACTGACCCACCCAGCTCTGGCTTCCCTGGTGCTATCATTCTTCAATTTCCTTTTACTTACAGGCATGACCAACCCACCAAACATATTCTGGCTACACTCTGCCACATACATCAGAGCATTGGTTTTCTTCCACTTCTCCTGCTTAGTGCAAGTCCTCCTGCCTCTTTCTGGAGTGTTTTCAGTTCTTTTTATTGCTGCCACAGAAGGGAAAGTACAAAGTACTTTCCCTTCTGAGCCCTCATGGGAATTAGGAACGTGCCTTGGCCGTCCTCAGTGTCACTGCCACTAACACTTGCCTGAATGTCATGCCCATGAGTCTCAACTGGTTCTTGTTTAACAGTTATTAACTCTGGTTTTGGTTTTGGTTGTAAGTTTAAAGAAGTGCTAGGTTCTTCTGGAGTACAAGGCACTTTCAAAATATCCTTAAACAAAGGATCCCTTTGGCCCTTCCCATACTCCACCTTCTAGGTGTTAACCTTATGCTGATTGGATTATGCATGTATAATGTGTATTAACCCAGCCTCTTGCTGTCTATCATCCCCCATGTGATTGGTTTTCTCATAAGCTTAGATGTTGATGTACTGACTATCTTTTTCTCAGCTAAAACTATAATTGTTATGGCTTCTTGCCCACCTGTTGCTGAGTTCTGTTTACCACTTAAAACTCTCATGGAAAACTCCATATATCTTGTACATTTCCATCACTCTATATACCATACATAACGTGACAGTAGCATCCTGAACAAAAAAAAAATCTTAAGGAAAATTTTCATTTTTACTAATGCAATTCTACCAAACCACTATAATTTAATATTTTTATAATCTTCTAATTTTCCTTTAATTTCTATTCTTAATTTATTATAATTTTGTTCCTCCAATTTTTGTAAATTTTTGTAATATTTATTCCTAAATATCTAATTGTATCTTTTAATATATTGTTTCATCCTTTAGAAAAAAACAGTTCTGTTTTAGTATAACTAAACAGCATTAACTCCAATTTATTCCAGTTTACCTGTAAGCCTGACATTTTCCCAAAATGACAGTACAATCCATAAATATTGATTCCTGAACAGAAAATGCTGGGGGAAGCTGTAGTTGGGAATTTGTTCTGAATAAAATTCACACAAGGTTGATTTGCATAGAAAATAGCATTAATATTTATCTTGTAGAGATTCAATCAGCAATTCATGGTCTTATACTCACTCTTTTTTATTGTGACAGATGAAAAGTTTTCAATTTTTAAAGAAATCAAAATTATTTTATTGAAGCTTGGAAGTCTGGATGCATTTTTTCTTCTTTCATGTTAGAATGCAATAACTTTTTAAGCTTCTGAATTTTTTTCTTAAAACGATTTAGTATTATAACTTATTTTATTATATGGTATTATTACATGGTATTAGATCACTTCATAATCTATATAATATAATTCAAGTCACTGACCATACAACAGTCAGTCACACATTGATTGAGCAGGACAGAGGGCTATGAAGGTTCTTAGTTTCATTGGTAGACCAGGCTGTTCACTTCAGGTCTGACAACATCATAGTAGTTTGTTTTATCAGTTCCCTTACATCTACCCTTCCTTGGATTATGAGTTTGGTGTGGCCCTTCAAATGCCAGTGTCTTCAGCATAGCACATTGTTCCTTGCTTGGGACACTTAAGGATGGAGCAACAGGATTTCTTATACTCTGTTCTGTAAACTGAAGAGCCATTTCATCAACTAGCAGTAGCAGATACACACAAACCAGAACAAATGCCATCAAGATTGTGGGTGCTTAGCAGGGTGAGGCTCAGAGTGCTAGGCTTGTCCTTGGCTTCCAATACTAAGTGGAACTATAACAGAGTATGTAAAGAATGTGGATAGTTGAGATAATGGCAGGAGATTGGAGGAGATATACGTGATACCAGTTGTTCATTGTGTGACTTCTGTGTTGCCCTGAAGAAAAGAGAATTGCATCCTTGATCCACTGAGGGAAAATTGGGGGTGTTGAATGAATTGGAATAGCCACTAATTTCCATGGAACAGGATTTGTGCAAAGCAATAAAAGATAAAGGCATTCCCCGTTGACAAGGTTGTCAAGTCACATCCGACCATAGGGGCCAGTGCTCATCTCTGTTACTAAACCATAGAACCAGCATTGTCAGAGATGACTCTGTGATCATGTGGCCAGCATGATTGCACAGAATGCTGTTTACCTTATTATCAAAGTGGTGCCTATTTATCTACTTGCATTTGGAGGCTTTCGAACTGCTAGGTTGGCAGAAGCTGGGACTAGTGACAGGAGCTCACCCCATCGTGCAGCACCTGGGCCTCGAACTGCCAACCTGCTGATTGTGCAATCAACAGACTCAGTGTCTTAACCATCTGCATCCCTAGCAAGGCAATACCACCCACAAAACTGCAGACACTGAAGAGAGGAAGGAAGGAGAGGTGAGATTTATATTTCATAATAAGAGGTTTTGCCACTCCATACTGCATCAATATTGGCCTTTTTTCTGGGTTCTTGTATAAAGAGGTTGGTAGTCACAATAGGGCAGGCAGATCCTTCACTTAACCAGGGGCACTTGGTGGAGAGCCATATCCATATTAAACTGAAGGCAGAGACACTAACACCAGAAGAGGGCTGAAAACAACTTGGGACTGTGTAATAATGATCAGCTATATCCAGTAAGGGCACCGCAGATCTTTCTCAAAGTCTGTTTGCCCATCAGAATAGCAGCCCATTAAACATGTAACAGTTCTCACTGTGGACAAGCAGGCTTTGATATAATTGATTTGGAAGGTAAACTGTTGCTGCTATGGGTTTTGAGTCCCCAGTGATTCAATTTGAGAAAAAGGTCATGATCTAAGTATTACCAGGAATAGGTATGTTGATCGACTATGCAAAAACTGGTCTTGTTTTGCATCGTGAGGGCTTTTCTGTAATTTTGTTATTGTTTCTAACTAGAAGGAATCATAAACAAACAGCTATGATGTCTGAATTTTCTGGGTTACAAAAAAAAATAGGCAAAGTTCTGTGCAATCATGCTGGCCACATGATCACAAAGTAGTCTCTGACAACGCTGGCTCTTTGGCTTAGTAATGACGATGAGCACAACTTGATAACCTTGTCAATGAGGCATACCTTTACCTTTACCTTTTAGATGTCCATTGGATTACAACTGAGATTAAGTAGGTGGACTGAGTGGTTTGGCCAGCATGAGATATAGTGGCAGAATAGTTGCCCTTTTCCTCTTCAAGGAGTGAATTGGCCTCTTTGCCAGATATTGCTGATTCATCTGAGTGGAAATTCAGCTTAAGTCAAGGGCTCCTCCTGATGTACTGTGGCCACGACCAGCAAAATTTGTTCCCCAACTGTCCCTATCCATTCTTTACTCTCCCCAGCTCACATCTTCTCATCCTCTTTGTATTCTCAGACCTGCTCGACCTCCAATCTTCAATAGTTTTCATTTTCTCAGTCTCTTCTTTCTCTCACTCAATAAAATGCATATGTATAGACTTGCATGGCTTTCTGCATTCTCCTTCTCCTGCCCATTGATTTGGAATGGAAATATTTTTTTTCAAAAAAAAAAATGGGAAATTGTTTTAAAAGCCTGATGCTTCTCAAGTGTCAGGAGATATGTGAGAAACACATTTGTTTTGCTTTTGTCATTTTTCAACAAAACCCTAAACAGGCAAGACACTTATCTGCATGAAAAATTCTCATGGCTTTTTTAAACACAGAAAACTACACTTTCTGTGCATAAAATGAATTTGTTGCACACAAAACAGCATTTTCAAGTTTTCTGCACACATAACAACATGGCTGGCTGACATTCCATTGTCATAAACCATATGTATGATCTCATGAGTATTGCAATTTACATTTCCAGTCATGGCACCATTGCCACAATGACACATCTATTCCCCTCCTGATAGTGTGGTGCAGTGCAAAAATCTGTTGGAATAGAAACCCTAGTAATGCTCTCTGATTAATTTTCCCACTGTGCCTTGCTGGCAGGAGACGGTTGGGTCTATTAGAGTTCAGTGCTCTACTTTCTCAGCTTCCTAGCTTCTAAGTTAGGTTTTGGGTGGCTGAATTGGGATATGGGGCTACAATGATAAACCTCTGTCATTGTAGCTAAATCTGATGAAGCAAGCTCTTGGCCAATATTTCTGGACATCATATTTTTTTAAAAAAACTGCTGTTTTCAATGACTTTCCACAGTGAGGGAAAAATGCTAATATTATTTGTTATTGCTTCCAGGAATGATTTTATGAAGATTTACATCCTACCACCAACAAATATATATAAGGCATACAGCAAAATAAACTCATGGGAAGATAAACCAGCACTGATACCCAGTCCTCCTCCCAACAAATAACAAGGCAAAAATATTATTACTTACTATACTGAAGAACTAACAAGCACTGTTCAATATTAAACAACAGCATTTTAAGCCTCATTGAGAGTGGAAGTATACATAGTACCAGAAAATACATCAAAATTAATATATTATTTCCATGCTCTGCACATTCACTTGGGAGTGTGAAAAACATGCTGACTTTGTCTGACTTATCACAGTACTGTGTAATGCCATGCACACTGGGTGTGATTTCTTTGCAATGATTATTTATTTATTTATTGAGTTTCTAAATGACTTGCAACATCTAAATTGATACATCATATTTAGTTGTCATGATTTAGACATAGTATGTCCACTGGCATGATATGCTCCACCCTTCTATGAGAAAACTACAATAGGGAGTGGCAGATATGAAAATTCTCATTCAATAAATCAAAGAACCTCACACAAAGAGCTGTTCCACTCATAACAAGGTGACAGGGTGCAAGAGAAACTCGGGTTGTCCTGAAACAGTAAGTATAAATATGTTTGATTTCTCTGTATTAAATATATATTATGTCCACCTTCAAGGAGCAATAACTATTGGCAGATGGAGAAAAAGTTTGCACCTCTAGACTTTCTTTTTCAGGTCAAATGGAGATGGAAGAATAGTAGCCACCACAGAACAATTCAGCAATAATTTTTTCAAAGTAAACTTCTATTTTGGGGGATCAGGAGAAATAAAATGTTTTTTCGCATAATTGTCCACAGAGAAATTGTGGTTCAGTTCTAGCCAAGAGTAAAAATTCTTCCTTCCTTGCTGTCATCATAGAAAGCTATAGTCAGTTCATTCAGTTACTTACATAGTGCATAATTATTTAGGTACATCTTCATTATGTCCACTTTCTTTACTGATTGATTTGCTGATGGGTCTTCACATCTTATCAGGTGTTTAAAGGGCTGGTTATGACATGTAATGCCTTATAAAACTCAGGTTCTAGTTATTTTAAAAACTATATTTTACCATATGAACCTGTAGAAACTCTTAAGATCTTGAGTGGCTGCTCTTAAACTCTGCAAATCACTCCTTAAGAAAGCTAGGATGATTTTCTCCATGTTCTTTTTTTCTCCTTGGCAAAGTCTTTCCTATTTTATCAGGATTTTAGGAATTAGTGGTGATGGCCTTATAATGATGTGCTATTTGTTGATTTTCTGTTCTGTCCTGTCTCCTAATGAAATTTAGGGTCTTTACAGACTGCCAGAAATAATGCAGCTTGAATCTGTTGGGACAATGGATTTGAAAAGAGACCAAATGAGACTAAGGTACTATAAATAAGGCTTTATCTAGAATTGTTTAAAAGGGTAATAAACAATATATGTAACAAAGGGCTTAAGCAGACGGGCAGCCGTGGGCCGCCCCGGGAACCTGCAGATTGGGGCCGAGGTAGAAGCACTCCTCGGCCCCAACCCGCAGCTTCTCAGGCTCTGGAAGGAGCGCTAAAATAGAGCCCATTTAATGGCCCTGGCTCAGTGCTAGGGAATCATGGAAACTGTAGTTTATTGTGGCACTGGAGCTCTCTGGCAGAGAAGGCTCAATGTCTCAGAAAAAACTACAATTCCCATTATTCCCTAACAGTTAAAGTTGATTCAAGCTGCACTATTTCTGGCAGTCTGTAAAGGCCCTTAATTTCCTTTTTTTGTGTGTGAAGAAATGCTTTTGACCAACCCCTTCCCACATTTTCAGTTGTTCCTTGTTATTGTTGTATGCCTGCAGGTAGTTTCTGACTTACAGCAATCCTAAAGTGAACCTATCATGGGGTTTTCTGGGGTTCAGAGAGTGTGTGACTCACCCAAGTTTACCCAATGAGCTTCCATGACCGAGGAGAGAATAATCTCCAGAGTTGCAGTCCAACCACTACACCATGTAGACTTTTCATTGTACCTTTTTTGTGTGTGCAAAATTGCATTCCCCTCTCCTCACACAAAATCAGCAATTTTATACACTATATTCCACAGAAGGATATCTGGACACAGCCATATTTTGCATGGAAAATGTGTGGCTTTTTGGAGAAGAAAAACTAAATTTTCATGCAAAAATTACAATTTCCAGATTTTTGTGCAAAAAAATCAAAACATTTTTTACACACAAGGCCCAAATTTCTGGAAACAGAAATGTATTTCCCCAGAAAAACAACAACTAGCATGAAAAAACCTCTCCTCTTTCTAGAACTTGATGTAGTTATTTTGTGTGTGTGCTAAATTGCTGATTTTTGTGCAAAACCCAGCATTATTGCTCCCCCAAACCTTCAGTTTCTGGAAATAGGGATTTTCTGTGCCCCTTAAAAAGATTTTTTTCACAAATTCCCATGGGTTTCATACCAAATATGCATGTGCATTTCTGTGCAGAATAGCATGTATGTTCGAATTCTGAGTAAGTACTGTGCAAAAATGTCCATTTTCTCCCATAGCCATGAGAAAACTGCTAAATCACTGAAGTAATATGAAATTCCAAACTAGTTTAATATGCACTGGTGCAAGTACATTTTAAAAGAAGAGCTTTATCCCCTTTTTTTCATTTTTTTTTAAAGTAAGTTTCTTAAATTTTTCAGTGACATCTGCAGTGATATTCTTTATTCTGACATGATGCAGAATGAAACCTTCCCTACAATTCTCCCTTCCTTGGAGGTTCAGGAATGTCTCCAGGATCAGGGTTTTTTGCCCATAAGGAAGCAATCTGAAGGAAAGGGCAACAGAGGTGGGGTGGATCCACTAGATGGACTCCCACATGATCCATTAACCTATCAGGGATTAAGATGGGCCTCTGTCTGAAAACTAGCCCAGTCAGCTAGTTTATATCTGAAGTGAGTGAATAACTAAGAGCCTGCTATCCTGGCAAATGGGCTAGGATAGCACGGGCACAGCCTATGCTATCTGGCCCTGGTGCTTACCTGGGTTGATCCCTGAGTTGTTGCAGGGACAGTTCACACACCCATCCCAGCACCAACTGAGGACCCATGGCTAGTCAGTGGTTCTCACCCATCTGCACCATTACTATCACTCAGGAGTTCCTCATTTACTTCTCACAAGTGAGCCTCCATCAGCAGGAAGAACTGATGAAAGAACAAACTCCTTGTCAAATTAAATGGAACATATCTGTAATTTGCAAGTATCAAAACTGCAGAACATTGAAAAACATGTTGACAAAAAATAGGGGATGCCTTTATATAAAAACAAGCCAGCATCATCATCTTTCAACTCCCAGAAGTACTTTTAATTGTAAAAAGATTGACCAGAAACTCTAACAAATACACTGAGGTGGGTTATGATTATTTCCATGTCACATTTTTGGCTCATTCCTGGCAATAAATAAATAAATAAATAAACCAATAGTTGAGTAGCTATCTTGGAGGCAAAAAAAACCTTGCCTCTAACATTACTTACCCACCACTTTATTAACTTACAGTTTCAATTTTTTCACCTCATGGCAATAAGATTACAGAAACCATCCAATACCAAGTTCTAGAGATACTTTAGAAATTATCACACAAGGCTAAAACGTACAATTTTAATGGAATAAAAGTATTTTGGGCAAATAGCAATAGCAAGTACATTTCTATACTGCTTATCAGTGAACTAGCAGTCCCTAAGGCATTTACAGTGTGTAAGCCAATTGCTCACAACAAGCTGGATACTCATTTTACCGACTTACAAAAAGATGGAAGGCTGAGTGGACCTTTGAGGCTTGCCCAGGATTGAACTCACAACCTTGTGGCTGCACTACTGGTATTTAACCACTGCGCCACCAGGGCTCCCTAATATGTTGTTGCAACTTTTTGCACATTGTTGTGTCCATCCTGCTGCTGTCTTGCATTCAGTTTATTACTGTTGTACATCTTTTCATTGATGGGCAAAACCCATCAATAGACTCTCAATCTTGCTGTTACTGTCTTGATGTGGTAGGTCCCTCCTGTAGCAGTTCTGCTTCCCAGGCAACCGCATAGTGTGTGTGGACATGGTTCTATTCCTCTCCCCCTCCCCCTCTCAATGATCACAGCTGCAAGTACCTTCTTGAAGCCAGCCACTATGTGCTATGTTGGTAGCTGGGATCACTGGTCTCCCCGCTTTCTCCCAATGGGTGGGGTTGCAGTGTATATGTACACAAAGCATCCCTATGCTTCAGAAATTAGAAGGAGGAGTGATCCAAGCTGCCAACACTTTTCTGATCTCAAGCCTGCCATTTGATCCCTCTTTCCCCTCCCCCACCTGTTCTCTTCCCCAAATCCCTGCTACTTGATCTCTCTTTCCACCCACTCCTCCCACTGGCTGATCTCTCTTCCCCACTCCCTGACTGATCTGCATGCCCTAAGTAGAGCAATAAGAGAGCCAATGTGGAAGTGGTACCATGCAGATATCGGTGCACCATACAGTGCAGCACCATACAGGTACTGAAATGGAGGTGTGACAAAGCTTTCTTCAATACTATTATGTTTCTTTGTGCTTCAAAAGCATGATAGCTGCACTGTAGAAACCTCATGTAAATGATCTCCTTTATCTCTCCAGTTGGATTATATTACAGGACTTCCTTCTGAAACCACTTTAGCTTTGGGCCTTCATCCTTCCTCAAGCAAACTGGGAAGAAGATCAGCACTGTAGCTTGCCAGTACCAGCCATTTTATCACCATTTTAGGGGCTGGTATAAGAAAAAAATCATCCTAAATCCAAAATGACTGAGAAGACCATACCCAAACCTTTCAGTGTTTAAACAATTTATTTTCGATTTTCACCACAGAATGCCCCCCAAATGCCCTCTACACTGTGGGGAGGGGACAGTTTTGCCATATTAGCAGTCTGTTTTAGACACAGGAGAGGCATTTTTTCTAATAGGAAGTGCACTAGAAGTCAGATTTCATCATCCCTCTCTAGATTTGGCAAAGTGTAGCTGAATGCAAGATAAAATGTAGTCAAGCGCAATTGGTGATCCTCCATAACATCTTTCCTATCGTACAAGGTGTCAATATTCCTTTCCAATTTAGTTGCTTTGTGAAACTAGAACAACTGGTTCTTAAACTAGGAGAAATTAGGAGAAACAAATCAAATAGAAGATAAATAGGAACTCCAGTGCTAAGATCACAATTCACAGTGATGAATTGTGCATGCTTTGTTTTTCCAGAGGTTAAGTGAATAGGAAAATGTCAATTTATTTGTTTTATTATTTTCCAGAAAATTAGATCTTCAACCACTCCTGATGCTTCATGACAGAAAATCATGATTTGGTTTAGCGAAACTATGAAAAACTGGATTGGCTGCACTTACTTGCATGAATATTGGAGTTATGTGGTTTGCTTATGTTTTGTGCCTCTCTTTTTTACTTCAATAGTCTACTTTTCATACTGTTTGCTGGCATTTTATCTCTACTTATACAAGAAACTGAATAACATGCCAGATGACATGCAGAACAATTTATGGGATAAGCCAAGGAACATCCTTGCTTATTTTTCGTGTCAAATTGCAAGGATATTACATGGTAAGCAAGTGCTTTCTTAATACTAATCTGGAGCGCCTCTATAATTTTAAAAGTGAGGAGCCAGAATTCAAATCTATCCTATGGAATCCTGGGATTTGTAGTTTGTTATGGTACCAAAGGTCTGGCAGAATAGGCTAAATATCTCATAAAACTAAAACTATGGCCATTAAAATGTTGGATGTCACATAAAGAAGAGATTTCCCAATACACCTCTCCTGGGAACTAATAGAAACTGTAGATTTTCTTTTGTAATAATATTAAGAAAAAGAAATAAGCATGGTAGTGCTTGCCAGTTGTCTAATTCTGCTTTTATTTCAGCCAACAAATCAATGTTCCACTAGTGCTGCAAAAAAATTGAGCAATAAAGCTGAAATGTGTCTCTTACTTCATTCACTATAGTTACAGAGTTTGTTACTGGTTTTTGGTGGCAGACTCCATCAGGGACAATACATTCCCAAATTTCATTGATAGAAGTGTAGTGGAGGTTGGAAGGCATGGGGGATACAAAAATGGTTTGGGTCATGTTTCTCTTACTCCTTGTCAAGTCAGCAGGATGCCAAGTTCATGAAATCAGGCTTCAGTAGTTAAAACTCAGGAAATCTTTGTTTAAAAAATAATATATCCAGTTGAGTGCATTCATTGTCAGAACTGACCAGGAAATGTTAAAATTGCCTAATTTCCAAGAACTGGTACCTTTTATGATATAAGAAATTATGAGATAAAGGTGCATTTAATTTTAAAACTGGCTGTTATCGCACTCGCCAATGCCTGGGTCAATGCAACCTGTATGCAGCCTGGATCGAGCCATGCTTATCCAGTGGCTTTTCAAAAATGAGATTTTGCCATTTTAAAATTAAATGTGCCTTTATACCATCAGGGATAAAGTGCTTCAAAAGTAATGTGATGAATTCCTTACTCATTGCCTGTTACTAACACTTTATCTTGTTCAAAGATATAGCTGTGTTAATCTGTAGAATCAGAGTGTAGAGAGATCTTGTAGCACCTTTGAGACTAAGGGGCTAAGCAGATGGTGCAAAGCGCCATCTTCAGAGCAAGGAAGGGGAGGGGCAGCCGCACGCTGGGCGGCCCAACCCCTTCCCGAAAATGTCCTCGGAGCAGCCGGTCCTCTGCACAGCCGGCGCTCCGAGGATGCCTTTCCGCTGCAGCATCCGCATGTGCTGCAGCAGAAAAACTGCCGAAGGTGCGCCAGCAGCCTGTCTGCTTCCCCCCTAACAGAAAGAAATTGGCAGCCTGAGCTTTGGTAGACTTCAGTCTACTTCCTCAGACTGTTGTTATTGTGTGCCTTCAATTAGTTTCTGACTTATGACAACCCTAAGGTGAACCTGTTGTGGGGTTTTCTTGGCAAAATTAGCTCAGAGAAGGTTTGCCATTGCCTCCCTCCGATGTTCATAAAGTATGACTTTCCCAACATCACCCAGTGGGTTTTATGACTGAGCCCATTCAAACCCTGTTCTTCAGAGCCATAGTCCAGTGTTCAAACCATTATGCCACACTGGCAACAACAACAACAACAACTGATGGAAATTATTATTCATATTACTTTTGGTCATGGGTTTTTCTTCTTCTGCAGCCTAAAGGTTTTAAGGAATTTCAATTCCCTCCTTCTCCTCCTCCTCCTCCTCCTGCCCTTTTAAATTGCTCTCTTTTGAAAAGTACCAGTACATGTTTGAATTGGTTTCCCCTTTTAACTACAGCCAGCAGTCACAGATCTAAGCAAAATAAATAAATTATGTTTATTTTTAAAATTTCCTAATTTTCCTAACTGCACATGATTTCAAAGTTCAGATGGGCTTAATTCTTATTCATTATCATTCACAAATACACTTCTCCTCTCTTTCCCATTTTGTCCCCTTCTTTGTTGTTATCACCAGATTCTTTCACAGAAACAGGCTTGACTCATGCTTGCCTCCCTTCCAGCATTATCTCAGCACTTGTGTCTGAGATCCCAATGACTTAATGATACCCCTTCTACTGTATAATCCATAATACCTAATTCCCAACATTTTATGGCAGGCAAGTTGTCTATGCAACTCCTGACACTTTTATATCAGTGTCAGATTACAATAAATAACTGAAATACAAAGCATTCAGTTAATTGCCTAACATTTCAATAATTTAATTAGTATACATAAACCCAAGGATCTTATCTATACTTGTGAACAAGTAATGCCTGCATGTCCATGGCAGTCATAACTCATCAGAGCATTGTGCTAGATATCACAAAGTTTGACAGAGCGTTTTTGATTGTCACCTAAATTACAGTGCTTCAATTTTACAGTGTTTCAAGGTGAGATGCTTGCTAGGAGATAAAAGGAGTACTTGGAACATTGTTGGAGATAGTTCAAATTTTGATAGACTATTTTAGTAATCACCAAATTTGTAGTGGCCAGTTTCATTTAAACATCCAAATGGATCTCAGTGCAGGTATTAGAATCCAGACAATTCTGGATAACCCATCTGCAAGTTAAGTGTAGAATAGTGAACATGAAGTTGTATAAATTAAATGAAGAAATAAACAGGGAAAAAAAGTAAAGAAAGTAAGAGAACTTCCAGGGATAAAACATATTATTATCTTCATACCTATTTACCTTCATTCTGCAAGCCATACCTGGTTTTCTTTACTTGGAGGTAATCATCTGTAGGCTCACTCAAACAGAGAAATCTCCTGTAGTTCATTTCCCAAGATTTCCATGTTTATTCTTCAGTCTTGAATCACTTGAATGAATGACTAATATGAATTGCAAATCAGAGTCCTATACCGAGAAGGTGGGAAGGAGACACACACCAAGTGAAGAAGATAACAGACATTTCCTTTTCAATGTTGTAACATCCCCTTCTTTTAAACCCTTCTCAGTATACAGTTTATAGCCATGTACACTGTTTTTATGCCTCACTGTGGTTAGCATTTTATTTAAAAAATGTTTCCAAATTCCCTCTAAGACATGTCTTGCTTCTCCCCCACCCCCGCCAATTTAAGCTCAGGAGAGACTCCCCTCCCCCCTTTTTTTTTTTTAAAAAAAAAAGAGGAAGTGGACAAGAAATTAATTACACTCACTTGCAGATTTTTTTTAAAAGGCATCACCTAAGCCTAAAATGGCACAGGAAGTCCTAAAAATATGTGAGAATGCCCTCATCATCCCATTTGGAGATAAACAAAATCCTGGTCATGCAAAGTGTCAACCTAAATTCATGATTACTGGAATCTGTTTTTGCAGGGCAGGAAGGTGGGGGGGGGGGGGGGGGGCTAATGCAATCTCTCACATTTCCACAATTGACCACCTCTGCTTTATCCACTTCACTGTGGCTGCTCTCCAGGTGGTAAGATAGAAACCCTGTGACTGGAGGAATGAAGGATGAATATGGAGGTGAAACTCCATGTCCTCTTTGGCCATCTTTTCCAGCAGAAGGAAAGAAATTTCAAAGATTTTGGGCAAGCAGGAGAAAGGAAAGAAGCGACACTAGATTCCATATGAATCACCCTTGACAATAGAGCAAAGGAGAGAGGAACCAACCTGGCTGATATCTTCAAGCTTGCCTATGTACAAGTCTTGATGCTACTAGAACTGGAGCCTTCTGCAAGTGAAAACCTTTTGGTGCCCATAGAGCAGGGGTAGGCAACCTTTCCCCTTTAAGGGCTGAGGGACTTCAGCTCCCAGAAGCCTCAGTCGTGTTGGCCAATAGTCCCATGTTGGCCAATAGCTCCTGGGATTCTGGGAGCTGAAGTCCCTCGGCCCTTAAAGGGGAAAGGTTGCCTACCCCTGCCATAGAGCATTCCACCTCTTCCTTCCTTGGCCTCACTCTTTGAAAAATAGAGGGAAAGAGATTAAAGAACATGAAGGCTGCTCATATTCCTTATAGGCTTCTTGGTCTTCAGTTCACTCCCTCTAGAGTGAAAACTTAAGAGATCCTATAACTGTGTTGGTTTTATAAAAGAAGGAATTTCAGCAAATGTTGCTTGTTACCAGGTTGTGTGATAAGCAACAACTGCTGAAATACTCTATTCTATAGAACCAACAAAAAAAAGTATAGGAGCCCCCTCTAGTTTTAATTTTCACAACCCTATCTCACTCTATTTCTTTCTGTCTGCTAAATACTGTTGGCCCTCAATATCCACAGATTCTTATTTACAGATTCAACCATTCATGACTTGAAGATATTCAAAAAATATAAATAAAAAACCCAAAAAAACCCAAACTTTGATTTTGCCATTTTATGTAAGGGGCACCTTTTCATTAAGGCATTGTTATTTAATGGGACTTGAGCATTCACAGATTTTGGTATCCACAGTGGGTCCTGGTACTAAACCTCAATAGATACCAAGTGGCCATTGTATATGGCAAGGAGGAGAAGGGTAGGTGGCCCAGATAATAAAAGCATCCCATTAAGACTACATGACTGCATGAAACATGTATTTGATCATTAAATATGAAAAGATGAAATGTTTTAATTCAAAACAAAACAATATTTTCCTATTACATATTCTGCAGCAGCTCAAGTGGTTATGACACTGACTCTGTTGACTGCAAGATCAGCAGGTTGGCAGTTCAAGGCCTGGGTGCTGCATGATGGGGTGAGCTCTTGTCACTAGTCCCAGCTTCTGTCAGCCTAGCAGTTTCAAAGCCTGCAAATACAAGTAGATAAATAGGTACCACTTCAGTGGGAAGGTAAACAGCATTCTGTGCAATCATGCTGGCCACATGATCACAGAGTAGTCTCTGACAATGCTGGCTCTTGGCTTAGTAATGGAGATGAGCACCACCCCTTACAGTAAGACACGACTTGACAACCTTGTCAATGGGGAATATCTTTACCTTTAACTTATTTATTAATTCAGTGGTGTCCTTGTGCACATATCTCTCAAGAGTACATTTGGCCCCATCTGCAGTGGTTTTTAAATGGGGCTTTTTAAACCCTTACTTTTGTTTTTTTTAAAAATAGTTTAAAGGGCAAGTCAAGGATTAAAATGTGACATGATGTTGCACTGTAAGTGAAATATTTTAAAGCTGCTTTTGTATTAACATTTAGTCACATTTTGGAAATTCTAAAGACTCACAGACTCCTTAAATTCAAGGCTCTGGGCCAAAAAAATTGTCCTGTGAGGAAATTAATCTGAAATCAATGGACTTTAGTTCTAAATATACATCATACCTTCCAACCTGACTTGACAGAGACAGTCCTGATTAACCCTATGTTGTACCACTTTTTCAGCTGTTTTCCAATGTCCCAGTTTCTCTCTCCTCCTTCCACTTTCTCCTTTTGTCCACATCTTCTTCCACTGGTGCAAAGTACAAAAGTAGTTTGCACTCCAGTAATTCAATAGGAGGGAGAAGAGATGATGGGGTAGAATCTTGCCCTTCCCAGAAGACTCAAACAAAAGCAAACTGCTGCTACCTCTCCTTCCTTGCCTGTTCTTCCTCATTAATAAGTTTGTCATCTTGTTCATACTCTGATGTTGCTTTGCCATACATGTCCCATTCTTCATCTGTGAAATGTTGAAGGCTATGAGATATACCCAGGATTGAACTATCACAGAATTAAACAAAATAAAAGTTGCCAAGTAAATGTTTAAAAAATGTTGTTTCACTCAAAGGGTTGATGGGACAAAAATATTTCCACCTGTTTCCCAAGTGCAAACTCACAGGGAAAGTTGTTCATTCATCCAGAATTACCACAGGGGAGTTCCTGCCTCTACTGGATATTTACAATTTTGTATCCTAAAATGATATGACTTAGAATGGAGCTTTTTCCTCTGACCTTGCTTTTTCTGCACTGTTATATTTTGCCCAATAAACTTTTCTGTGTTTTAATTTATGTTTCAGTACTTACTTGTTAAACCTTTTTCCCCCCAGATTATGAGATTATTGGCATGGAGAATATTCCGGAGGGACCAGGGATTATTGTTTTTTATCATGGAGTTCTTGCCAATGACTATAATTTTTTTACGAGCAACCTGTACTCCAAGACAGGCAGAATTTGTCATTCTGTGACTGACAATATTATGTATCTTCTACCAGGTACTGTATTTGTAATTTTACACTTTAAATGGAAATATTGCAAAATTGTTTGAACTGTGAAAATGGTAGGGGTAAATCCAATTGTTGATCCCAGCTATTAAGCTAATTGTTGATCCCAGGAATTAAGCTAACATATTATAATGTATATACTTAACTATAAGTCAACCTCATGTATAAGTCAAGGGCAAGTTTTGAGGCCAAATTATGGATTTTGATATGACTTGTGGATAAGTTAAGGATAAAATTTAGATGCATGAAACAATTTCATACAGAAATGTCCTATTCATATCCTTCTAAGCTCAATTCCTCTTGGCACTCCTTTGAGGGGAAGCACTAAAGAGGTGTCGCCATTTTCCCACCCAAGGATTCAAAAAGTCCAGAAGCAGTGTCATGGTGGAAAAAGTAGATGGGATTGGTGCTTCGTTTGCCTGCTCCCAGGATGAACTAAGCTCTTACTTTTTGCCTCTCTACTCAGAGAAAAAGAAGAGAAGAGTTAAAATACACTACTTACATTGACCTCTGGATAAGTTGCAGTCAATTTTTTGCAGTCCATTTTTTGACGAACATTTCTAGACTTATACATAAGTATATACAGTAAATCCTTTTGGTTCAATGGAAGTATATACAGTAAATCCTTTTGGTTCAATTGGATGTAGTTGATAAAGGAAACCAGCTAGCCAACTCTGAAAAGCATTGTTATGGCTTCATCTAGAAATGAGGACCCATTGAACACTGGGCCAGATATGGTCGGCAGTGATTACCCATCCAGTGCACAATCTTCATCCAGTGCATAAGATTATTATTATTTGTGATCAGTATATGTGTGTGTGTAAAATTTAAAGATTCTTAAGCTTTCAGAGATCCTCCTAAAGTTGGGCTGTGCTTTGCAGGAAGGAAATCCCTCAATGAAACTAAACAGCTGTTGCACTGGAGAGTACTCTTAAACACACATCAGTAAAATTAAGTTGTGATTTCTTTGCTTGATGAGAACATGTCCCAGTTCATAAGAATTCCATCTAGTTTCACCCACTCTTTTTATAGTCCTAGTTGCTCTGCTCTTGATTATATACTGTGTCTTAGCCCTGCCTGCTGATGCAATATGGCCCCTAAGACTTTTTCCAAACTGGAATTAGAGAGCCATTTTCTCCAGTCTTACCCCAACACTAATATAAACTGCTAGTGTGTTCCTTTTGGAACTCCCAATCAGGGAGTTAAGGATATAAGTTTATTGAGCCTTTCTTGGACTGTGATATGTCTGGTTGATGACTTTTCAGTTCAGTGGATCAGAAGCTGTACAGATCTGAAATAGATCATTGGCTCAACTGTTCCATCTGGCAAGTGTCCATAACAGTTATCAATTATATACTGGTCATAGAATCATAGAGGTGGAATAGACCACATGTGCCATCCAGTCCAACCCCCTGCCAGGCAGGAACTCAGAAGCAAAGCACCCCCAACAGATGGCCATCAAGCCTCTGATTAAAGACCTCCAAATAAGAAGACTCCACCAGACTCTGACGGAGTGTGTTCCACTTTTGAAGAGGTCTTACTGTCAGGAAGTTCTTCCTAATGTTGAGGTGGAATCTCTTTTCCTGTAGTTTGAATCCACTGCTATAGGTCCTATTCTCTGGAGCATCAGAAAGCAAGCTTGCTCCATTCTCAATATGACACCCCTTCAAATATTTAAACAGGGCTATCATATCACCTCTTAACCATCTCTTCTCTAGGTTAAACCTACCCAGCTCCCTAGTCTCTCTTCATAAGGCACGATTTCCAGACCCTTCACCATTTTGGTCACCCTCTTCTGGACATACTCCAGCTTGTCAACATCCTTTTTTAATTGTGGTGCCCAGAACTGGAAACACTATTCCAGGTGAGACCTGACCAAAACAGAATAGAGTGGCCCTATTACTTCCCTTGATCTAGACACTATACTTATATTGATGAAGCCTAGAACTGCATTGGCTTTTTTAGCTGCCACATCACATTGTTGACACATGTTCAATTTGTGGTCTGCTAGAACTCCTAGACCCCTTTCACATGTAGTATTTTTAAGCCAGGTGTCCTCCATTATGTATTTATGCATTTCGCTTTTTCTGCCGAAGTGCAGTACCTTACATTTCTCCATGTTGAAATTCATTTTGTTAATTTTGGCCCAGCTTTCTAATCTATTAAGATCATTTTGAATTTTGATCTTCTCCTCTGGGGTATTAGCTGCTCTTCCTAATTTGGTGTCATCTGCAAATTTGATGTATGGCCTCTATTCTTTCATCCAAGTCATTGATAAAGATGTTGAATAGCACTTGGCTCAGGACAGACCCCTGTAGCACCCCACTGGTCACTTCTCTCCAAGAAGAAAAGCAGTGATTGCTGAGTTCGGCTGGTCAACCAGTTACTAATCTACCTAAAAATTGCATTGTCTAGTCCACATTTGACTAGTTTGTTTGCAAGAATATCATGAGGGATGTCAAAGCCCCTACAGAATCAAGATATGCAATATACACAGCATTCCCTTCATTAATCAAGCTGTTGATTTTATCAAAGTTCAGGCTGAGTGTATACCTTGAAGCAACTGTGATGAACTAGAGATTCTGCTCATGACATCTGGCATTGAGATGGAGTGTACACAGACATTAGCATTACTGAGGGGGTGGGGGCTGGACTGAATCAGATGAGACACTAGAAGAGGGGAGGAGGGTTGGGCCCTTCTCCACCTTCATTGTGGCAGGGCTCTGTCACTGCATTTTGTCCCTGGGGAGGAAGTCTGATGATGGAGGAGAGGAGGGGTAAACTTGCACTCTTCATGGGTTACTTTGTCTCCAGGCTTTGCCCCTGGGGAGGAAGCCCAGCAACAGAGCAGCAGGAGGAGTGAATGCACTTCTTCTGTCCCTTCCCACTGCCTCACTTGCTTGGCCAGAGCAACATCACTGCTGGGGAGGTAGGGGAGGGAAGGCTGTGAGATATACACAAGACTGAGGTCTGCTGGTAGCCTTCCACACTGGATGATACCCTAGTAGTGATGCTGCTGTACCCAGAGAGTATGGGTTCAAAGCCTTAACATAGGCAGGGATTACACCAGGAGGACAAATATGCCAAGTTGTTGCAGTTTTGCCACTAAGCTTGTAATACCCGTTACAAATCCTCCACATAAGTTATACTTTAATATGCAAACATTTGGCAATACGTAGCCCAGCACAGTAGTACGCCCCTAACATACTTTGGCCTCATTCCCACTATGATTTAAAGCGAATTACAGATCAGGTTATATGACCATCATCTCCACTTGAAATCAGTTCCAATCCTATTGAGCTCAGTTGCGATCGTGATGAAGTGAAGCAAACACAAAAAAACCCGCTATTTCCTGACACTAGTTCTTTGGTGGTACTTTTGAAAAGAATCGATTCCGAAGCATGTCAAACAAGTGGGAACGACGGACCTGAATTGGATCATATTGGAGGGGAGGGACTGATGGCAGAGGAGTGTTTACTAACCCGACTCATTTTTTGGGAGATCCACCATCCCCCTCACCAGCATTGCCTTTGTGTTTGTGTGACCTATGGGCGCATTATATATATAAAAAGTAGTCTTATATGCCAGAAAATACTATATATAT
>CM034706.1:51494731-51507529 GCA_020142125.1 Phrynosoma platyrhinos | reverse complement strand
TGTACTACCTATGAAACAACTGCAGACTTTTTTTGTTGTTCTTGTGTGCCTTCAAGTGCAACCCTAAGGCAATCTTATCATGGGGTTTTCTTGGCATATTTCTTCAAATGGAGGTTGCCATTACCATCCCCTAAGGGTGAGGGTGTGTGACAAACCCAGGGTCACTTACTAGGCTGCAAATTGTACATACCCCAGAATGCATCACCTAGTATATTGGCAGTCCTTCCCCCCAACACTTTCTCATTTTCCCCTGTTGGAAGAAGGGTCGTCTTATATGGCGAGAATATCCCAGGCTCTATATTTTAACTGGAAAAGCTGGGGTTGTCTTATACGCCCAGTCATCTTATACGCCGGAAAATACGGTATATATACCGTGTTTTCATATTACGGTATATATACCGTATTGTGTGTGTGTATGTGTGTGTGTGTGTGTATGTGTGTGTGTGTACACACACACGCACACGCACAATCCGTTATTTTTGCAAATTGGTGACATGTTGGGTGATTAGGCCAATGGCAGCTGAGCAAGACAAATAGTTGCAATACCAAATAGAATCTTCTATCATTTTTTTTTTTTTAAAAAAAATAGTTCCCAAGCTGGGCTGCTCAAAGGGAAAATTGTATACTTTTGAGCAGCCAAAGTCACCTCACTCTGGCCCCATCTTCACCGTGTTGCTGCCTGCATCACCACTGACGTGTAGATGATTGACGTGCATTTTGAAGCAGCGCAAATTATTGGGAATGACAATTGTGCCAAAAAAGAAACAATCACAAGGGAATAATGAAAAGATCAATTCACTAACATGGAGCAAAGCTGAATCGCAAACCAGTTTAAATGTAAGTGGGAATGAGGCCTTTCTCTTTCTTTCCAACACAGCCTGACAATTCCAGAGCTTAGAGAACACCCCTGAGAGTCAAAGCAGGCAACAGATAACTGCACTCATTCAGCCTAAGGCAGAAACAGATATTTAGTAACAGTATCCAAGCAACAAGATGTTTACCCTTGCTGCCCTACAGCTCTTGTTGTCCAGAAGCAATAACTAACACACAATATTTCTAAGGAAACATATTTACTTACAGCACAAGGAGAAGATATTAGTTAGGACACAGTGTCACAGACATGATAGCAAAGACCTGAGTCTGTGCATACCAACATGTGTATCTCACAATAGAACAAGATCATGGACCAAAGGAGGATAACATAAGGCATGTAAATCATCCAACAATTGAAATATGTTATGACAAGTTCTCAACACTGAAAATTTAGTATTTGCAAGCAGGGTTTCTTCACAAACTATTCCATAAATATGAGTTCTGTAAAGTATGCTTTTTTGTTTTGTAGGATTGAGACTTCTGCTTAATGTGTGGTGTATCACACGTGGTAGCAAAGCTGAATGTCTTGAAATCCTGAAGGCAGGCCATTTATTGGGGATCTCACCTGGTGGAATGAGAGAAGCACTCTTTAGTGACCATCACTATGAACTGATCTGGGGTAACCGCACAGGTTTTGCCCAAGTGGCTTTAGAAGCCAAAGTGGTGAGTGGTTTCTCTGTGGTAATTATTTCTCAAATTATGCTTGCAATGCCATGCCATTTTTACAGATATAGAAGCACTTTAATAACAGGAAATGTGGCAATAAACTTGTAGACAAGGAATTAAAGTGCACTCCAAGGCAAACATCCTGCAAGGTAAAGATCACATTGGTGAACATATGTCTCTATCCACATACTTATGAGAGAGGCAGAGGTTGCAGTGGTGGCATGTGCTTCCCCAGTGTGCAGCAAAAATTGGAACAGAGGCTGCCAGGTTAATTCTGAATTCCCAACCATACATAACCTGTGGAGGGATGCCCAGGCCCATTCTTGGTGCTCTTGATCATGAAGGGTTTCTACGTACTGCTGATCAGTGGGAATGAAGAAATGGAGCAGTGCCCTTGCATCCTTCCATCTATTGTTGCACCCTAGAGTTTAGCCCTCCTTCCATACAGTCTGAAAAAGTACAGATGCATTTGTAACCCTCTGTGACACTTGCATGTATCATCAATCAGTTGATCACCCAAGACTATAAGCTTACAGTTGTTCAGGAGTGAGAAGTATCCAAACATTTTTAACTATTAGCAAAACCATAGTCTGCATGTCAGGTATCCTAAATATAGTCTGTGGCATCTGTAGTTTTAATGCTAAGTATTTAACAAGTCCACTCTTCTTTGGACCCATCTTACCTTACTTGTATAATTAAAAAGTTGGTAGCAGGGATAAATAGAAACAGGGGATTTGTTTAAAGACAATTTTTCACTTAATTATCCAAATGCCTAGCACTGAATAATTTGAGACTTGTAAACTTACCCTGAATAACATTATAATGTATAAGATATAATATTATGCAATAGAAATTACAGAACCTGCAACTATTTTAGTTCAGTCCCAATGACCAACCATAATAATCTGCCTTCCTGCTTTTTCAGCAACTGTGAAAATGCCTTTTTGCCTCAATTTCCCCCCTTTCCACCCCTAAATGGGAATGGGAAGTGTAATAACTGTGATTTTCCTATTATTTGGGAAGCACAGGTAAACTTCTGCCCAGGTAACAAAGTGTTAAATAATGTGATGAGGTTAAATTACATTTTAATGGGGCTCAGCATCAAAGAGGTGACAAGAGGACAATTGCCCAGTGAGATGGCCACTTGGGCAGAAGTTCAAATCTTTGAGATCCTTCTCAGCACAGGTTATAAAAAGCCTCAAGTGATCACAAGGCAAGGGACACTAACAAAGGGACACTTGGGAGTAGGAGCTTCTGTTTTACCTGGAAAAGCTGGCAGCGGCATTCATGCACTGGGTGACACCCATGTAGGGGTTGGGACTTCCAGCCCCAGACTTCCAGTGGGGTTTCCAGGGTGAGGGGCACTTGGGAATACCTGTGAGGGCCAGAGTGGCACCCACATGGCTCTGAGTGGTACCGACATGGCCCCGAGGGTTACCTGTGCGGGGCCAAGGAGTTCCTGCACAGCCTTGAAGAGCACCTGTGCAGGGCCTAGGAGAATCCATGAGCCCCCAATGAGCTCCCACAAGGAGCAGAGCAGCAACTGCAGAGCTGAAACAGCATCCACAGAGGGCGGGGAGCTCACCTGGTGTCACCCCCCTTATGGGATGTCACCTGGTGCAGTCTGAACCCCCCCCCCCCCCCCCCCCCCCCCCCCGCAGCCCTCAGTGATGCTACTGGAAGTTGGTCAATGCTGGACAGAAGCATCCAGATGCCTAGCTACTCCCCCCGCAAAACATCAAGGACTACAAATCCTCTCTGATCTATGAATAGAACAGGAGAGTGTTTTGGCTAGTGACATCAGGGATTTTGATTATTTTACTGGCTTGACTGACATGATCAAATCTATCTGTATCTGTAACTCCTACATGTGCCCAAAGGGAAGGTGACCCTTCATGTAAAGAGATAACCTTTGATATGGAGATTTCTTACTTAAAATAAAGGAAGAGGAGGGGCATTTGACCCCAAGCCATTCCCTGATCTGGGTGTCCTCCAGTCTTGCTGACCCAGGTTTTTGGGGTCACTTTTTTGGGCAAAAAATTCTCAACTTATAGTTAAGTATATATGTTAGGCCATATTTACAATGTTGTCCAGAGCCATTAACAGTGCACATGTTATGCACTGAATATTATGCATATATGTTCAAAAGATGGATATGTGTCATCCATAAGGTTGCTATTAGTTGAGGTCAATTCAAGGGTAGTTAACAACAATATTCAGATGTAAGTCCCATTTAGTATAGGGCATTTGCAAGCAGGTAAATGAGTGGAAGATTAAATCATAAGTAAAGCAAACTAAGAAAGGCTCACGGTTTAATGTTTTTAGGTAGCTGAAGAAGGCAAAAATCCAGCTTTTGTAAATTATATGGTTGAAAAAGGTATATCTATTAAAAACACATGATTTGACTGAACATATTTTTTTTTAATTTGTGGGGGGTTTAAATGCTGTTTGTTTCAGAACATTGGTGGAAAAATTAGTTATGTGCAACAGAAGTCAATGTCAACTCTTCCATTTGTGAATTATCTGTGGTCACAGTGAACTGAAGCACACATCCTGGAAGGAATGGCAGGAGGCCGCTCCAGCTGTGATCAGGCCATGACTACAGCAACTACATTGTCCACTCCTGAAGTGGGCTGCCACCACGTTCCCAAGAGGGCCACCAGAAAGAGTGGATTGTATCCATTCCTTTTTGGGTTGGCTTTTCTTTGTTTAGTGCAGCCTCGGAGAAGCATCTAGCTGCTTTGGGGGCCTGCATCATGTAAACGCCAAGCCCCCAAAGCAACCAGAAGCTGCCTTATTTGTCCTGTGTATTTTGGGCCAATGCTACATGTTGGGCTTTGGGAAAAAAGTTATTCCAAGGGAAAAACTGAAATATTTCTATTTCGATAATTCTCTCTTTCTTTTTTAGCCCATCATTCCTTTGTTTACACAAAATATTCGTGAAGTATGCAGGACAGTTGGAAAAACACGTGAGCTTCATTTCTTAAATAACTTCTTGCAATTTCTTAATGTGTTCCTTCATATTCTTTCCCCAGTCTGCTTGATAAGCATCTCTTACTTGTAGCATATCTCTTTATGAAAATGTGTGCATATGAGCAATACAGTCTTATTCAGTATAAGCATCACTGTCATATAGGGAAATTCCAACTCCAACTGTCACTTAGATTTAAGAATAGAGACATCAGTAAAATGAAGATAATAGTTGATAGTAGCCTAGTCCAGATATTCAGCATTCAAACTGAGCAATCAGCCACTGGAGCAATCATTTGTTGTTAACTGCCTTCACGTCAATATCAACCTATGGCGACCCTATGGGTAAGGCATCTCCAGGTCCCCCTGTCCTCTACTGCTCTCCCCAGCTCCAGTAAACTCGTATTCAAAGACCCTTTAATAAAGTCCATCCATCTAGCATGTGGCCTTCCTCTCTTTCTACTTCCCTCCACCTTTCCTAACATTAATTTCTTTTCCAGTGATTCATGCCTTCTCATGATGTGTCCAAAGTATGACAGTCTAAGTTTTGTCATCTATTCATTTATTCATTCTAGGAATATTTCTGGCTTGATCTGCTTTAGCACTCATTTGTTTGTCCTTTTGGCTGTCCGTGAAATCTTCAGTACTCTTCTCCAGCACCACATCTCAAATTAGTTGATTTTTCTTCTTTCCTGACTGTCCAACTCTCACCACATCCATACATAGTAATAGGGAATACAATGGCTTGTATGATTCTAACTTTTGTGCTGAACTGTGCATTTTAAAAACTTTTCTAGTTCTTTCATAGCCACCACCACCCCATCCTTGATAGTCTCCTGATTACCTGACTGCAGTTCCCATTTCTATCAATGTTTGAACCCAGTTTTGGGATTTTTTTTCCTGTTTCTATTTCTTCATTGTCTAAGTTGAACTTGTGAAGGTCCTCAGTGGTGTATAGAATCCATCATTTTTTAACTTCTTCCTTGTTTTGAATTATGTTATTTTTTATAGTATTTATTTTTATTATCATAGAGTAGAGGTAGGCAACTTTTTTGAGCCAGGGGCTGGGTTGCTGTCCCTCAGACAACTGGGGGGGCCGAAGTACCAAAAATAAATAAATAAATAAATAAATAAATAAATAATATAATATAATATATTAAAAAAAAATAAAAAAATATGCATGCACACTCTCTCAGCCCCAGAAAAGACATGGCAAAACCATTGTGGAGATTTTGCCAAGAAAACCCCAAGAACAAGTAATAACAACAATGATCAATATCATCATGGTGGGCAGCAGTGGCGGCAGCGGCAGGACTGGCCTGGGGCCGGTCCAAATGCCTTGGGGGGGAGCATCTGGCCCCCGGGCCTTAGGTTGCCTACCCCTGTCATAGAGCATCCCAGTCCTTGGTTTGAACTTTCCTTTCATTTCTCGAATCTGGTGGAATAAGTCTCTCATTCTTCCCTTTTTGTTGTTGTCTTATATTTCTCTACATTTGTTGTTATAGTAATTTTCCTCATCTTTTCGCACTAGCCGTTGTACTGTTGCATTTATGGTTTTTAGTTTATTCCAATCTCCTTTTTATTTTTTCTCCTTTCCTTTATTGCTTGTAGTGTTTTATCTATCATCAATGGTTTCTTCACTTTCCTTTTATCTGTTGGAAGTGTCTTTATGCATTCTTGTTTTATTATGTCCCTGGCTTCAGATCAAAGCTCTTCCAGTTCACAATCTATTATTCTTAGTGCTGCAAATCTGCTCCTTATATTGTCAATGAATTCTGTGGAAATGTTGTTTAAATCATATTTTGGTATGATGACTGGTTTTGTTTTCTTCTTGAGTTTTACTTTTATTTTTGAAATGAGTAGTTTGTGATCTGTACCACAATCAGCACCTGGTATAGTCTTGGCCACCAGTATGGAGCTTTGCCATCTTTTACTTCCAATTATATAATCTATTTGGTTTTTGTTGGCCACACAGTGATGTCCATGTGTATAAGCTTTTCTCTAGTTGTATGAAAAATGTGTTTTCAATGAATAGGTTGTTGGCTCAATAAAAATATACCAGACGCTCATCTGCTTCATTCCTTTTGCCTACCCAAATCTGCCTACTGTTTTTTATTGTCCTTTACTTCCAAACTTTGTTTTCCACTCTCCAATGACCAGATTGACATCCTGTGTTGGTGTGTAGTCAATTTCTTCATGTACTCATTTGTAAAATCTATCAAGTTCTTCTTGTTCTGCCTCAGTGGTTGGTACATATACTTGAATTATGGTGATATTCATAGATTTCCCATGGAGCCTTTTGAGATGATTTGGTCTGATTTTGCATTGTATCCTCTGACTGCTTTTGCAACATCTTTTCTTAGCCACCCCATTTCTTCTTGTATTTTCATTCCCTGAGGAGAACACTGATTCAAAGTAGCCCATTCCTGTCCATTTTAACCCAATTATACCCAGTTCATGTGTTGCATTTCCATTTTCACTATGTCTAGCTTCCCTTGGCTCATGCTTCTCACATTCCATGTCCCTGTTTTTTATGTGGTGCTGCTTCTGGTGGAGTTTGTCTTTCTGAGAGTGTTTATTGTTTGCTTTATCATTTTTGATGATTTTGATCATTTTGTTGCTCTTGCAAGTGTGTTTTCCTTTAGTTTCTATCTATCTCTCTGTTAGTGCTATTGTCCTGCCCAGTAGTTGTTTTCCTATGTCATTCTCCCTCCCCAGCCATTATTTTGAATTCATTGTTTCCCTACCCTTCTCCTCCCTCCTCCCTCATTTTCCCTTCCCTCCTCATGTCCTTCTTTATTCTAGTCTCTCATCTGTCTTCTGGCCCTTGTTTGATTTTCCTTGTCCATCCTCTCTGTTTCTCCTTTCCTCCCTCTGGAAGGCGGGGGGGCACTCACATCACCACCCATTGAGGGGTCTGGACTTGACTTTCCAAGTTTTTTCCCATCTACAGGGGGCTCAGAACCAAACCCCTACAGAAGAGAAGGGCCCACTGTAATGAACAAGATGCCAGTTCTCATTATTAAGATTATGTAGTCTAGCTCTTGGATTATTTAGTTCTCATTTCCTCGGTTAGTTATTAAAAGTCAGAGAAAAAGCTGGTATCAAGTTGCATTCCATAAACTGGACAATTTATTTCACATCCTGAACAGGGTTGTCAAGATGGCTTTATGAGCGAACTCGAAAAGCCATCCTTCCTATTTTGGGATATTTTCCTGTCAAACTACGTACATACATTGGAGAGCCCATCCCATATGATCCAAATATAACTGCGGAAGAGTTAGCAGAAAAAGTAAGTTAACTTGGTCATGGATATAAGAAAGTCAAATCCATTTGCTAGTAATATATTTCATTTTTCATTGTATTATGCATAACTACTTACATCCTCCCTGTATGAATCCATAGCCCTGTGCCTAACTATTTTTTCACAATGTAGCCTCTCTCCCATTGTTTTCATTAAAACTAATTTTAATTTATCAAAACCAAAAAGGTGTGTCATTATATTACCTAAATGTTTACCTAGATGTACTTAATGTGTTCACATCATGGTGAGATTGTACTGAGATAAAGACCTATGGGCTGCATCCTATAAAATTCTGTGGCTTGTAGTTTGGAGAAGAACTTGAGTTGCAATTCCCAAGATTCCATAAAACAGAACCATGGTGGTTAAAGTAAAATCATAGCACTATAACTGTATAGTGCAAAAATGCCCAGAGTCTATCCATCTGTAACTGTCCCTAAAGGAGCAGTGAAAATCCACTCCTGCCAGTGGCCCATTTGGGACTGCGGCAGTGGCCCACTTTGGGAACAGACCTTCCAGTCACCGCAGTCTCAGCCTGATCAGGGCTGGAACAGCTCCTTATTGCCAGTGTACTTCACCTCTAAATTATAAGATTAATAGAATTAAAATATTAAAGCCCAGTTTAGCTAAAATATAGTCAGATATAATACTGAAATAGCATTAAAAAGAGCCAGTGTGGTGTGAGTGTTGGACTGTGGCTCTGGAGACCAGGGTTTGATTCCCATCTTGGTCACAAAACCCACTGGGGGACCTTGGTCAAGTCACACTCTCTCAGCCTCAGGGGAAAGCAATGGCAAACCTTCCTCTGAACAAGTCTTGCCAAGAAAACTGCATGATAGGTTTGCCTTAGGGTCACCATAAGTTGGAAGTGACTTGAAGGCAAGCAATATACACACAGAGCATTAAATAGTGAAAATGTTAAAACACAAGTTAAAGAGTTTCAAAAACTTTATAAAAATCCACCCATGAAAACAGTTTCCTTCACAGCCCTTCAGCTGTCAAAAGTCTGCCTCAAGAGGGATGTCTTAGTCCACTGGTAAAAGGATAAGAGGGGCAAAGACAACTTGGAAGGGAGTTCCATAGCCTGCGAGCAGCTGCTAAGAAGACCTTTCTCACACCAACAGTAAATATGCTACCGAGGGAAGGGGGAACTGTCAGCATGGTTACGCAGTATGCGATGATCCACGTCAAGGTGCAGCACCAGTGTCACCACCTTCTCAGATGCAGATAGTAGCTTGTGAGCTGAAGGAGCACCTCTCCCCTTCCAGAAAGAGTAAAGAGGCTCTACAGACAGATGTCTCTCAGATGAGGCTTTAATCTTGGTTCCTCTATACAAGGCTATATACCGCAACAACTCCCAACTCTTGACCAACATCAACCCACACACAACCTACAGTCTGCATCAACCCACAATCAATACATATGTCCTGAGACAACTCCCTTATATACCCAGGGTTCCATGTGGACCTGTCTCTTCCTTTGGACACCTGCCACTCATCCATAGTAACTTGGCTGTTTTTCAGCCTTTTCTGTGGTTTCCAGCACCTTGTGACCATCAGCCGATGTCACTTCCTATGACACAGCAGCTGGTGGAAAGTGTTGTGTCATTCTGGCTGTCAGTGACCCTTTCATGCCTGGTCACATTGAACATTTTCCTTGAGACACTGTCTCCACAGGAACAAAAGAGGTTCCTCCCTCACAGACCTCACCTCAAAACCTAGGAAGGCTTTTATGGTAAAATATAGTTAGCGTGGACTCATTCATGGCTGTCTTCCTCTGGAGTCCTTTTCTACCAACAAACAGAAAGGAGCTGGCATCTTGGGGACTTTCAAAGTTACAGTGGATCTCAGAAGGCAGTGGGGAATACCTATGAATTGTGCCCTGGGACAATAAACAGTATTTGTTAGGCTGCATCTCTGCTGCAGAAATAATCCAGTTTGACACCACTTTAATTGCCATGTCTCAACACTCTGGAATTTTGGGATTTGTAGTTTTATGAGACATTGAGCCTTCTCTATCAGAGAACTCTGGTGCCATAACAAACTACAATTCCCAAGATTCCATAGGATGGAGTCATGGCAGTTACTGTGGTGTCAAACTGTTATTTCTGCAGTGCGGATGAAGCCTGAGTCACTCCCTTCTTCCCTTTCCTCCTCACACCCAAGCATCTGAAAGAAATGAAATCTAAATTGGATTCATTTTAATTTTCCCCTAGGCAATGGATATATATAGGGAGGGATAAAAGACTACTGATCATAAATTTATTTATTTATTTTTAATGTGCACAGACAGACACATATCCGATTAGTCAGTAAGAGGTTTAGACTAATATTTCAGAAGAATCTCCTATTTAGATTACAGATGCCAGACCCAAATTTCCTGAATTGTTCTGACTATCTTTCTGGGCCAGATAAGAATGAGACTTATTTGATTCCAATGATACTGCATCTTCAAATTTTACAAAATGTACACACCAGGGGAATAAATCTGGTGGCATACAAGTTTCCATAAATACAAGCTTTGTTTTGGTGTGATGTTTATAGCATTTTTCTTGCTTGCAATAAATAGCAGGCTTTCCGTAGTTTACTAAATTCCCACTTTTACCATCCGAAAATAGGAGACCATTGTAATATGATAACTAATATATTAAACACCTCACTACAGCATCCATTGGCATCTATGGGAGGGAAACTAGCAAGATGAAATGTAATACCCATATTCCACATTTTTATTTTTATTTTTAAAAATCTTTAATTAGAGAGATGGGTTGGAATTTTAAAAAAGAATGGGAACTGATAACTGATTTTATAAGAAAATATAGGGGGGAAATAGCAATTTTAGGATTTAGAATGGAATAATATGGAGAAGTATATCCTATATATACATTTAGGAGAACTTTGTAACAAATATTTCACTGAGTCTTAATTGTATATGTTAGCCCATTGTTCTGTTCACAAAACACAATTGTTTGGTAATCAGAAAATCCAAATACATTTAGTCCTTTTATACAAAGATTTTTTCAAAATTTATCTTGTAATTTTATATGGTATATCTCTCCACTTATTTAAATTACTCTAATGTTATGTTTTTCCTTTTTTATTTTCACAGACAAAGATTGCAATTGAAAAACTTCGTGATAGATACCAAAAAGTACCAGGAAGTATATTAACAGCCCTTGCAGAACGATTTCAGAGCCATCACAAAGAGAACTAGTCTTCATCCATCTTTCAGATCAGATTCATAGGCACATGTCTAATAAAAAACTTTCATACCTTCCTGAATAAGACGTTTAAAACAATTTTAAAATACCTTTGATGCATACATTCCAGTGCATTATAACTGCAATGTGTCATAAGAAAAAAAATGGGTAGAGTAGATTCAACTATTGTTTTTAGCAGGAATGTAAAGGTTTGACAAAAACTGTACCAACAACTTACCGTACACTGCTTTACTGGAATATTGCGAAATGGCTGGATGATGCTGCAGTTTCTTCCTTTGTGTGTTTATTACTAAATGCTAGATTTTATTATTCCAAATTTCACTGTCAGTGAGGAATTATTTATAAATGCCTTTGCTTTCTATCTATTTGAAACAATATTCGGTACAAAGGGCACTGGATTTTCTTTTTCTTTTATATATTTATTAATTTTCCATTACAAAATGTTATGTACATTTTCAATAAGAAATAAAGAAAATCAATCAATATACATCTGATTACTTTTGTTTCTTAACTTACACAATAAAAGAAAAAAATAGAAGCTTGTAATTGTATCAAACAAATATCTCTAAACCTTCCTTAATTATTTTCTTCTTCTTCCTCTTCTTCTATCTCTTTTTCTTCATCTTCATCTTCCTATTCTTTTATTCTCGGATCCATCTTCTCATTTTCCTATCATCATAGTTTTACTGTTCATTCATGTTGTAACTTAAAATATGACTTTCCCACCAGGTTTTCCCACTTTTAATGGCTCCTCTTATCTACTTCTCTATAACTCAGTACCTTTGTCTTTCCCTTTCTTAACTAGGTTCTGTCGTTAATGTTTTAGTATATCTAATATTTTATTCATTAATGTCATTCTTTGTTTTTGTTGACTGTTTTTGTGTATATGTGTAAATATTCATTCCTAACTCTTAACTTGTTTTTCAGTTTTCTAAAAATTTTATTGCCCCTATTCCCCATTTCTTTTCCCAAAATAATTTTAGTCTTTTCCAGTCCTCCCTCCTTTCAGTAATCGATTTTCCATTTACCAAATGTGTCAAAATGTCCATTTCATAAAGCTCATAAAGCTTCAGTAGCCAATCTTCTACTTGTAAACCCCCAGATAATTTCCAATTTTTAGCTATCACTAATCTTGCGGCTGTTATCATATTCAATAGTATTTTCCAATTTTTTGCCTCATTTTTCTTTCCTATAGTACTAAGAATATTTAAAAGGTATATTTCAGGTTTCATGGGATAATTAATTGCTAATGTTTCTGTTATCAGTTGGTGTATTTTTTTCCAAATTTTTTTGATTGGCTTGCAGTGCCACCACATGTGAAACAGAGATCCTTTGTTTTGCTTGCATTTCCAACAATTTCCGGGTGTCTTTTTGGAGATTTTAGCTATTTTTTCTGGTGTCATGTACCACCTTAGATATATTTTGTAGTAATTTTCTTTTAGAATATTACTATTTGAGAATTTTAAATATTTGGTCCATACTTTTTCCCAATCATCTAATTGAATTGTATTACCTATGTTTTGGGACCAGGCCACCATCTGAGACTTTATTACTTCCTGTTCCATTTCAAGTTTTAATATTAATTTATAAATTTTTGAAAGTGTTTTCCCTTTGTCTAATTTAATAATATTATCAAATTCTCCCTCTAATTTTTCAAAGCTTAACATTTTTACATCCTTTTTGAATATGGAAACCAACAGCAAGTTATATTCTTTTCTGCGAGTTCTTCTCTTGTCTTTAGTTGCCATTTATTTTCTTTATTTTCTAT
>CM034706.1:51478607-51494631 GCA_020142125.1 Phrynosoma platyrhinos | reverse complement strand
GATGATCTTCTTGTCATGATGGTAGAACCCAATGAAAGCATAAAATACCTGTTAAATATTTTGGATGAGTTTAGCCTGGTCTCTGGTTTAAAGATTAACAAAGATAAAACCTCTGTGTTAGCCCTGAACATGCTTAAGGAAGAAGAAACAAAAATTAAAGAATGTTCGGGTTTTCAGATTTGTAAGAAAGTAAAATATTTGGGGATAACACTGACCAACAAAAATGTAGATTTATATAAAAATAATTATGAGAAGATTGCCACAGAATTAGTTTATGATTTAAAACAATGGAACCAACTACAATTATCTTGGCTGGGGAGAATTGCGGTTATAAAAATGAAAATCTTGCCCAAATTTATGCTTGCTTGTTTTTCAAAATTTGCCAATAATCACTAATTTTAAACCTTTTAAAATCTGGCATAGAGAAATTTCTAAATTTGTCTGGGGAGGAAAGAAACCCAGAGTGAGGTTCAAAATTATGCAAAACAAACTTAACAGGGGAGGTTTGGCTTTACCCAATTTACAAGTGTACTATGCGGCATGTTGTTTCACATGGATGTTGGACTGGTTTATGTTAGGTAATGAAGGAGTTTTGGCATTAGAAGGGAGAGGGCTTAGATTTGGATGGCACGAGTATTTGTTATATGAAAAACATAAAGTACATAAAGACTTTGGCAATCATTTTATCCACAAATCGTTGTTCTATGTTTGGACCAAATATAAAGCTAGAGTATGCCCGGAACTACCCAGATGGACTTCAATTCATGAAGCATTCCACCAAAGGGAAGTGATAAAAAAAGGGAAATGGATAACTTATGATGACTTGTTGGAAAGTAATAAGGAAAGTGGATATTTGTCCTTTAAAAGCCATCAGAAACTAATTGAAGAGGAATACACATGTGGTTGGCTTCTGTACAGACAGCTTAGGGAAAGATATCTAGTGGATCAAAAACTGACCAGCATTAGAAAAGATGATAATAAATTGGATGAAATCATTTTTTCTGAGAACAGACATAAAATTGCGCTGTTCTATGATCTTTTACTGAGTATAGAAATGGAAGAAGAGCTTATTTCAGAATCAATGATTAAACTCAATAATTTCTGGTTTTGAAGCTTTATCCAATCTGGAACCCAATTTAGGCAAGTGGCATGGAAGTATAGTTTCAACTTTGGGAGGCTCAACCCTCCTCTCTCTTTGGCATCCATCATAGTTTTCCCTTGTATCCTTAGTTTTCTTCATCCCCATATAAATTTGGACAATTCTTTGTTCCATTCCTTGAAAGGGATCTCATTTGTTATTATAGGGATATTTTGAAAATAATATACCATCTTAGGTATATTTTGATTGTTGCCACTTTCCCCATTAACGAGAGATCTAAATTATTCAATTTCTTTAAATCTGTATTAATTTTATTCCAAATCTGTCTGTAATTATTGTTGAATAAGTCTGAATTTTTATTTGTTAGGTTTATGCCCAAATACTTCACAATTTTTTGAATTTTATAATTTGAGATATCTTCCAATTGTTCCTTTTCTATTTCATCCATGTTTTTAGTTAATATAGCAGTTTTGTCTTTATTTATTTTGAAACCCGATGATTTACCAAATTCTTTTACTTTCTACACTTTGTATTGGGTCCTCTAGGAACAAAACAATATCATCCGCCAATGCCTTAATCTTGTAAGTGTATCCTTTTATAGTCAGACTTTTAATTGTCTTTTTTTATTTTTCTCACAAGTATTTCTATTACTAATATGAAAAGAAGAGGGGAGAGAGGACATCGCTGTCTTGTGCCTTTAGTTATCTTAAATTCTGATGTTTTTCCCCCATTTATGATAATTTTTGCCCTTTGATCATTATATATCGTCTTAAGCAAATTCATAAAATTTGGACCTACTCCCATTTTTCCTATCACTGCCAACAAAAATTCCCAATTTACGTTGTCGAATGCCTTCTCGGCATCTAAGAAAACCATCACCAACTTTTTCTCATTTTGTTTTTCTTAAAGTTCTAAAAGATTCAATACTACTATCATATTATCTTCAGCCTGTCAAAGGGCAGTGGATTTTCTGACTTCATTATGCTTGGAGGAGAGATATTAGGTAGTTTTTTTACCATGGACACAGGTATCCTCATGATGTTAGAGTGTGAGTCAATAACTCATGTTCCTTTGTATTGTCCTTTTGTTCCTTTATATTACTTTCCTTTTTATTATTATATATTAAAAAGCAAACTTTTTTCCCCAGAAACTGAATAGACCTTTAAATACATTTCATACTTCTTCTTCTTTCAAACCAGAATGCAAATACTTTTATCAAACTAGTTAAATGTTGATCTGCAGCATGTAAAATATGCCAGGAATTAATTTTTAATTTTTAATATCCCTTTGAAAGTGTGTGTGTGTGTGTGTGTGTGTGTGTGTGTGTGTTATAACTCATTTTATTAGCTGGTATCTCATTTTAGATTAGATTCATTTTGAAAACTACAAGATAAGCACAGTGGGTGTCCAGTTGATGATAACTGGGTCTCAGGAAGTGGGAGACCTCTGAGTTCACTTGAATGGGACAAAGCAGCAGGTGTCACCCTTTGCTGTTCAAGGAGTTGTATAATATACATGCATAAATGTACTTATGCACACACACACGGGAGAAACAGGAGACTATTCATTAGAATGTTTTTGATTTGCTTACAGATATAAATGGGCATTTGAATAAGAAAGGATTCAAATTTAGATCTGTAAATTGCTAAATTTGGACACACAAGTTGCTCCTTTCTCATGCTCATCCTGAAACAACAACACCACCACAAGTGAACAAGGTTGCAGTCAGGGAAAGAATATAACGTGTGTAGAGAGATTTGGCTCAGAGTCACACATTTCAATGAAAAAAAGAGTGCTGGCTGGCTGTGGTCCAGCAAGCTATTCTGCAACAAAGTGAAACATATGTCATGCTTCTGTGGGTGTGAATTGCTTTAAGACTAGATAGGCCCAGGTACTCATTACATTGCTTGATATTGGCCAAGCAATCCTTAATCTTTGAATGAGAAAATCCTCTGCTGGAGTGATAATTAAAAGAAAAGATGCAAACAGATACATATTGTGTTAGTAGGTTATACTCAGGTAAGTGGATATAGGATTGTAGGTGTACATGACTAAATAGAAATAATAAGCAATAAAGTCTTTACCCTTTTGGAGTCAGTTACTAGAAAGTAGAATAATGTTTTGCTACTTTTATTTAAATTGTCAGATAGGTTTGTATGTCCTATTATTATTTCTGATTAAAAATACCATGTTAATTGTAAGTCTCCCTTTTGTGTCAAACTGGGAAACTATAATTGCCACCTAGGAAAGAGGCCAAATATTAAACCATCATTTTAAGTTAATATCAAATTATGATTTATTACTATAATATACAGGCTAACTCCACTCCAGGAATTCAAGCACATTCAGAAAAGCTTCATTCAGTAAGTAGAGTTCATCTCCCTACAACTGAGTTGTTTCCCAGTTACAGAGTATACTTCAGGCTTTATCACATAACAAAAGAAAGACAAGAGGCACTGAGATAGAAGCAGCTTTATTCTTGCCTTCCCACATAACATCATGGTACTTCTGTTCTACCTCCAGAGGAAGCCAGTGGTAAATGCATGGGTTTTGCCAAATTGATTTTTCCAGTAGGACAAAAGGTACAAGTTTACAATTGTCTCCCTTGGCAGTAGAACGGAAGTGCTTTGTGAGCATGCAGGAAGGTAAACATAAAGCTACTTCTATCTCACTGCCTCTTGTCTTTCTTTTATAATGCAATAAGGCCCAACTTATACTATGTAACTGGGGGGGGGGGGAACCTTTCAGTCCTAACAATAGTCCTTACCTTCCTGCATGCCCACAAACCTTTTCTGCTCTATTGCCAAGGGAGACAATTGTAAACATGTGTCTTCTATCCTGCTAGAAAAATCCCTTTGGCAAAAGCTCCCTCTGGAGGTAGAATGGAAGTAGTGCAACATCATGCAGGAAAGTAAGCATAAAGCTGCTTCTATCTTTCTGCCTCTTGTTTTTCTTTTGTAATGTGACAAAACCCTTAGAACTCAAACAGTTCACCCATTACAAAAATCTTCATTCCATTTGTCAGCAAGTCAAAACATACTGTTTTCCCAGGTCTTACCCCACCACCAAACTAGTTTCCCACAAGAACAATCTTAGTAATTTACAACTCATACTCCCTCCTCACAATCTGCTCATTATGCCATGCCCCAAATGATACACAATCTTGTCTTTTCCAAGGATCAACAAGAGCATAGCATAGCCCATCATTCCACATTATCACGTATATGCTCAAGTACTCCTCTGTACATATTCCAGCTTGTCAATATCCTTCTTGATTGTGGTGTCCAGAACTGAACACAACATTCCAGGTGAGGTCTGACCAAAGCAGAATAGAGTGGTACTGCTACTTGATCTAGAACACAAGTGCTAATTCCTAAAGTAGGTGATATCCCCCCCAGGGGTGGTAGAAAGATCCAGGGGGGTGGTGAGGGAGAAAGGGACCAGCAGAGAGCAATGAGGGAAAAGGGGAATGACGGGGGGCTTTCGGACAAAGTATTGGTACTCAAGAAATACACAGTGAACCAGCAGCCTTTAGGACTATGATGGGGATGATGATTGCATGAAACTTCTTATCAGGATCCGTTAAAGTCACTGCACAGCCTTGATGATAGCTTCGTGTGGTGGTGTCTCCCACTCTTCACCTACCCAGACAAACTCACTCCCTTAGGCATATATTTTGCTTGTAGTGGTGGATGGGGAATTAGTAGTAATGGCAGTGGGGGAGAAGTGGTGAAAAAAAGGAGCTGTCAGATTTGGGACCCTGCTTAAACTTTGTCAGTTTTGCCAGGACTTGGCTGGCAAGTCAGAGTTGCACTGTTGTTTATACTTTCTTTTGTTGGTCAGGCCAAGAGAAGAGGTACAGAAGAAACAATGCTTTTTTGGGGGGGACACTAGAAGCTGTGTGGGGAAGGCATGTCTCTGGGGAAGGATGGGGAGGAGTATCTGGGGTCAATTGTTGGAAATAACCTTTTGCCTTGGAGCAGCTCCAGTAGTTACAATCTCTCCCTTTCCCCATCCATGCCAATCTCCAGTCCAGAGAATGTGCCCTCTGTAAACCCTCTACACACACACCAGTTGTACCCCTGTCTGCCCTGATGAAGAATTGAGAGTTCCTCCACACTGGGGAGAAGCTTCTCCCTTTTCACCTGGTCATCTTGGGAGCAACAATTGAGCAGCTGGCTGAGCAGCAATCAAGAGGCCTGCCTGCCTGCACTGGCCTTTATCACAAGGCAGTGGTGTCACTAGGATTGGTGTCACCTGCTGTGATAACTCATGGTGTCAACTCATGGTGTCAACCTCCTCCCCTACCAGACCATACAGAATCATTTGTAATGTTTTTGTACTAATGTTACACCTTAATAATTCTGTATATCACTGAAAGTAATGGTAAGAGTTGTGACATAAACAGCTCCTAACAACTTCTTTGTCATTCTAACTCCTGAAGCCAGAGGCTGCTGTCTCCCATTCACATGAGTGGAGTGCAGAAGGAATCCAGGGATTCTTTGTCCTCTTTACTCTTTAAGCAGAAGGCTGTTGTTAGAATGGGAGACAGCTGTGCCCAGCTTCAGGAGGGGGTTGTAGGAGGAATCCAGGGATTCTCAAAGCAGGAGGCTGGTGTGTTAATGGGAGACAGGCAGCAGCCTCCAGCTCCCAAAGCAGGGAGCAGAATTGACACAATAATCTTCAATTTAAGAGGAGGAAGAATCCCTGGATTTCTCCTGCACACCACTCCTGAAGCTGGAGGCTACTGTTTCCCATTCTAACAGACTTCTGCTTTAGGAATTAAGATGATAAAGAATCCTTAGATCCCTCCTGCACCCCAGTTTCAAAGCTGAAGGCTGTTGTGTCAATGACAGACAACAGCCTTCCTCACATTCATTCATAATGCTGTGAAATAATTTTTCTCATGCCTGGAGAATGGTGGGCAATAAAATTACTGTTCTCCCTGCATGAGAAGTATGAGATAATTACAGTGGCCCATCCCTCACAAAGGGCACCCATCACCCATTCCAATCAGGGGCAGAACATTCCCTTTGAAGTTCATTGTTCCAAACTGTTTTATTGTTTTATGGCATCATTGCAATAAAACTGCAGGAGTGCAAGAGTGTGTTGATTTTGATAATAATATAATAATAATTTTTATTTATATCCCGCCCCTCTGCCAAGCAATCGGGGCGGCGTACAACATATCAAAATATAAGAACAGATAAAATCACTTCAAATCCCATCCCTCCTTCCCACACCCACCCAACCCCTGAAAGCAAACCAAACTAAATGGATTAAATAACAATAATTAAGCAATTCAACAATTCAACAATTTTCACACTCAAATCACATATAAAGCTGTCTTGCCAATGAAGTGTTTAAATTGTGTGTTGCTGTTGTTTTTGCAATGACTGGATTCCCATTTGTCAAAGCTCAAACAGAAAATGTCACACAAAAGAGGGTGGGGGTGAGGGCAAGTAGCTTGGTCTAGTTTCTGAGGAAAATAGAGTAAAGAAGATGAGCTGGGATCAGTTTTGACAATGAGTCTTATAGCTGAAAGGAGGATTATGAAAGCTGTAGTCCAAAACTTTTCCAAGCGCTAATTCTCTTTCTTTCTCTGCCTTGTTCTATCCAGTACATATTATAATGCACTGAACTAAAGGGGTTATGAAGTCTAGCTACTATATGTGCTGAAAAGAGGCAAGGTAACAAAAGGAAGAGAATTAGAGCTTGGAAAAGTTTTGAACTACAGTTTTCATAATCCCCCTTCCAGCTATAATACTTGTTGTCAGAACTGATCCCAGCTTGTCTTCTTTACTCTTGCAAGGTACATCAATGCTATGGCCTATTTCTTCCAAAATGCAGACATTTAGGGAGCAACAGTGTTGTTGTTAGGGTGGTGGTCATGACATCACCCAGTGCAGCCTGCACTACCACCACCACCCATACCACCTAGTGATGCCTCTGCCACAATGCTGGCACAAGCAAGAGGCTTCTCAGCCACTGCTCAGCCAGGTACTTAGTGCTGCTCCCAGGAAGATTTGATGGCTAAGGAAGCAGTGACCAGTATTGGTTGTTTTGAATGTGCAGTAGAATGGTAGACCTAATATCAAGAAATACATGGGGGGGGCACTAGGGTTATCACTCAAGAGGAAAGGGGGCAGTAGGCCAAAAATGTTTGGGGACCACTGATGCAGGGTATAATCACATTGGCTTTTTTTAGCTGCCACCATCAATCTGTTGACTCATGTTCATTTTGTGATCTACTAAGACTCCTTGATCACATTCACATGTATTGTTGTCAAGCCAGGTGTCACACATCCTACATCTGTGCATTTCCTTTTTTGTGTCTAAGTGTAATACATTTCTCACTTTTGAAATTCATTTTGTTAGTTTGGTCCCAGCTCTCTAATCTGTTAAGGTAATTTTGAATTCTGATCCTGTCCTCTGGGGTACTGGCTACCCCTTTTTGTTTTCATCTACAAATTTGATAAGCATGATCTCTCTTCCTTCATACAAGTCATTAATAAAGATGTTGAATAGCACTGGGCCTAGGGCAGAACCTTGTGGCACTCCGCTAGTCACTTTTCTCGAGGATGAAGAGGAGTCATTGGTGAGCACTCTTTGAGTTTGCTTGCTCAACAAATTTAAAATCCACCAAACATAGCATTTTCTAGTCAACATTTTACTAGCTTGTTTGCAAGAATCTCATGGGGGGAACTTATCAAAGGTCTTACTGAAAACAAGGTTTGCTGCATCCACAGCATCCCTTTCATCTACCAAACTTGTAACTCTATTGAAAAAAGAATTGGTAAATTGATTGAAAAATTAGTTTGATATGACTTTTTTTTTGAGAAACCCATGTTGAACTTTAGTAATCATGGCATTCCTTTCTAAGTGCTTACAGACTGTCTGGTGCATGATCTGCTCTAGAATCATTCCTGATATTGATGTCAGACTGACTGGGCAGTAATTGTTTGGGTATTCTCTGCCCGCCCATCCCCCTTTTTTTTCTTTGAAGATGGAAATAACATTTGCCCTCCTCCAGTCTGCTGGGACTTCTGTTCTCCAGGAATTCTCAAAGATTATTGCCAGTGGTTCTCAGATTATTTCTGCCAGTTTTTTAAATACTTTTGGGTGTATTTCATCTGACCCTAGAGATCTGAATTCATTTAGAATAGTCAAGTATCCCTGTACCTATTCTGTGCTGCATTTCTCCTACTTTTTCAACAGGGTTGAACACTGCTTTCCTTTTGGGAGAGGACTCAGGCAAAGTAGGTGTTGAATAATTCTGCCTTTTATCTGCTACCTGTAGCATTTCACCATCTTCTTCACACAGTGGCTCTGTCATTTTCTTGTTCTTCCTTTTGCTGCAGACATAACCATATCCCTTTTTCTTTAACCTCTCTAGCAAGCCTGAGCTTATTCTGCATTTTACTTTTTCTCTTTCTCCCTATACATGCTGGTTATTCATTTGAATTCCTCTTCGGTGATTTCCCCTTTTTTCAGTTTCTTGTACATGTCTCTCTTAAATCTTATCTCCATTGAAATTTCATGAGATACCCACCCTGGTTTCTTTAGACACCTCCCATTTTTCTGGTCATTTGAAATTGTGTCTTCAATATCTCATTTTTAAAAAACTCTCAGACATCATAAACACTCTTCCCTTTTAGTATTCCTGATCATGGAATCAAACCCAGTATTTCCCTAAGTTTACTAAAATCAGTTTTCATAAAACTTGGAATTTGTGTCTGACTATACTTGATATCCCCCTTCCATTGTAAAACAAGCTCCAGGAGAACATGATCACTCCCTCATAAGGATCCTGTCATTTTCACCCCATTTACTAGGATTGTTAGAATTTTGGTTTGGTAACTTGTGCTTCAATCACTTTAGCAGCAGCAGCAATAGCAAGTGTGTACTCCATTTGATAAAAACAACCAGATCTGAGCTTCTGGTAAATAAACAGGATACATTAGTAGGTAAAAAGAAACTTGGTTCTACAAAAATAACTAATCAATAAAGAAAACTATACTTAGTACAGAAGTCCCTAGATAGCTGACCTCAATGTGTGCAAGTAAGAAAAAAAACATCTTTAGGAGCAAAGTTTCTGCGTCCATGCTTCATAAGAGCAGAGAGGGAAAATGTGCTATCAAACAAAGAATCATAAAACTTTGGGCCTAAGCAGACGGCTCTTTGCGCCATCTTCAAGGCAAGGAAGGGGAGGGGCAGCCTCACGTTGGGTGTCCCAACCCCTTCCCGAACACATCATCGGAGCTCCCATTGCTCTGCACAACCGGAGATCCGACGACGTACTTTTGCCACAGCGTCCGCACACGCTGCGGCAGAAGAGACACTTAAGGTGCGCCCAAGTCCTCTTGTGGCACACCTTTGGCGTCTTGCGGAAGGAGAACTATTTTAGTGCTCCTTCCAGGGCCTGAGAAGCTGTGGGTTGGGGCCGAGGAGTGCGGCTACCTCGGCCCCAATCCGCAGCTTCCCGGGATGGCCCATGGCCACCCATCTGCTTAGGCCCTTTGTTACCCTCAGGAAAAGGAAGGGTATGGGAAGTGACAGACACAATGACCAAATGACCGTAGAGATAAATCAATGTTTCTGTGTTGAGAACACTACCCCTTCTCAAAGGAAAACATACATCTACACCAGGGATAGGCAACCTTTCCCCTTTAAGGGCCGAGGGGCTTCAGCTCCCAGAATCCCAGGAGCTATTGGCCAACATGGGACTATTGGCCAACATGGCTGAGGCTTCTGGAAGCTGAAGTCCCTTGGCCCTTAAAGGGGAAAGGTTGCCTACCCCTGATCTACACTCAAGCATTGATGCTAATACCACAACAAGGTTCACTATTGTTTAGGCTCAGATCTAAAATAGCTGATCCCAGTACTGTAGACTCAAGTCACTGCAATGACTTGACTTGGACTCAACTCAGCAATAAAAGGGTTTAGGCAGAGGTTTTGGTCTACTCAGCACTTTGTCCCGGTTTTGAAAAACTTTAAAAGGAGCCTTCCGCCTCAAGTTCTCTCTCTCTCACACATACACACACCACCATCACCTTTTTCTCTGTTAAAGTTGGCTCCTGGACTTGAGAGTTGACTTGAAAGTTTTTCTTGCAAAGACTTGAGACTTGGCATAAAAACTTGATAAACTTGACTATTTTTAATTAAGAAACTGCTGTGTTTGGAAGGAATTGATTCCAAACTGGGGGTGCCAAAGTCTGAACTAGTGGGCCCTCATTCCTGAATTCTAAATATGTGCTTTACTACACATCTCTTCAGACCAAGCTTCTTGACTGTGAGTAGGAAGGCAAAAAATGCTGTGATTCAGTTGTGAAGGGAAATATTTTGCTAATCTACTTGGAACACAGAAGTTAAATTGAGGGAATTTTTACAACAGAAATGGCTGGACTGCTTTTAAAGAGATAGACAGTAGACTTGGAGCAGTTTTGAAGATATAAGCCAAATTTGTGAATGATGAGTCTATCAGTTGCTTCTTGTCTCACTGACATATAATCTCTCCAGTACCTGAGACAGTATGCCTCTGCATATTGCTTGGGGAGCTGAGTGGGTTGGAGCTGTTGATTGTTCAGATAAATATTGACAAAAATATGAGTTGCATCATTTAGGATTGCTATTACCTTTCTTTCCTCACTTACTTCATCAGTTGCTAATATCATTCAATCTTTACCACACCTTCTCATTGAACTTTCTCTTCCTTTATTATTTTTGCATAATCCATTTTTGTTCTCCCAGAAATTTAAATTCTCTTACAGTTGAAATTAAATCAGCACTAATCGAGGTGGTGTTTTGTGAAGCAGTGAGCCATCAGTTTCCTGTCCCTGGAGAGATGATAAAAATTAAAGAAACCATTATAGCCAGTAATCACAGATATAGTACTGGTCCCTGCACTCTGGCAAGAAGGAATTGTTGGTCCTCCATAACCATTGCTTAAGAAGCACTTGTTTAAAAAAAATTATTACATAAATTTTATTATTAAAGACATAAAAAAACAAAAACATTCAAATATTCAAACATACCTCACACAATCAAATCCTACTCCTAGTCAAACACTTGACATAGATCAATTATCCATTATCTATTAGTATAAATCATTCTCAGTAATCAATTATTTATTCTTCAGTGACCAATTCTCTATCCTCCAGGAAGGATGAGAGAAGAGAAGCAGGAGAAAGATAAAGGGAGATAGAAGAGGAGGTTGGGAGAAAGAAGGAAAAATTTGATAGAAACTTCCTAGGAGGACACCGCCAGTGGATTTAAGTAACTTGAAAATTATGAGGTTGTTTTAAATAATGTATGTTTATTAATGAATATGGAGGATAGAGAATTGTTTAAATCTAATCCCCTGTGTTAAGGTAATGTTTTTCCTGTTGCTCTCCATCACAGTTTGTACTACCTCGTGTGGAGAGAAGGCAGAGTTTGGCCAGTCCTATCAACATCCAATATGAAAGGAGCAGGCTCCAGCCAATCAGATTTGAGTTAGAGATAGTATAAAAGGCCAGTAAGAGTCAGTTAGTGGCAGTTGAAGCTGAGGTTGAAGTTAGATTTGGGTTCTGACAGTGAGGGACTGAGGGAATAACAGAACCCTGAAAGAGAGTTACTGGTTATAAAGTACCTAGGGAGATAGAAATAGTCTTGGTGTCTGGTGTAGAAACAGGTAGTAAAGAGTACCAGAGAAGGACAGAGAAGGTCCTGGGGTAGTGAAGAAGTCTATTGATTCTAAACTTGATGTAGAGTTAATGCAGCTGTAACCAAGTGTAACAAGTAAAGCAAAACTAAGGACGTTATCACACGTGGCCCAGAAACTGAAAATAAAGTGGAAACGAGGCATCCCGAAAATAAACGGGAAATAAACCTTGTTTCCGCAAATGTTATTACCTTCATTGCGCATTTACAGTAAGTGTATCGAATGTCCACACACAAGAGAAAAAAACGGTAAATGTAGCCGAAATGAGCCTCCTGCACATGCGCAGATAGAGTAATGCTCGCGGGAACCATGGGTAATGACAGGGAAATGCTCCCCAATACATATTTGGTTATCATACTTACGGTAGATGCGAAATGATCCTCATCGTGCAATTGCAATTCCTCAAGAAACCGAAATTCAAAAGATCTCGGTTCTTTCCACTTTCTGTCCACTTTCTGTCGGGGTTCTGTGCGACGTCGTGTGAAAACACGAGCAAATAATCCAGATTTGGGCGGGATTTCGTTTGGATTCTGTTTGGATTGGGCCCCGTGTGATAACGTCCTAAGACATTTACCATCTCATAATAAAGATACATTGTTAAAGATAAATTTCAAATAAACTTTTTACCTTGTTTGAATACAGGCTTGTCTGATGTTTCAATAAGATAAGGAAACACGCTACCAAAAGAACATTTTTAGAGAGTGTTTGAGGTTAAGTCCCTTTAGAAAGATAAAATAGTGAATGCATTTCACACATAAGTGGCAGGTGGGATTAAAAGGCCCATGGTGCTGCCATCACAGAACTTCCCATCCATTTTTCAAGTGTTGACAACATTAAGCAATGCTTCCCCTATTTTGTTGTTGTTTGGCTCTTCTTTTCTCCAGTACATACATTAAGATGTTTTGCAAAGAATGGTGTACTTTGCTTTCTTTTTGTCATTGTGATTTAGTACTTTGCCAGTGAAGCTTGAGTAGAAAACAATTATGCCTCTTCATAGTCACAACTCAAGACAACTCAAACAGAGCTCTGGTACCACAACAAACTACTGTTCCCAGAATTACATAGCATTGATCTGGAGTGTGATCTATGTGTGATCTATGACTCTGGAGACCAGATCTGAAGATCCCTGCTTGACCATGTAAATCAGGGTCCCCAAACTACCGCCTGCAGGCCGAACCTGGCCCATCGAGGCCTTTCAACCGCCTGTGTCTGGTCCTGCTGCCGCTGCCGCCGCCGCCGCCGCCGCCACCGCTGCCGCCGCCGCCGCCACCGCTGCTGCCGCCGCCGCCGCCACCGCTGCTGCTGCCGCTGCCGCTGCCGCCGCCGCCACCGCCATACTGCCTGCCACCGCGCATGCGCGACACAGGGTGCCATTTTGGAACACAAAACAGCACCGTAGCAGTGTTCATGTGTGCGTGATAACGGGTGCCATTTTGGAACACAAAATGGTGCCCCGCGTCACATCAGCATGCGCACTACTCCGGTACCATTTTGTGTTTCACCCAGTGGGCTTACATCAGGGGTCCCCACACTTTTTCAGCCAGGGGCCGGTTTACTGTCCCCCAGATCTTTGGAGGGCCGAAGAAGAAAAAATCGCAGCTGGAGGTGAGCACGCGTGTATGCGCACTACTCAGGCGCCATTTTGTGTTTCAAAATAGTGCCCTGTGTCACGCGCGTATGCGCACTACTTGGGCGCCATTTTGTGTTCCAAAATGGAGCCCGGAGTCATGCGCATGTGCGTGCAACACCACACGCATGCACATGACTCTGGGTGCCATTTTGGAACACAAAATGGTGCCCGAGTAGTGCGCACCTCCGGCCACGATTTTTTTTTCTTCAGCCCTCCGAAGATCTGGGAGACAGCGAACCAGCCCCCGGCTGAAAAAGTGTAGGGACCCCTGATGTAAACCCACTGGGTGACTTTGGGCAGGTCACACTCTCTCAGCCTCAGAGGAAGACAAAGGTAAACAACAAAACTGCCAGCATGATATAGTTTGAAGTGTTAAAAGGAATATGATAAACTTCTTAAAATGTTATTGCTTATTTATCATAACCTTATCTGCTTCAATTAGTGCTTTAACAGTACAATTGGTTTAATTTGTATTTTAAGATGCATAATTTGCTGTGATTGTATTGGAACAATTCTATTTATCTTTTAAAATTCCTTGCATCCCAACCCTGAGGGAAAGGTACACTATAAATCAAATACACACATTGCAACATACAATGTGACCAACTCCCAAGAAGTATTTGTGTTAGCAGAATGAACTGTGTTTAGTGCATTCAAAATTGCTTGGCTGTATAGATAGATAGATAGATAGATAGATAGATAGATAGATAGATAGATAGATAGATAGATATCAGAAATGTTCCCTCAAAAAAAAAAAAAAGAAACACTGACACTGGCTTCTCCATTTGCAGCCGCCTTGGCATTCCTGCCCTGCGAAGGAAACAATATTTAATTTTCATTCACTGAAAACTTCCAGAGCATGTTTTTATGCATTGGAATAGCATTTTGAGCATGCTAGAGACTTTATGAACAGAAGAGGGCTTTCAAAGATGATGTGCTGAAGAAAGGAACATCAACTTTTCAATTTTATATCCAGTCAGCTGGGCCTGGTGCATGATCTTGTGGTCAATTAAAAGACCTTTTATGAATGTACCAAACTACATAGTGCTGGAAAATTCCACCTTGGAGAAAGTTCTTCCCATGTTAAAGATTATTCAGTATGAGTATAAAAGCTTTCTTTCTGCTGATAAAAGTGCACTGAACTGAATCAGGTGCCCAGCCCTGAAACTGTGTTTGCAACATAACTCCTTCAACAGATTGAGTCAGACAACAAGCAGCTGATCAACATAAAATAGGCTAGGAAATATTGAGACATCATTCCTCAAACAATAATTAAGAAGAGTTTCAGAAGACAGGAGTAAAACAGCATGTATGACCAGTTCAACAATCTCCAACAGTACTTAACAGACAAAATCAGCTCTACAGAAGAATGAAAGCTCTATAGAATATGGTGGAGCCACACAGCAGGTCAACACTGAGAATGAAACAGAAGAATGCACCCACCCAGTAGATTCTACTCAAAGCCAGTGCTACCGGTACTTATCCTTGCAATGAAGCTACCCATCTTGCATAAGAACTCCCTGGCTACCAAGAAAAGCATGGAAGGTGAGGCTAAAGTGGTTATCAAGGAATCTGATGCTTATCTATGCAATATCATTGCCGTAATGAGAGAAAAAACATTCCTAGAGCTCAGCAAAATGTCTATTTGGAATATCTCATGCCAATTTTTTAGTGGGGTCTCAGAACAACTGTTCTTTCTCATGGTAGACTTTGGCTGCTGCCACACTGCAAAAATAAAGCTGTTTGATACCACTTTAACTTCCATGGCTCAATGCTATGGAATTCTGGGATTTGTAGACTACTATGACAGGGAAAGCTAGACAGCTCATAAAACTACAGATCCCAGAATGAACATCGAGTCATGGAAGTTAAAGTGGTGTCAAACATCTATTTCTGCAGTGTGGACACACCCATTGTCACAAATTTTTACTAATTCTTGGCCAAGTCACATTCTCTCAACAGGGAAGGCAATGACAAACCTCCTCTGAACAAAACTTGTCAAGAAAACCCCATTATAAGTTTGCCTTAGGGTTGCCGTAAGTCAGAAATGACTTATGAAGGCACACAACAGTGGTTTGAATATTGGGCAAGAACTCTGAGAAACAAAGGGTTTAAATTCCCATTCAGCTGGATGACCATTGGCAAGTCGTCTTTCTCAGCCTGAGATGAATTGCAATAGCAGACCTTCTTGGAATAAATATTACCAAGAAACCCCTATTCCAGAGTCAGAGCTGACTTGAAAGTGCATTACAATATAGAAACAAAAAACATTTTAAAGATCAAGTCTGCCAGTATTGTATGTGTCAAATATAATCAGATTCATAGCTAGCAGACTTTATAGACAAATCATTACTCTTTTAATACAATAAATGCCATGCATCTGATGTAGACTCAAGTCTATGAAAGATGTGAAGTCGTAGGCTTTCATGGCCGGCATCCATAGTTTTTTGTGGGTTTTTTGGGCTGTGTGGCCATGTTCTAGAAGAGTTTCTTTCTGATGTTTCGTCAGCATCTGTGGCTGGCATCTTCAGAGAAAAGTGAAATGGAAGAGAATGGGTCTGTATATACTGTGAGAACCTGGGTAGGGAGGAGT
>CM034706.1:51458941-51471762 GCA_020142125.1 Phrynosoma platyrhinos | reverse complement strand
GAGGATCCCATGGACAGTCAAAAGGACAAACAAATGGGTCCTAGAACAAATCATGCCAGAGATATCCCTAGAAGCCAAGATGACGAGACTCACTAGACTGTCATACTTTGGACACATCATGAGAAGGCATGAATCACTAGAAAAGACAATAATGTTAGGAAAGGTGGAGAGAAGAAGAAAGAGTGGAAGGCCACATGCTAGATGGATGGACTTTATTAAAGAGACCACAAATATGGGTTTATAGGAACTGGGCAAAGCAGCAGAGGACAGGAGGGCCTGGACATGTCTCATCCATAGGTTCACCATGGGTCAAGCTCGACACAAACGCAGTTAACAACAACAACATAATGCTATGCTCCTGTCTTTTTTTGCCTTGTGATAAAGTCCATAGTTTGGGTGGATGACAGCAATTAAAATCAGAATGCTATTCATGTTAAGTGTTCTTTTCCAAGTCCTTCCAATAGCACTGCTGAGCATTTGAAAACCTTCCAATACATTTTGATCCAATTAACTTTAATAAAAATAACCAAGAAGTAGGAAAAGTTAGAACTATCAAAACTATGCAAGCCCTGATATCCATAAATATTGCACTTCCTGTCAATTGTATAACTTTCTTCTGTTACTGAACAATGATGCAAATTAAGTATGGGTTGAAATGGAGTAATCAGAAAATGAATTTTTACATCACATCTTTTTGTTTAAATCAAGCAAATCTCTATCATCAATAAACAACACTTTCCTTGAGACCACTTTATTAAAGTATGGATAGAATTAATAGATAGCATATAAAAGATGCCACCCAGGGTTTCGGGGGGGGGTGTTAGTTTTTTATTTTAATACATTAGTTGAAGTAGCAAATGTCTATGTATGGGCCTTGGCAGACGACTAATAAAGTCGTCTCTGAGGCAGGGAAGAGGAGGGGCAGCCGCATGAGTGGCGCCCCTTCCTCCTCCCAAGGTTGCCCTCGGAGCTGCTGGCCCTCCGCACGGCCGGCGCTCCGAGGGCAACCTCCCGCCGCAGCGTCCGCACACGCGCAACGGAAAAGTCAGGGAAAGTGCACCCTACACATTTAGGGCACACTTTCCCTGACTTCTGAAAGGAGCACTATTTTTGCACTGCTTTCAGAGGCGCCGACGGTGCACCTCGGTGCGGCTGCCGCGGTCCCGTGGCGCACTGTCCCAGGGTGTCCTGGACGCCCTGGTCTGCTTAGGGGGTATCTTTGTGATAGCTACTGATATTTTTCTACTGATATTACCCTCTTAAAAAAATGTACATAATTTGAAGAGAAATGAATGTCCTATAAAGTGAATGTGCTGCCTATGGAGTGTACTACATGTTTGATAAAATCATTCTTTCTGTGAGAAAAGGGACAATTCAAACATAGCTTGATATAATACAAACACCTATGGTGGGCATCGATTACCAATTGTCAATATTGATAATATTTGTCTTCAGTGTTCTGCAGGCTGGAGCATAAGAATTAAAAGCCTTGTTCCCTGTAGCAATACGTTTACTAAAAGCTATGCTGGAATCAAGCCAGAAAACAGTCTGAGCAAGAGATAAGAACTGATCTAAATATAAATATTGTAAACAAGAGCAAAAACTGGGATGTAATCCAGCATGGTTTATTTCTTCAGAGAAAGAGAAAAAAGAAACCTTCTTATTATATGGGGAGATGACGATGATGATTTGAATACAGGAATGCAGCCTGCCTCGGCAAATAATATACAACCTCTAATTAGATCCTCAGCATAGGCCTCAATTATAAGTAATGAGAACAAGTAGCATATACGCACAGCAAGTAGCCAGGGATGTGAGCCATGCCACTTGTTTATAGCACTTTAGGGATCCTAGGTCATGATTATTTGATCAACAGAGCAAATAGCAGTCCCACTAATAAAAACAAACATTTTTGTAGATGAGGACAGTCTCACAGACTACACCCACTAGGCTATTTTCTATGGTGTTTGCACTCCCAATGGGAATGAGAACATTTCGACATTACAGTTTCTGGCAGAAATGCTGGTTAACAGTTATGTTGTCTACACAAATAAAGAATAGGGATATATTTGTTCACTGAATTTCATCCTGAAGAAAGCATGAAGTGATTTTAGCCATTTTCTTCCCATTGCATAATTTTCAAAGACTATTTGCAATCTGTAAGGTATTCTGCACAAAATTTGGATATGGTTGTTTTGTACAGAAAATGGAATCTGTGCTGAAAATGCTGCTTTTTTTGTTGTTGTCATTTTGTTTGTTTGTTTTGCAGAGATTAACCACATGCAAATTTTGAAAAAATAACTCCTGAATTGCAAAGATTCTTATCAGTCCAGGATTCTTCCTGTAAAGCTTTCTTGACACATCAAAACACAGAATGCTGTAAGCTTTAAAATAAATTCTTTGGTTGTGCTATATAGGTCAGTGTAGCACAGTGTAGCACAGGGGTAGGCAACCTTTAAGGGCCGAGGGACTTCAGCTCCCAGAATCCCAGGAGCTATTGGCCAACATGGGACTATTGGCCAACATGGCTGAGGCTTCTGGGAGCTGAAGTCCCTCGGCCCTTAAAGGGGACAGGTTGCCTTTACACACTGCAGTGGGGATGCTGAATTGAGGCCATGCTGTAAGTTAATGCTCCCTACCACTGAGATGTATTACAAGTACCATGTCCCTTATAAGAATGAAAAATACTTCTTATATCTTAGAAGATAATACTATGTACTAGATATGCCATATGCCTTATAAATATGACAGGTATTCCTTACATGCTGACAAACACCTACTGTATAGGTTGAACTTTTTACAAGCAGAAAAGAACTGTGATGTGTCTATTGAGTTCCCTGTTTATTGTGGATTCCCACCACTGTTGATTATCTAGCTCAACTTGTTATATAATATGTTATTAAACAATTATGCAGCTATCTTGTTATATTATGAGTAAGTTCTGTGTTTTGAATATTTTCTATATATTTTCATTACACCAGTCAGTATTCTATTCATTGTTTATTTATTTTGTACTTACTTGTTTCTAGTTGGTGTTTGTTTTGACTCCCTCCTGTGGTCTTGTGTTAGAGTGGACCCTTACATGACAACATCTGTTCAGACTACCTAATGTCCATAGAAACAACATTCAGAGACTATATAATTACCTGCCTTGGGTCTCATTGTGGGAGAAAGGTGGGATAAAAATACTTGAAATAAATAAAGAAATATAATGTCTATAAAGATAATGTGCCTAGATCAGAAATGTCTATATGATATGCTGAATCTCCTCAAGGAATGTGTAATTACATAAGCTGATTGTTGTACCCAAGAAATATATAAAAGGGACAAAGGTGTATATTTATTCTCCTGCAATACAAGTTTCCTAAAAATTCACAGCTTAGAAGATTCTTAAGGGAAATGTTAGTGTTGATTTGCTTATTAAACATACTGTTTTCAGATCTATGAATTTAGATGAACAATACCATAAACTCTAAAGAAATCTTGCTCAATACAGACTGATATGCCTAAGGCAAAGAACCTTCAATCTCTTGTCTATCTCATACCACCACTCTCTTAGGACTTTCATCTGCATAAAAGTGGAAGAAACTGGAAGCATTCAGTAAAAACCTGATGTAAAGGAGACATGGAGTCTCAGAATGTAAAAAAAAAAAAAAAAAGATTTTATTTCAAGAAAAGGTTCAACTCATTTTGGCCAAGAATATAGTTGATTGGAGGGACACTTACACCTAACAATATAATCAAACGAATTATGTTAAAATTGGAAAGATGTTTCAAACTTTACTTTTCTAGGTATTATAATTCATAAATGCAGTCAGTTGGGAAGTGTGTTTATAACAGGCACAGCGTATTTATAACACAGTGTGTTTATAACAGGCACATCACTCATGGATGATAACCTCTGGAGATTATGGCTCCTGGTAATATAGTAGGCTGTGTTTGCTGTTATCTCTTATTCTTACCAATACTACAAGATTTTGTTTACCATACTTAATGAATAATAATAAAATTGATTTATATCCCGCCCCTTTGTAACGCAATCTGATTAAAAAAAACCAGCATAATGAATTTTGCAGCTTCTGATTAGCCTAATAAGGCTAACACCACAATGTATACTTTAAATTTCATATGTTGTTTTAAGCTAATATGGCTACCCAGCTAATAATTTAGATAGATAGATAGATAGATAGATAGATAGATAGATAGATAGATAGATAGATTATCACATGCCCCCAAAAAGTTACTTACAGTCGCTTATGGGATGCAGTTGGGTATTATTGCATTGAAAATGCCACCAATGCTGCCAATGCCACCAGGCAACTGCATCCTGACTCCCAGCCAAAATCAGCTGGCTGATTTGCAAACAGGGGAGCTTCCCATGTTTGCAAATCAACCAGCTGAGCACGGCTGGGAAACAGGATGCAGGCGGGGTGCAGTCGTCCAGTAGTATCAGTAGCATTTTTAATGTGATAATACCTGACTGCATTCCATAAGTGACTGTATCCCAGAAGGGGTAAGTCACTTTTTTGGGCATGTGATAATCTCCATAGATAGATAGATAGATAGAGATAGATAGATAGATAGATAGATAGATAGATAGATAGATAGATAGATAGATAGATTTGAATATATTGAATATAGGGCCTGATCAGACCGCCAGAAATAATCCAGTTTGAGACCACTCTAACTGTCCCTGCTCAGTGCTAGGGAATCTGAGAATTATAGTTTTTTTCTGGGGCATTGGGCCTTCTCTATCAGAGCTCTGGTGCCACAATAAACTACAGTTCCCATAATTCCATAGCACTGAGCCAGGGCAGTTAAAGTGGTCTCAAGCTGGATTATTTTTGGCAGTCTGTTCAGTCCCGTAGTTGCTCATCTGGAGAATCCTGAACTGGAGAAAGTATGTCATTTTTCAATGAGACTTGCTTTTGCAGTTTAAGATAACATCAGCTAATTTGGTTCTTATTGGCAGGCTTACTTCATTACAACACTTCTATTTATCTACAGACTGACAACAAAGGCAAGATGATCACTGGATGCTGCCAACAGAGGGACCTTGTAGCCTCATACAATTCAGGAACAGACCCAGAGCTCAGAGACAGACACAGGGGACTGGAGATGGAGAAAGGAAATATTATTGTCTTCTTTTACAGCTTTTGTTCCAGTTATTTCATAGACTTTGGAGTGGGAGGCACTGAAATTTCTGTTCCCATAGACTGTCTCTCTGTATATATAACTTCTTAAGCAAACAAGATGCAGATCTCTGACTATGGGCCTCTGCAGACAGGCGGCTCTGAGCCACCCTGGGAAGTGGCAGATCAGGGCTACGGCAACCCCATACTATGGTCCCAATCCTCCCTTTGGCACCCCAAAAAGAGCAACAAAATGCCACTTCTTTTAGGGGCAGCAAAAAGATGCCCTAAGAGCCGGTACATAGCTCTTCCTCACCCTTTTCAGTGCAGCGTGTCAGAATGCTGCACCGGGAGGGCATCCTGACACTGCGCACCCTGCATAACGGCACACAGTATCAGGACAGCATCGGGGTGGGGTTGGGGTGGATGGCGTGCAGCTGCCCCACCCCAACTCTACCCCCAGGCCAGCCCTTTGGGCTGGTCTGCAGAGGCCCTATAACAAGTAGCTTTCCTACGCATCATATAGACTGCATCCACACTGCAAAAATAATCCAGGTTAACATCGCTTTAACTTTCATGGCTCAATGTTATGGAATTCTGGGACTGTACTTTTGTGAGACTTTTAGCCTTCTCTATCAGAAAGGTCTGGTGCCAGAACAAACTACAGTTCCCAGAATTCCATAGCATTGAGCCATGCCAGTTAAAGTGGTATGAAACTAGGTTATTTCTGCAGTGCAGATGCGGCCCTTGTATGATTATTTTTTTAAAACCATCTTTGCCTGTTGGAGAAGCCAGTGAGCTTCGAAAGCTAGCATAATGAATTGTGTTCCTTCTGGTTGGCCTAATAAAGGTATCAACACCATGTGTATTTTGGATTTTGAGTTTGACTTCTTAGGTTGCTATTTATCGCACAGTCTGAAATCCTTTAAATATAGTGTGAGTGAATAAGCTGCAGTTCAGATCAATGATAGCCAACCTTCCTTTCGACAACTTGTCAGGCTGAGGTGCTGATCACATCATAGTGTGCTGTGGCTATGTTCTGCACATTTCCCTCTTTTTCTAGTGCACCTGTGTTCCTCCTTTCTATGTTCTTAGTCCTGTCTTCCTCAGATCTTCTCTATTCTCTACCTTCTCTAATTGTCCTTCTCTTTTTCCTCACTCACTCAAGCATAGATACTGCTCTGTGGATTTTTTTGCACTCTTCTCTTTCTCCCTCCTTCTTCAATCAACAAGCACAAAGTAGGCAGACAGGCTTTTCATGACAGCACTCCTCCAAAGAAAAAAGAGAGAAAACCCTATCATCCAAACCATTGAAGAACTAGCAAGTACCATTAGATAGCAAAATAGTGTTTTTAAGACAGACAGGTATGAAAGGTATTCATATTAGCAGAGAATGTAATGAAGTTCAATGTCTTAGTCCCAAACTCTGTGTATTAGATCAGATGTGTGGTAAGTACACTGGCTTTCTGTATCTGATAATATGACTACTTTGGGTGTGTTGTCTTTGCAACCATTCATTATTTAACGGCATTCCAAATTATCTGTGCTATCTAAATTGATATCTCATTTATAGCCAGCATTATTTATACATGGATAGTGGTGTCATATCTTCCACCCTTTTGTGAGGAAATTTTATCCATGGGAGTAGCAGATAAATGTGAAAACTCACAAGCAGAGAAACAAAGAACTTCAGATCAAGGAATCATTGGTATCAAAGCAAGGTGAGAGGAAGCAAGGGAAGTTTAGAGTTTCCAGAAAGAGTAAGTACAATGGAGTTTGATTTCTCTCTACTGAATATAGATTATTTGTATCTCTCCCCCTCAAGAAGCAGTGACTATTGGCAGGTGGACAACAAGTTGGCAATTTCCACAATGCTCTGGATGTGGTCTTTGCAGATCAGAGGGAAAGGAGGAGTGAAAACTGCAACAAAAATATTCGGGGGGGGGGAGAGATGCAAAGTGGATTTCTATGCAAAGTGAGGTCAGAGGTTTCTTTAAAAATGTACATGAAGAAATAGTTGTTCAGTTTTAGCTGAAAGGGGAAATTTTTCCTTCTTGGGTGACATTATTGGCAACTATTATCTGTTCATTCAACTATGTAGAGAGCCTACAACTGATGAGCTAAGTTTTGCTTTGACATCTTCCTTTATTGACTGCTAGTGGGCCTTCACATCTTGTTGAGTCTTTAAAAACTTTGTTTAAAGTGAAGAGACTGTAGCCTTCAGGTGAATGGAAGATTGTGTCACTGAGGAACTCCCCCCCTTTGATCCTTAGAGATCCTACAAATGAATAGGGTAATGAGGAAACAATAGAATTATTAGTTGAACAGAACTGCTAGAACAAATGAAAGATCAGATGGCCAGATGCCACAGAGCATAAACTCTTGCACATTGAATAACTGTATAGAAGAAGAAATTTTAACAGAAATAACTTAAGCTTCAGCTATACTTGCTGAAAATTTTCTTCTACACTACTATTGAGAATGCAAGGGCCCACTCTTAGGGTATATATTAAGCATTGCCAAAAAAAGAGGAGATCCATCAGTGATAAAGAGGACACAAAACAACATGTATTTTATGTAAAACTATATGTATATTTATAGATTACCATTAGGAAATAATCATTATAATTAAAGGAGCACAATAGTGCCTCCTCAGTTAAAGTGAGTCAAAAAGGAGGGAATCCACCATATGACTCAACATTCGATGGTATTCGTTGTCTATTATATGATGTATAGAAATGTGTAAGTTAAAAACAGTTGCTACAATTTTTAAATGCTGAACATTGATACCCTGACTCCATTTTCCCCATGTTAAAGGGAATGTTATCCTTTGTAAAACTCTGATCAAAATTAGTGTTGGTGAAGGAAACCTTATTGGGTTTGGTGATAACTGGTCAAAAGATATCAGTATTTTTATTACCCTTTTAACCTATGACAGCAAATCCTAATTATATGTAGTGCACATTCAGTTACATCATGCACTTAGTCTCTGTCAATGCTTTAAAAGTGGATTTGTGCCTTCCTTTTACTATGACCAGAAATCAGGAAATCAAACAAATTCGCCGCCTCCTCTTCCCCATTTATTAGACACAGTAACCAGCTTTGAGGAGATTATTTCTATTATACTACAAATAAAGAAGTGCACGGTTGTTGTTGTTGTTGTTTTAATGAAATACACTATTGCATGTGTGCGTGCGTGTGTGCATGTGTGTATGTGTGTGTGCATAGGGATTTCAAAAAGATCTTGGAAGAATTGGATTATATTTTTGGAATGGTTCCTTCTAAGAATATCAAAACTAATTTCATATATTCAGGGACCTTTGGGCAAAAGTTACCCTTAGAATTTGAAATATCGGAAAAAGGGGGAACACACTTACTCCCCCTTCCCATTTCTTCCCTCCTACTAAGAGAATCAAAACCAGTTTCATATATACAGTGAGCTTTGGGCAGAAATAGCCCTTAGCATTTGAAGTATCCAAAAAGGGGGGAACAGACTTACCTCCTTGTGGAGATAAGGAAGATTTAAACAGGCCAAGAGAATCAGGATGGGTCAAGCACCAGCCAATGAGAGTAGAGTTAGGAGTGGGTATAAATAGAGGAGGAGAGAGAATAGAGAGGGGATTTGTTGATATTGGTGTTCTTAGTTAGTGGGTTGAGGACAGAACTCAAGAGAGTTACTGTTTTAGTATAACCTGAGGAGTTGGAAAGCCTGAGAGGCTAGGTATTATTGCAGAGAAAGGCAGTTAAAAGTTTAAAAGTCCAAGAGAGGACTAAGAGTTTCCCAGGGAAAGTGAAGTGTTGGTCTCCAGGGAGAATATTAGTAAAAAGTAGCACAGTTAATAAAAGTGTAAGAAAAAAAGAGTATAATAAAGATTTTGAATGGGTTTTGGGTTACTGTAACAAAGTATAAGGACAAGAAACCACAAACATAACACAGTGTAACAAATAAAGTATGCCAATGACATATCAACAACATCCCACATAAGTGATACTGTATTTCAGTTAACCTGCAAATAAACTTATAACGTCATTTCAATAAATGACTGTTTGGAGTGCTTTCAAGGATACAGTAATACAGTACCAATATTGAGGAAAACATTTTATTATTAAGTCCCTTGAGTAATTTTATTATTAAGTACCTTGAGTAATGTTTTTTTGGGGGGGAATAGGTCGTTGTCACAGATTGGTGGCAACTGTGGCACAAGGGGACACAGGAGTAAAAGGTGGTTTTAAAAGGAAAATAAAGAGGTTTTGGGCAGTGCCACATTTTGTCACCATCACAATCCCCTTCTCTCCCTACCTCCCTTTCTTTCCCATGGACAATTGCTTTACAAAAAAAACCTTACAGCACAGAAAGTGGAGATGGTGGTCCATTATGACTATACTTAGATTACCCTCTACACCAGGGGCTGGCAACCTTTTTTGCCGGGGGGGGGCAGGGGGGAAATGGTGCTGGGGGCTGGCACGTGTGAGTGCTTGTACGTACATGTGCACCACTCCCACCATCGTGCGCATGTGTGCACGTGTGAGGGCCGCAGCCACTGGGGTCCCCCAGGAGGGCTCCCTCAACTGTCCTGGGCCTCAGAGAGGCCCAGCGTGGCTGCGGGGGGCCCCAGGAGGGCTCCCTCAACCGTGCTTGCCCTCGGAGAGGCCCAGAGCGGCCGCATGGGTCCCCCAGGAGGGCTCCCTCAACTGTGCCGGGCCTCAGAGATGCAGGGCAGGACGGGAAAGGTTGCGAGAGACTCCAACCACCATTTTGGAATCCAAAATGGTGCCCCAGAGGATCCCCACAGCTGTGAAAGGCAGCGGTGGTGGTGGCAGGACTGGACAGGGGCTGGTCTGAAGGCCTCCACGGGCCAGGTGCAGCGTGCGGGCCTTAGGTTGCCAACCCCTGCTCTGCACCTCCCTGCCTTCTTACTCATAAACAGTCTATGGTGTAAGACTGTTACTTTCCTCCTTTCTTAATATCTCTCAGTCTTGTCTTTGAGAAACTCTGTAGGCAAGACTCTCCTGACAAAGACTGACAGGATTGTCTCCTCTCTTAAAAATCCAGATGTGACTTTAGGAATATGTTTTTCTGTCCATAAAGAAGCCATGTAGAGGGAGTAGCTAAGGGAGCCCAATTGATGGACTTCTACAGAGTCAATTAACTTGTTAGGAATTGAGTTTGGGCTGTGTCTGAAGCCAAAGGCCATGTAGGACTGTTTGACTTTGATTTTAGCACTAATATTTGAAGGAATAGGTCTGTTGCAGCTTCTTTCACCCTCTTTACCACTATGGTAAAGAGGGTGAAAGAAACATTTGTCTTGTTTTGTTTTACTGTGACATTCATAGGTTTAAACAGAAGCAGTTGTCTTGAAGAGCAATTCCTTGTTTGATGTGAAAAAGGGAACAATATGTGAAAGAGATGTACTCTCACAATGCATTTCCTCTAATAGTGGCACATAGAGGAGGGACCATCCATAGACCTCAGTTCTTGCACAGGCATACAGAGGGAGAAGTGCTCCTCCAAGTATTGAGATCCCAAATGTAAAAGATGAAAAATTTACATTTGGAAGGTTTTAATACCAGATACATCTGACACACATATTTGTGGTATGAAAAATGAGAACAAAATAAAGATTTTAATGACCACATAATAAGAATATCACTATTGAGGACTAGGAAAAAATACAAGAGAAAAATTTACCAACAGATTCCAGATTGGATATCACCCCACAAAGCCTTTTTAAGGAGAGAAAAACTTGCAGAAAAAGATTCGCTGAAGTATAAAAGATATTTTGAAATGGGAGAATGATAAACTAATATTGTAAAATCAAGAAGAATTAAAAGCAAAAGGAATAAATCTACAATGGTTCCCCTATTGACAGCTTATGGAAAGATTCAAAATGGATATTAAACTATATGGAATCACAAAAGAAAAAAAACCAGATTCTAATAATTTAAATAATAAATAATAAATATTTTTTTATTTATAGCCCGCCCCTCTGCTCAGTAATTGAGGTGGGTTACAACATTGTAAAACATACAGCTCAAAAACATTCCTATCCCATATCCAACCCTCCCACCCCTTAAAACTGGATTAAACTATTGGGAATTAAAACATCATACACTATGATAAAATACAACAAAGCAATAACACAGTAATAGAGCGGGCACAGGAAAGGAGCAGGTGAAGCCATCTCCTCAAGCCGGAGGGTTATTCCGGGAAGGCCTGCCGGAAGAGATCCATCTTTACTGCTTTCTTAAAAGCAGCAAGAGTAGTAATATGGCAGATCTCATCCGGCAGGCCATTCCAAAGTCTGGGAGCGGTCGCAGAGAAGGCCCTCTGGGAAGTGTGAGACAGCCTAGTTTTTATTGGCTGTAACAGATTCCTCCCAGAGGACTGAAGGGCAGAGGGGGAATCATACAGGGAGAGGCGGTCCCTAAGATAAGATGGACCCAAGCCCTGTAGGGCTTTAAAGGTTAACACCAACACCTTGTACTGTGCCCGGAAACTAATTGGCAGCCAGTGGAGGGATTTAAGCACTGGTGTTATGTGCTCCCTCCTAGATGTTCCCGTAATTAATCTGGCTGCCATGTTCTGTAACAGTTGAAGTTTCCAGGTTAGGCACAAGGGTGGCTCCATGTAGAGTGCGCTGCAGTAGTCCAGACATGAGGTTACCAGAGCATGTACCACAGTTTCCAGGTCCCTCATGTCCAGATAAGGGCGCAGTTGGCATATCAGCCAAAGCTGATAACAGGCACTCCTGACCGTCGCATTCACATGACTAGTCATGTGAAGCGACGAATTGAGGAGCACCCCCAAACTGTGAACACAGTCCTTTACGGAGAGTGTGACCCCGTCCAGGACTAGAGACTGTATTCCCAAATCTGGTTTCGGGCCTGTGACCATGAGTACCTCCATTTTGTCTGGATTCAACTTCAATCTGTTTTTCCTCATCCAATCCATTACCTCTCTGAGACAGTTATTAAGAGGAGAGATGCCATCTGAAGTCTGAGACGATGATCTGGTCATGGAGAGATATATCTGGGTGTCATCAGTGTACTGAAGACACCATGCTCCATGCCTCCGAATGATCTCACCCAGCAGCTTCATATAAATTTTAAATAGCATCGGGGACAGGGTGGCGCCCTGAGGGATGCCACAATTAAGCTCTGTTTTGGAAGAGAAACTGTCCCCGAGCCTCACCCTCTGAGATCTATCCGAGAGGAAGGAACGGAACCACTGCAAAGCAGTGCCTCCAATTCCTAACTCTCTCAGGCAATCTAAGAGAATGGCATGATCTATTATGTCAAAAGCCGCTGAGAGATCCAAGAGCACCAACAGGGTCACACTACCCCTGTCGATGCCCAAGCGGAGGTCATCGGCCAGAGCGACCATAGCCGTCTCCACTCCATATCCTGTCCTGAAGCCGGTTTGAAATGGATCAAGATAATCAGTTTCATCCAAGACTGCTTGGAGCTGGGAAGCAACTGCCCTCTTGATCACCTTGCTTAAAAAAGGGAGCAAGGAGACTGGTCTATAGTTGTTTCTATCCAGGGGGTCCAGGGAAGGTTTTTCCAGGAGGGGCCTAACCGCCGCCCCCTCTAAACAAGATGGTACAATACCTTCTCTGAAGGATGCATTGATTGCATCCTGAAGGAATACTCTCAACGCGTCCCCCCCCCGGACGACCAGCCAAGATG
>CM034706.1:51417995-51429340 GCA_020142125.1 Phrynosoma platyrhinos | reverse complement strand
AGAGTCTAGGGGCTGTAGCAGAAAATGTCCTCTGGGAGGTTGCCGCTAATCTGGTTTTTAACAGTTGGAGCAGCTTCCTCCCAGAGGACCTGAGGGTGCAGGGTGGATTATATGGAAGAAGGCGATCTCCTAGGTAACAACCTGCCCTATTCTTCCCCATTTCTTTGGCCTCTCTGGCACAGGCAACAGTTTTTCTGTAGTCATTAGAGAGTATTGTTGCAGGCTAAACATTTTGGTCATGTTTACTGCTTGAGGAAAACTAACAAGCCCTTTGAAGCATCCACATAGTAATAAATCTGTTGAGCTACATGACAGATTTTATGGCTCAAAACAGAGGACATGTTGGCATTCCTTCCAGACTCCTGCACAGGAGGTTGAAATGTAGAACATGTCTGGGGAAAGGAAGACTTTTGATCATCTTAAACAGCACCTCCCTCCTAGAAAGTAGGGAATCAAAGCAGGTTGGGGGGGGAACCACACAAAACCACAGACACACCCTTTCACTCCTCAGGAAGCAGTGTATATCTGTCAGGATTTCAAAGAAGAAAGCACAGCCAGTGTGTGCAAATGTTTTACTTGGGATTGGCTTTCCTGGATGTCAGCCCACTGCTATTGGGTGAAATAGGTAGTAGTTCACAAAAGCTTATGCCACACAAACTTTACCAGTCTTTGATATAGAATTCAGATATAGCTGTGTTAGTCTGTAGACTCAGTATGTAGAGAGATCTTGTAGTACCTTTGAGACTAACTGAAAGAAAGAAGTTGGCAGCATGAGCTTTTGTAAATGTCAGTCTACTTCCTCAGATGCTTTTGGTTTAGTGGAAGCCAGGGACAGACATATATATTCTCATGCCTTTGGTGCATGAGAATGTAATTTCAAATTCAAAATCCTTTGTGTATGGAAATGAAATAGCAAGTCCAGTTTTAATGTTGGTCGTTTGTGGACAGAGACATGGCCATTGGGTATGAAAATGAGGTGATCTTGGAAACTAGCCTGTAGGTGGGGAGAATAGATGAGTGTAGGGTGCCCCCATGAGGAAAGGGTCAGATAGTGTTGAAATGAGGGACTGCAGTTTATGGATGAATTCCACTAGAATTTCTCTTTCCAATCTATCTTTGTAGTTCTTTTGTCCAAGGATCATTGTTCTGAGGTCTAAGATGGAATGACCAGGGAGATTGTGTATTCCCATTCCTAATGTCTGATTTATCTCTATTTATCTTCTGGAGCAGGGACTGGCCTTTTTGTCTGATGTAGAGTGCTGATGGGCATTGATGACATAGTATGGTATAAATCACATTAGAGGATGAGCACGTGAAGATCCCCCTAATATTGTGGGTGATCCAGTAGGTCTTATGATGACATTTCCTGATTAAATGTGTGAGTAGAGTTGGCATCTTGATTTGTGGCCTGAATCCCATCCTGGACAACAAAGGAACAACTAAACTGTTGGCCGGTAAGGGACGGAGGGGAGCGAAGAACTATACACAGCTGCTTCTGTGCCGCCATTGCATGGCTCACAGACACCACCAACTAAACTATTTGAACTAAAATCAGCAGCAATATTAAAAACCTTTATTCATGAAACATTAACTTTCATCAAGATTTACACACTAACTTTAACAAACAAAGAGACTGAACCCTAAAGACCTAATTAAAGGTCATTTGGATGAATCAAATCTAAAACGGAAGACAGTGGAACATCGGAGGAGAAAGGGTGAAAAGAATAATTGTTGCAGAGTTTGGAGACAAGGAAAGATCAAAGTGGCAGAGAGTGGAGGGGAGACTGGGAAGAGACCAGGGAAGAGATGGAGGATGCAAGGAAGACTGAAGACTTGAGAGTGGAGGCAGTGAGGCAAGAAGTGGAGAGGAGTGAAGCAAAGAGACCAGGGAAGAAACAGAGGATGCAAAAAAGACTGAAGACCTGAGAGCAGAGGCGGCGAGGCAAGAAGTGGAGAAGAGTATGGAGAAGAAACCAGGGAAGAGACAGAGGACACGAGGAGGACCAGGATCCAGGGAATGGAGGAGGTGAGGTGAATTGCAGAGAGGAAGAGTGGAGAGGAACGTGGAGAAAAGAAGCCGGGGAAGAGTCTGGAGGACTATTGAGGGACACTGAAAAAGAGTCAGTCGATGTAAAAAGTAAGATTCGGAATTGCCCCCCAAGGTAGAGAAGTAAGGGCCCGAGAGGAAGAAGAGAGGAGAGGAAACCTGGTTTATCTGAACAGAGTGGAGAAGCTTTTATAAAGAGGAGAGGTAAAGAACGAAATTAATAGAAAGAGATTGGGGTGGAGATTGAAAGGACACTGGGAAACAAAGAAAGTGGAGCAAAAGTTAAAGATAAAAAGACTCTCAGACTAAAAAAGATAAAGAAAGATAGATGCAGATAAGAAGGGAGAAGAAATAAGAAGAGAGAGACTAGAAAAAGAACTTATTAACATCTTTAAATAGAGGAAGGCTGGTAGGTGAATTAGGAAAGAAAGGAAAGCTGGAAAAGAACTAAGAAAGAGAGACTTGAATCAAGGGACAAAAAGATCTGTCAACTGAAGTTAAGATCCATTAATTGTGGACAAAGAAAAGGAAAACATTATTAGTCAGGTGTCATGGGTTTGGGCGTTTTCAAGGTCATAAAACACACAGGAGGGAGGAAGTGAGATTACAGGAATAATCTGTGACATAACTGTTCAAAGAAAGATCTATCAAGAAACAACAAGAAATTAGACTTTTGGGATGCATAAATTTGCCAATATGACATCTAGTGGACAATTTAGTAAAAGAGGGGTGGAAATCAAAATAACAGAGAAATTGACATAATTTTCAAGGATATAGTGTATTGCTTATTTAATTGTTAATTATCTATTATTATTAAAAGTGTACCTTTTGAATTGTGATTTTTTCTGATATTAGTAGTGTTTAGTTTAGGAATATAAGTTACCCCACAGGTAATACAGATATCTTTCACTACAAGATTACAGACTACAAAAATGCAGCAGCAACAACAACTTCAAAGAAGACCTTCAATTGAGCAACCTAAAGCTCAAGATATAAATACAATAGTACTGGATGAACTAAGACAAATGAGACAGGAAATGAAAAGAGATAAAGATGAATTAAGACAAGATATGGAAAAAATGAAGGGAGAAATTAAACTTGAAATAAGATCAGATTTGAGAGAAATAACTGAAGAAATATGGTCAATGTCTAAAGATGTAAAACTTGTGAAAAATAAAGTGAAAGAACTAGAAAAGAAAAATCAAGAACTAGAAGAAAAATTAAATATGGAAACTGAAAAAAAAGAAAAGATGTTCAGGTATAGAAACTAAGCTGGGAATATAAAATGAGAGAAAGATGCCTTAAGGTAAGAGGAATGCCAGAATTGGATAATGAGAATCTAAATGAACTTATTGTTACAACGTTGGCAGAATTTATTGGAAGAGACAAAGGATTAATGGAACTTGAGATAGACAAGTTGTTTAGAGTGAACTCCTGGATTGCAAAGCAAAAGAAGCTCCCTAGGGATGTTGTCATATACTTTGTAAGGACTCGGATGAAAGAACAAATATTACAGCAGCATTTTGAGACCATATTAAACATAAAGAGAGTGGTGGTTCAACTTTTGAAGGATATCCCAGGGTTAATATTGAGGAAAAGGAAAGAATACAATTTCTTAACAAAGAAACTTAGAGAAAATGGCATAAACTACAGGTGGAAGAATCCAGAAGGATTGTCTTTCAGATACAAGCAAAAGCGAGTTAGATTAAATTCAGTACAAGAAGCGAATGATTTTTAGAGAACCTCATAAAATACTTGGAACAAGAACTAGAAGATGAATAATCAATGTTACAAACAGAAGAACAATCTTTGGATAAAATCTCAGAGAAGAAAATGACCAAAAACAAGCAGGAGAAGAAGGAGAGCTGCGATAGACAGAAGTGAAAGAGAAAAATGGTTAATAAAAATATAAAATGTTTTGTGTGGAATATAAAAGGACTAAATAGTCCTCAGAAAAGGAAAAAAGTATTTCATTATCTAGGAAAACTGAAATTTGACATATACTGCCTACAAGAAACTCATATAATGAAGGACAAAGCAAAATATTTATCTAATCGTAAACTAGGTAAAGAATTTATATCAGCAGGAACTAAAAGGAAAAAAGGAATTGTAATTTATATGAGAGAATAACAGCAAAAGAACTGTTCAACAACCTGAATGGACAATACTTAGGATTAGAGGTAGACTGGCAAAATGGAAAAACACTAGTGATAGGGATCTATGTCCCAACAGAGCAAAAAGACAAATTCTACCAAAAATTAACAAAAATTATGGCTCAATATGATTATGAGAATACAATTATGCTTTGGGATTGGAATGGAGTAATAGAACCAGAAATTGACAGAAAGTCAGAAAAACTAATCAAGAAGAAACAAGGAAAACTACCTAAATTGTTTTTTGAGATAAAAGACATTTTATCATTGATGGATATATGGAGGATCAGACAAGGCAATATAAAGGACTATACATTCTATTCAAACAGACATAGATCCTGGTCTAGAAATGATATGTTCCTGACATCATCTTCTTTGGCACCCAAGATAGATAAAATGGATATTCTTCCAAAAACTTTATCTGACAACAACCCAATAACAATGGAAATCAGAGATAGAATAAAAGATTATAATTGGCAATTAAATGAATCATTACTAAAAGAAGAAGAAGAAATATTAAAATCAGCAGAAAGAAACATAGAATTATTTTTTCAAGAAAACTTAAATAAAGAAGTTAAAACCCAAATAGTATGGGACACATCAAAGGCAGTAATGCAGGGTTTCTTCATACAAAAGAATGTAGAGAAGAAGAAAAAATGTGGAGAAAAATGGGACAATTACTGCAAGAAATGATAAGTAAAGAAAACCAATTTAAAAAGAACCCAACAAATAAAGATTTGATAGACTAAATTAAAATTCTGCAAAAACAAATTTCAATAATGATGACAGATGAATTAGAGAAAAAAGTTAGATATGCAAATCAAAAACAATTTGAATTTGCAAATAAACCGGGAAGATGGTTAGCATGAAAATTAAAAAAAATAGAAAAATTAAGAAAATTTGGAAGATAAAAGAAGGAATGAAAATATTCACAGAGCAAAAAGAAATAAAGAAAATATTTCATAGATATTTTAGTGAATTATTTGTCCAGAAAGAAATTAAGAAAGTAGAAATTAAAGAATTTATGGACAAACAAAAATTTTGGAAAATTAATGAGGAACAAAAGAATGAGCTGAATAAGAAAAGCAATTGAGAAATTAAAATCTGGAAAGACACCAGGTCCAGACAGTTTCCCTGCATTATATTATAAAAAATTTATGAACCAGTTAGCAGTACCACTACAAATTACAATTAATGCCATTCAAGGGGGAGAGATACCACAAATGTGGAAAACATCATTCATAACCCTAATCCCCAAATAAGGCAAAGATATACAGGAAGCAAAAAAAATTAGACCAATCACATTATTAAATACAAATTATAAAATTTTCACAACAATATTGACAGAAAAATTCAAGAAAATATTAAATAATTGGATTAATGAAGATCAAGTCAGCTTTTTACCTAACAGGCACATGAAAGAAAATATAAGAGATATAGTTAATATTATTGAATATCATAACAAAAGACCAGATAAACAAGCAGCTCTAATATTCCTTGATGCAGAAAAAGCATTTGACAATGCTTTCTTAACAGAAACCATGAAAAAGATGGAAGTAGGATCAAATTTCTTAAACTGGATTGAGGCAATCTATAAAGAACAGGATGCTAGAATATTGATTAATGGGGAGAAAATGGGAAAATGCCAAATACAAAAAGGAACAAGGCAAGGTTGCCCCCTGTCACCTTTATTGTTCATTACAGTTATGGAGATACTCAATAACAAAATTAGGGGAAAAGAATCAATAAAGGGAATTAAGATAAAAAAAATTGAATATAAAATCAAGGCGTATGTGGATGATATGGCTATAACTTTGTCTAATCCATTGGAAAGTATTATACCGTTATTGAAAACAATTGAGGAATATGGTAAATTAGCGGGGCTGAAAATAAATGAAAAGAAAACAAATATGTTAGTCCTGAATGTGACAAGAAAAAAAAAGAACAACTTCAACAACTCTCAGGATTTGAAATAAAGAACAAAATAAAATATCTAGGAATCTATATTATGGCTAAAAATTCAGAATTATTTAAAAATAATTATGGAAAAGTCTGGCAAGAAATAAAAACAGATTTACAGAGATGGTCTAAATTAAATCTGTCCTGGATGGACAGAATATCAACAATTAAAATGAACATGATGTCAAATATGATGTTCTTATTTCAATCCCTGCCAATAATAACCAATGACATGCCATTTAAGAATTGGGAAAAGGACCTATCTACATTCATATGGAATATTAAAAAAAACTAGAATTAGGATGAAAATTATGCAAGACATCAAAGAAAGAGGTGGGCTTGGTATACCAAATTTAAAATTATATTACCATGCCTGCTGCCTGGACTGGATAAAAGACTGGATATCATTAAAGGAAGAAAGACTTTTACAATTGGAAGGATATGACCTACCATATGGATGGCATGCTTATTTGATCTGCGACAAGGTTAAAGTAAATATGGAATTCAATAACCACTATATAAGAAAATCATTACTTAAGGGTATGGGAGAAATATAAAACAATTTTTGTTCAAAAAATACCAAGATGGACATCGGTTAATGAAGCCTTTTACAGAAGAGAAAGGATGGAGGAAGGAGGATGGATTACTTATAATGATCTTTTAATAATGGAGAAAGGGGAATATAGAATGAAGACAATGGAGGAATTACTAAATGGAAATCTAAAATGTAATTGGTTTCTTTATAGACAGATGGTGGAAAGATTTAAAATGGACAAAAAGCTAAATCAAATAGAAAAAGATGAAACCCAGTTTGAAAAATTAATGACTCATGAAACACAACATATAGTCTCGAAATTATATAAACTGCTGTTTGGAAAGAAATATGGAAGAAGAAACGATAAAACAATATATGATTTACTGGGGACAGGATTTGAGAAGACCCATAATGCTAGAAGATTGTGAAAAATATTGGAGGAAAATATTAAAATATACCTTAAACTATGATATTAAAGAAAGTTACTAAAAATGACAGTACGGATGGTACTTAACCCTGGAAAATTATCAAAAATATATAAAAACAATAAAGATGTATTTTGGAACTGTAAAGAAGAAAAAGGGACTTTCATGCACATGTGGTGGGACTATAAAAGAGCAAAGAAATTTTGAACACAAATTCACAACGAAATAGAAAAGATTATAGATACAAATATGAATTTGGATCCATCCACATATTTATTAGGAATGGTTGATGAGGAAACTGAGAGAAAATTTGGAAAAGTTATCTTCTATATACTTTATGCAGCAAGATCAGTGCTGGCTAAGAAATGGAAAAATACGGAAGAACCTTCACTAAATGAATGGCAACTCAAATTATATGATACTATGGAACTAGACAAATTTACTTGTATGTTAAAAGATCAAATAAATGATAATTATGAAAGAGATTGGTTGCCAGTCACTAAATATTTGTCAGAAAGAAATAGGAAATAAGAAAAGAATTATGTGTTAATCAAAAGATATAAAAAGGGGAAATATGTAAATTTGGATTAGAGATAGTAACACCTTCTTAGACAATGAGAAAAAGGGAAGATCAGTAATTATGATCAAGGTGTGACCCTGAATAAGATGAGCTGAACTGAGTTAGAAAATAATGTAAAAAGACATAAAGAAACTTACTCGAAGACAGTAAAGATTTTGTAAAGATACTGAAAGTCAAATATATATACAAAGTAATATTCATGATAAAGAAAGGGAAGTTATTTTAATGTTAGTACATTTATAGTTGTCTTTTTTCCTATTATGTTTGTATGCATATGTATGTTATATATGTTTTTTATTGTTTTTAAAATAAAAAAGGGAAATTATGTGATAGAAATGTTATTTTTTTGCATAGATTATAGAACTTCTAAGAAAAGAAATATATATTGTTGAAAGGTTTTTTGGTGGGGAAATGTTTTAATTACAGAAGATAAAAGAATATATGCAGAAATAATGTTTTAAATGCCTAAAGTAACCACAGTGTTACTTTATTATTCATATATTAAAATATTACAACTACCTCCATATATATATATATATATATATATATATATATATATATATATATATATATATATATATATATATATATATGAGAGCAAGTGTGGTGTTGTCATTTGAGCATAGGACTAGGACACTGGAGATTGGGATTTGATTCCCTGCTCGGAGGTGATTCCAAACAGAAGTTGAGGCATGGCATGAGTGAGTGACTGATTCTCTCCTTGCTCAGCCATGGAAACCCACTGGGTGACCTTGGGCAAATCACACCTTCCCAGCCCCTGAAAACCCCATAATAGGGTCACCTTAGGGCTGCTATATATTGGAAACTACTTGAAGGCACACAACATCTATCTATCTATCTATCTATCTATCTATCTATCTATCTATCTATTTATCTATGTAGAGATATTCATAATACATAAGATAAGTTTTCATTGTGCTGTTTTCACCTTTTTTTCTTTTTTGCAAGTGTTCTTTCTGGCAAGTTTTAGCATTTGTTATATCAAATTTTAAAAGACAGTAACACAGATTTCAGATTTAAGAGAAAAGAGAAAGATATCCCATATAAAGATGAAAGATAGGGTGCTTACTTTCTGATACATTACTGGACTGAGTCGACTGTGGCATTGCAAGCAGAACTTTCTTTGCTCCTGAACCTTTGCTGCTGGAGGGAGTTTAAGGCTGTGATGGCTGTTGGCTGGTGACTGGTAGCTGTCAAACTAAGGATAAAAGTATGACATTTTTAAAGATTTACATCCCTAGTAAATTGTCATAATAATAATAATAAGTTTTATTTATAGCCTGCCTCTCTCATAAATTTCCTTCCCTCAGGCAAGAATGAAGAACTGGACTATTTCTCACTTCACTGCTAAAAAAAAAAATCATTGCAAATGTGCACTTTTGATAGCCTATTCACAGTTTAGGATTTAACCTTAGAGGAGAAATCTATGTGGGGATTTTGTGTAGAAAATGACATTTTCTGCACACAAAAAATGTTTCCTGCACAGAAAGCAGCATTGAATGCTATCAGCATAATTCTTGTCTTTTTTGGATGCAGGTCACTATTCTGATTTTAGCTCAGTTGTGTCTGAGGACTAGAAATACTCTTGCTGATCTTGATGACTGGAATTGAATGGACAGGGAGGGACTGCATTCTGTTCTTCTAGACCTCTTTTTTATTTTGATTTTTATTAATTTAAAAATTTTACAACACCATCCCTTACCCCCACATACATTAATTCCCTCAAAACAGTGATCCAGTTATCTTACACAGTTGTTATAAAAAACTAGAAAATTAAACAAAATATAGACAATACTTTCATTTGTAATTTAAATAAGCTATCTGTCTATTCGTGTACACTTATCATTTCTGTTATTATTGTTACTAATAATTTAAGAAAAACAAAAACAAATGAAACCTGTCTATATCTGTTGTGTGTCTTTCCTAACTTATTATTCATTTGTTATGATTGCTTTCTTTTTCTTGTTCCACTTCTCTATCAAGTATAACTCTCATGTTGCTTCAAGCTTTATTTGCTTTTTGTCATTTCTCTTAAGAAGTTGTTTTCTTTATACCTGCATTTTTGTTAACTTTCTTTTGATTTTTTTTCAACTCCATTTATCTTTACAATTTTCTATAAAGCTTTTCCTATCTTTTTCAGTTTTTTCAAAAAGTTTGCTATCAATTGAACAAGACAATTTATCCATTTCTATAGTAACTAACATTCTTATCAGCCATTCATCCATTGTGGGGACATCTCTAGATTAATTCATTACCATCAGTTATTGTATCTTTCTATGGACTCTGAAGGATATAGAACTTAGGGAAACTGTTTTGATGTTATTCTGGTCCTAAATGTGTGCTTCCACAAGATGGGGCTAGATGATTGCTTTTTAAGCTTATGGCAGTCAATTTATGGGATTTCCCAAGGTGCACCAGTGTTCCTTGTGCTTTTAAATATTTGCATGAACTCACTAGAGGGAGCTCATCTGATATTTTGTTATTTGTTGTTGTTAACTGTCCTCGAATCAATCTCGACTCATGGCAGCCCTATGGATGAGACATCTCCAAGACCCTCTGTCCTCCATTGTTCTATTTGATTCCTGCAACTCCCTACCTGTGACCTCCTTAATAGAGTCCATCCATCTAGCTTGTGGCCTAACTCTCTTCCTACTTCCCTCCATCTTTCCCAGCATTATTGTTTTTCCCAAAGAGTCCTCCCTTCTCATGATGCCTCAGTTTGGTCATCTTGGCTTCCAGGGAGATTTCTGTCTTAGTCTGCTCTAGGATCCACTTGTTTGTCCTTTTGGCTGTCCATGGGATCTTCAACACTCTTTCTCCACCACCACATCTCAAATGAGATTTTCTTCTTATCATCTTTCTTAAATGTCCAGCTCTCACATCCATACATAATAATAGGGAATACAATGGCTTGTATGCTTCTACTTTTGTGCTGAGTATATCTTTGCATTTTAGATTTTTTTTCTAGTTGTTTCATAGCCACTCTCCCCATTCTTAGTCTTCTTCTGATTTCCTGACTGTAGTCCCCATTTCTATCAATGTTTGATCCCAGGTATGGGAATTCTTTTACTATTTCTATTTCTTCATTGTCTAGGTTTAACTTGTGAAAGTCCTCAGTGGTCATTATTTTTGTTCAACTGTCTTCTTTGATCTTCCTTAGCAGGTTTTCCAGGTCTGTGAGGTTCTGCTAGTACTATGGTGCCATCTGCATATCTTAGGTTGTTGATATTCCTTCTTCCTACTTTCAAAACTCCTTCTTCTGTGTCCAAGCCTGTTTTTCTTATAATATGTTCTGCATACAAGTTGAATGATAGGGTGAAAGGATGCAGCCTTGTCTGACTCCCTTGCCAATTGGGAACCATTCTGCTTCTCCATGTTCTGTTCTGATAGTAGTCACTTGTCCTGAGTACAGATTCCTCATCAGGATTATCAGATGTGTTGACACTCCCATGTCTTTAAGGGCATTCCATAGCCTCTCGTGATCTATGCAGTCAAAGGCTTTTCTATACTCTATAAAGCACATGCTGACTTTCTTTTGGAATTTCCTGGTGCACTCCATTAGCCTTCGCATGTTTGAAATATGGTCCCTCATGCCTCTTCCTTTCCTGAACCCTGCTTGGACCTC